>CM052340.1:16234884-16574216 GCA_028455595.1 Lasioglossum vierecki | reverse complement strand
ATAAGTCAGACGCTCGAAAATTTTCGAATTTCAGTAGTACAACTCAACGGCAAATCAGACCGTCGAAAATTGGCGAAAATTTTCGAAAACCTCGGAAATTGAACTTTGTATTAGGAAAACATGATATCGAAGGAGGTATCCGAAATTCAGTAGTACATGTCAACGTCAAGCCAGACGGTCGAAAAATTTCGAAAATCTCAAAAATTCGTACTTTCTATGAGGAAAATTATTGTCGAAGGAGGTGGCACGAAAATTGAAGCCAACTCAACGTTCGATCCAGACATTCGGGAAGAATTAGGTGGTGCAATAAATATACACGGTTCTTTGTTACATTGTCTTTATTTATTCAGTGTTTTTTCATACATAAAATGTTGATATTGTACATGTACATAACTTTTATTCTAACGCATGTACATATTGTATAAACATAAAATAAATTATCTGCACTTTTACAGTAGTGGTAGAACTTTTAGTGATGTGGTATTTCAGGTCACTGTAAGTTCCACGTTATCCCAATGCCCACTTGCCTTTGTCGCTGAATAGCACAGGAGCTGGTAGTCTTTATTAGTATCTCGTCGGTGTCTAAGATCCGGCTTTAGATAACATATCGTGTTCCAAGATGACGGATGTGGGCAAAATGCTACAGATTGTTGAGAAGTCGCAGTATCGCGAAGCTAAATTGTACCTAGAGGGTAAACGGGAATCAATCGTTGCTGTATCACATTCTGTATAAATATTTATGAAAGAAATATACATATATTTTATTCTATTGGACTACTTGTTCATTTGTCGGGTCTATAAGAATATATAGTCTAAGATCTGAGAATACGTCTGTGTTGGTCTTTGTTAGCTTTGTTGGCCTGTGTACGAATGTTTTTGAATCTCTCTTCCACCGATAACCATAGCGATTTTCCCGCTAATTTTGCAATATCGTTGCACTGTAACCGATTCAACTGAGAAATGTCTGGGGCAAAAACTTGGACGGATCTGCCGAAAGAAATAGGCCAAGATTTCGTCTCGATCACCGGAGACTATGATTATCCGTTGTACATTTCTGAAAAGGAAGAATGGGTTAATTACAAACATATAAAAGGTACGTAATATTAAATGTTTATAAATGAAGTTATACTACCAGTTATAGAATTGGAATTTATTAGGTGGAATAGTAGTGATGGAACCTATGTTGATAATGGAATTGAATAGACTCGTGCCTTTCTTGGCGGGAGATTACGTGCAATTCCACGTTTTGAACATGCCACATGTTAAAATCAAGAAAATCGAAATTATAGGATTCGTGGTTGCCGTCTCGGAGAACGTTAGATGTTACATATATCAAGGTAAAGATTATTTAATTCGAGTGAACAGATATATTTGAACAAAATAAAATACATCCCTGTAAACTAACATTTTCAGTGGACGATGGAACCGGATCGATTACGATAAATTACGATAGAAAACATTTTGATCAAGAGAATTTGAAAAGAAGAGCAATCGACGAAAAATATTTGGGTCACGCGAGGAATATAAATTCGTTATGTTTCAAAGGTCAGGAGTGTCCAAAACGTTTTCCCGATCCTCGTCCACAATTTAATTATCCAGTAGGTACGAGCCAGCGCGATATGGCGGTAAGTATGAAATCACGTATCGTAGTACATGTATAAATGTCTGAAAAAGAAAGCGAATTAATTGATTTAACCGTGTGCTACAGATCTTAGAACACAAATGGTCGTTAGAGACAAAAAATGGTTTATTAGGTGAACAAGTGAAACTCCGTGATTATGTACACGCAGTGGGTTATTGTATGCTTGATTTAATGTTTGCTCAAAGACCACGCGAAGAGATCACTTTCGAACATCTGTGCAATTCTAAAATAAGTTTTATGGCTACCAAAGTAACTCGCATAGAAGAGCACGAATATAATGCAAAAATGTATTCTTGGTTGTACAAAGTTGTACGTAAGAGGTACGACAAAGATCCTAACAAGCCAGAATTCATCCCCAAAGATGCAACTTAGATGCATCTAATCGGATACAGGCTATGTTATCGAAAAGCTTTTATTTATTTAGAATTAAACGATTAAACATTGAGTATATTCTTTATTTATACGTTTAACATCACATGGCAAATACCAAGAATTCTCCGCTACCGTTTTTGTGTAGGAAAATTAATCGAACCGCGCGATTCTAGTGGACTATGAAACAATTTTGAAAGTCACTTTGCACCGCGTGAAAGCATGTAAATTCTTATTTGATAGAGTACGCTCGTTAATTACCATAAAACGTGATATTATACACTATAATCCTTAGGTAACAGAATTGTCTGTTTCGTTTACGCTAGTACTAACAGCAACACTGTCCGTTACTATTTCATTAGTTATTTCTTTGTTCGATAGTATTATTAGTTTGTGGTAATGGCAGCCAGTCAACGGCAAATGCGGCGCTATTTCGCTCGGTTCGCAGAAGAGATGTGGTGGGACCTAAATAAAATATAGAATTCATTAGGGTCTAATACACAACGAAATACTAAATTATTTTGTTACTCTACTTACACGTAATTCCGAAACTTTAGACTCTCTTGTCGTGTATTCGCGTAACATGTAGTCCTGCCCGAACTCGTGATAAATGCGAGTATCGTTCACTCTTATCAATACATTATCGATTCTCAAGAAGTATCTTAACAGAATGAAGAAACTGCCAGGCATGACACGCTGTTTAAATTTAAATAAACTGAATTACACATTTTTTTTTACGGTGATATCGTACGCTATGTACAAATAGGTCCATGCGTGGAATACACCTCTGCCCGGTGTATTCCACGACTACCTACCGAGACACCCTGTATATAAAACTACCCACTTACAATTTTTACAGAGCAAACGGCTATTCCGTTATCATGAAGTTCATCCTCGAACAGCGTCAAGTCGTGATAAAACAAGATTTTATCTTTCCTCCTTAATTTATCCATGTCGATTCGTTCGTTAGTTTCCTCGAATTTAAAATTAGATACTGAACCAGTGTAGGAGGTAGTGAATGTCCAATCGAATGGCTTTATTTTCTCTTCTAAATATTCGCTGCTCTCCGATCTATTTTCAAACGATATTTATGTAAAACCTTGTCCAAGAATTATTCAGGAAATTTGATATACATGCCTAGATTCCTTCCATGCTTCCGCGCAAGCAAGCTGAATGTTAATCTTTCCGTTAGAGACAGTTTTCAATGCATCCAGCGCATTAAATTGAATGTACGCTCCATCTTGATGCTTCAAAGTTAATATATTGTTAGGAAATACCATGTCAGGCATATGTGGCAGTTCTAAAGTACGGCTGAAACTGTAAAGTTTACGGTAAAGTATAAATCTGCCGTGGTATTCTTGTCCAGCTATTAAATAATATTGTACGTACACGCAAAACTGGCAGGGATCGTCTTTGTCGGTGCAACCATTCTCGCTTTTAGAGCACTTAGAATGCAGTATGTGAGACTTTGTGTATTTAACATGCCACGGCGGAAAAACATGTTCCTCTTGATTAACAGGAAGTCGTAGGATATCGATTCCTCCGTGAACTTTAATTGTTGTCATGACCTAAGGAAAATATACGTATGTATTAGACAGAAATAATGATACTAAACAGAAGTAATCCGATCAATTCTTTATAAAGTATAAAAATAAAAAAAAACGACAAGGTTCTTGTGCTCGTTTTTAGCAAGGATATTCAGTATATTGTTTAATATACATCGTTGCATTGGCGTTCCTTATTTATATATTGTTCAATCCGTACGTAAAAAGTTTACGATGCTAAACAAGAGATACAATTTATAACCTGTCAACGGTTGCTTACTAACAATACTTACGACGGATATTCGTTGACTTGGATCATTAAATTAGTTTTCAGCGGTCCTTCTGAATTTTCTCTTAGTTACCTGATAGACATTGCGCTTCTCCCTCGAACTTTCTTAATCTTTTCTAGTATCTTGACAACTCTTATTCGAATCTATAACAATTACCGTGTAACCACAAAACTGCATTACCTACAGAGCAGTAGGTAAAAGATGCGTTCGCGTTCGTGTTGAATATAATACATGTACACGTTTTTTCTGAAGTGGCGCGCAATTTGAATCGCTTCGCACAGTTTACGCTACGTCTGCATTTTTATTGTAAAATGTTGTCTTTCCAAAATCTATCTCCGTGATAATAAAATCGTATCTGTTTGTCTGTTTGTAACATTTCCACTAAAATTCATTAAAAAAAAGAATTATTCTTATCTACTTTCTACTTGAACTTTTTTTTTAATTGCAGATTATTTTGCAGGATATTCCATACATATGCTTTTTTAAAGGTCTTAAAAATTTTCTGGTTCAACTTTCTCAAGGTTTAAGGTCTTATAGGACCCCTTATACAGGAGGAATACAGACCCGCCCTTATACAGAAGATATAATGCTAAACGAGATATTTCGTTTCCACGAATTAATTTCTATTATATTTAACATTGACCTGAGCCCATCGGTGGTGCGGGCCGTTTAGCGGTTCAGGAAAAGAAAATAAGATTAAGATTCGGTTACACGAATTAGATAGAAACTTTACTGTACGTTATTCGTGTCGGAATATATAAAAAGCAACGAATGAAATATCTTCTCGTTAGCTTTTTTCGTTGATTCTACACGAGATTTCATAAAAATTTCTTTTGCAGCAACTTACCATGTGCAGAGCAATAAAAGAAACGTTAAATAAACGGGACGCGCGATTCAAGGAACGAATGTACATCGGGAAGAACGTGCAGAAGATGCAGGGAAAATCGAATTCCGGTAGGAGTACGGGGAGCATCGTATGCTCTAGCATCGCATCACAGTTCCATACGGAAATAACCGGAGCGATATTGTGGAGGATTCGAGCGCACCCAATCAGTTGAACTCGGGTGTCGGAGGCGGCTACGTGGGATCAGGAGGTAAACACGGTCCTAGAATGACGAGTAAAAAGTCCAGCCTGACCGTACAGTTTAATCAACCGTGCGACAATCTCGACGAATCCGCGGAAACGAATCAAATCGACTGCAAGGAGAACGTAAGGAAGATCAAGGCAGCTACTGGCCACGTTGGACTGCTAATTACCCTGATGCTCTATACGGCGATTGGTGGTTTGGTAAGTTGGAGACTTTCGAGTTCCGCACAGTAGCATTCCCCTTCGAAATTATTGTAGTTTCGTTGTTGACACGATATTGCATCCTAGAACTTAGGGTCCTGGCTGAGCTCCCTAAAAAAAAATCAACAATCTTGAACAATGTCTGTTACTTGAAATGTTAATCGTCAAGTTCGAACGGATTTGTTTTTGCAGCTGTACTTCTTCCTCCACTAAGAAGATTACGAGTTCCATGAAAATTATACCATCAAAGGACCTTAGCTCGGTGATATTTGTTAGTTAACGAAGCGAGTGGTCCAGACGTTTACAAATAAATGTTAGTAAGGACCCCCGCGACTGGCACCGCTGCACAGAATACGGTACCAGCGAACTCGAGCGTTGCTAGTTGTTTAGTTACGGAGTTTTATGCGCCGCGTAATATTTATAGAGATAACAACGCGAGACTTGATTTCCAATCGGCCGTCTTTATTTTTAGCGATGGGCCAATGGTAGTAGGACCCGTTACGATGCTTGCCGATGCTTTCCGGTCAAAAATAATTCCTTCTGTTCGAAAAATCTGTCGACGTTCCGACGCGCTAAATTTCAATTGTCGGCAGCGGAATGATTAATGTCGCTGTTGATTACATTGACGGTAAACTTCACTACCCCTAACAACTGCTCGAAACTCGAGAGGTTTGCAAATACGATGCCATCCAAGTCGACCAAGTTGCAATCAGACCTCGTGCGCAATATTTTTATTTCCTAACTGCAATTATTAACTGCAATTCGAAAAATCGCATCTACTCTCCGGTCGGTAACGCATTAAAATTAAATTATAATTCTGTGCGCATGTTACACGTGCGACAACAGGTGTTTCGGCACATCGAGCTGCCGGCGGAATTGGCGCGTTTGGAAAGTTTGCGCGCGAATCTGCGTAGCCAGAGACACTACTTCGTCGACTCCATCTCGAACAATACCGACGTTTTGAACTTGCATACTTTGGTAAGTTTGAAATTTTGATGAATTCTATCCGAAGACTGCATTCGAGACACGGTATATCGTTGTAGGTGAGCGTGAAATTACGCGCTTACGAGGAGGTCGTTCAAGAAGCTGTGCAGGGTGGTCTGATGGTAGGCTTCGTGGCGGATACGATCGATGAAAATGATCTACCACCGATCGTCACTGAAAGATGGAGCGTTCTTCAAGCAGTTTTCTTCGCGAGCACGGTTCTTACCACCATTGGTATATTATCGCGTTCTTCCTCGTAAGATCGATTGTCCAACTTGAGCTACGATTTTCAATATATCTATTTCAGGGTACGGGAATGTTGTCCCATCGACTGGCTGGGGAAGAATCTTTTGCATCTTCTTTGCCTTCGTCGGCATACCTCTTACGCTGATAGTGATAGCCGATTGGGGGAAATTGTTCGCTGGAGCAGTGGTTAAGATCGGATTGGCCGTCAAGTCGAAGCTTCCGTTTCGATGTTCCCTGTCCTGCGTCCCGACCAACTTAGCCGGAAGAAGATCGCTCGGTGAGCCTGACAATACAGATTCGAAAAGATAATAACAGGTTTAGTAGTTTGTATCAGGGCTTTGTTCGCAGCTTCGACTTTAGAAACTTTGAAATTCGACCGTCCGTAGTCAATTTAATTAGAGGATTAAAAGGAACGGAGTTTCGAAAGTTATATTTAATACAATTGCAGACACTCACTCTGCGACATTTCGAAAAAAATACGCCACCCAGCTAAAAGATCAATTAAGTTAGAACCGTCGAAACTTCGCGTACACTTCGATTTCCCTTCGTTACCTCGAAAAGTAACACAGCCCTAGTTTATATGTGGTAGATCGCGCAAACTGTCTACACTTGTGCGTATCGTTGTAGGAGCTCTGGCAGCGATCGTTCTCCTGTTTTTGTACCTCGCCTGTGGAGCCGGCATGTTTATGTTGTGGGAAGACGACTGGGACTTCTTCGACGGATTTTATTTTTGCTTCGTGACGATGACTACCATAGGGTTCGGAGATCTGGTCCCGAGTAAGTAGTAAAGCGTTGATGGAACGCGAAACGCGAAACGCGAAACCGACGCGCGACCAACGTCTACCTTGACCAGACCGATAGACGTTCGTGTTTCTGTCCGTGTGTGGTCATACGTTATTATAGCCACGCTTCGTGTCGTCGCTCGTACGCAGAGAAGCCGAAATACACCCTACTCTGCACCCTTTACATTCTGGTCGGTCTGGCGTTGACCAGCACCATCATCGAACTCGTCAGACTCCAGTATACTCAATCCTGGAGAAGACTGCAAAGACTCAGCGGGCCATTGGCCGAAGCTATTCGTAGACTGGGAGAGCAGGCTGGTGGCGACATGTCCGCGTTACATTCCGATCTTAGGTATCACCTTTTATTTCCTTTTTCTACGTTTTAATAGACCCGCATTATGATCCTCGTCGTTGAATAATCATCGCGTGAAAACACATTTCAGGAAAGTGTTGACCGTGGTGTCGATGCCACGTTTGAAATGGTCGGCATCCTTCAACCGCGCAGACCCGAAGGACCAAGACTGGGAGGAGGCGGTGGAGGCTGTGCTCCGCGACATCGCTGCAACAGCGAACAACTCGCAATCCAATAAAAAACCGATAGTACAAATTGTCATTTACGAGTCTAGCGTCTGACCGGTCGGAATTGTTTGCTGAAACTTATTTCAAAATTGATTTGAGATTCAATGGCGGGAAGGTAATAATTCAGCATTATGTGGCGCTCTCGGTACGCAAGATTGGATGGACAACTATTGTATTCGGACAACGTGCAGGTAAAAAAGAAAACAGTGTTCCCTCGGAATCGAATTACGGTTATGCTCTCCGCAACAGTAAAAAGAAATATATGGTTCCATTAAAAAAAAAAAAAATTACACTATCTGACTGTTCCCTTTGTACCGAACAATGTTTGCAAACAAATTCCTTTCCGTAACTTCAGTGCGTCACGAGGTATTTCTGTTTTCAGATAAACGAAACACTCCGTACGAAATGTACTCGTTTCTCGGTGATGCAAACATGGAGTTTTTTTCAATAACCCAAACCGCTAGGTAAGATGAGTGGCCACGCCCCTCGAGAGGGATCAAGGAGAAGAAAAAATGGTCGACTTACCATAGTCGGCGCGTTGTTCGGGCCTCGCTCAAAAAGAAAAAGTTTTACGAAGATAGCTACATGCATAGGTAGTAGGTGATCATGGGCTGGATTGATATTATTGAAAAACTCCATCTTTACATTATCGAGAAATGAGAAGGCGCTTCCCACATCCTTGCAATCCTGGAAAAACGAGTCTGTCCCTTTCTGTGGCTTCCATCTGGTTTAGGACGTCGTTTCGAATTGAGCGCGTGAAATGCGCGCGTCGAAACGTTGGCTAGAGTACGCGCAGTAGCCGACATAATCCATAGTTCGATCCGCTGTCCGTATGTTGGACCGACCGGATTGACGAAAACAATAATTTTCTAGAGAAGCGGTTGCTAAATTTAGAAATCTCGGCACCGGACGAACCACGACGTTGGTTGACGTTGTTCTGCGTCCTTGGTCGGCCTTCGTGGTAGTTCTCGGTGACAAACGGGCCTCCGGGTGGTCCAAATCATGCAAAACACGTCCCCTCTTCGAGACATCACCGAGAGACCCTCGGCTCTCGTGTGCATCGCTTATCGTGTGCGTATATTTCAACAACAAAATCCGATTAGCAGAATCCAATTGTAAACTTTGCAGTGTGCTCGTATAAATGACAGTTCTGTGATGAATGTATATAATACACTTTTTTGTGAATGTCAATAGTAGTCGGAACGCCCCTCGCGTTTTATATCGTTTGATCGATGAAAAGAGGAAACAATTAAATGAATTACTCGTAGAAAGACAATCATCTCTCATCAATTTTCGAATAATAATTGTTTCTCATGGAGTCAGCCACTTCAGAAATCATCTATAAACAGAGTCTTATTATGTCATAACACATTGTGCATATATGATGCATATACTATATCATATCCTATTGTCTTCCATTGTTGTGACAATCGGTACAAATAACTAATTAGTAATTCTCGATTATATAAACTGTGTGCAAGGATATTTAGTAGACAACTATAAAAGTAATTAAATATAAATATAGATTTCGTGGATCAACAGGGCGTGACGTTTAATCGAGTATATGTAGACGGTCTCACACTAGATTCAGGATATCTGTTTACACGAATCGAGTGATTGTTAGTGTTTTCAACTAGGCAACACTTCGTTCGAACAGCATGAATGATTTAGGCGTCGTGCTCTAGTCGTGCTCGCACGTTCGGCTTTCGCGGTTTTTTTTTTTGAAAACGTACGATCAAGTAAACGACGTCGACGCAACGAATTCTATTTTTTTTCTTTTTCGATGGATATGAAATTGATATGATACGTCGTACAATACTTAAATGTTTAGTAATTGATTAGACACTAATATACATCGAGTGAACAAGTTAACTGGTACACCCTGTATAATAAGTACACAAAGATTCACGAACTATCGATGAAACACAGAATAGAAAATTGATCGCAATTTGTAGTTTTTAGTGTCGCGAGCGACAAATCTTCTATAAATTATAAATAATTTCATGCGCTTGAAATTCTGCCTCATTTAGCAAGTTAGCGTGATGACTGGAATCAAAGATCCTACGGAGAAACCAAAAGTGCAGGAAGTCCAGAACGGAATTGTGGAAAAGAATGCTCTGTTTAAAAAAGGTTTCGCAGATTTTAAAGTGAACTATGTGGAAACTTGTCTGGAGTTCTCTAAGGACATGATGGAGTCTCTCAGGTGATCGATCGTGTATTTATAATCGATAGAATTTAGTAGATCGATAGCTCAATATTTCTTCACGCGTATCGTTCAAGAATATATAGATATATATATATATATATATATTTGCATTTGTTTCGTAGGTTACTCCTCGAAGAGTTGAAAGTTCGTTTCGAACAATTCCGCGAACAACCACAGTCTATCCTTGATTTCTTTTCCTTGTCGAACCTACTGAACTGGACTAAAGGCGAGCCAATAAACGAAACCATGAATGAAAAACTACCGAAGCATTAACAACGTTCTGTATTCGATAGAGTCGTGTGTCGACGCAGCAAGCGTTCGAAGCTACACCTAACTCGAACCAAAAGTCAACAACAATTATATCGGCGTGCCGCGTGCAATCTGAATGTATAATATCGTGAAATTGTTTCGATTAAAAGAACCTGGAAGTATTGGTACAACTGAGTTGATACGAAAGTTCTGTCGTATTTGAAATTAGCAGGTAATTTTGCTTTGTAAATGAAACCCACATGCTGCTAGTCAGTCAGCGCGGAAAACGGAAATCATAGATAAGATTATATCATTGAATAATGTTAAACAGATATTTTTATAAATTCATTAAAATAATGTTTTCTTTAAAATACGACAGAACTTACCCTCCTCGATTCTAATACGTCGTGCTTCCCCGTCCCATCGACAATCATTCAAAATAACAAGCTACTTTCCGTTTGAAAAGTAACGGTTAGTTTTCAAATGTTACGCTTTCAAATCGATATACATATTCGAGTGAAGTTGTCTACGTTTGTATGCGATATATATACATGTATATATCGATATATAACTAAGAACGCCATCATGTATCCCCGACGATTACCGTTATAATGCGTTTCAACGAGTAACTTGCTTGACTCGGGAAACCGCCAAAAGTTTAACCATCTTTTTTGTTTAATTTAACACGGTTTTTCGCGAATATTTCGTACAGTTTCGTCACACTTACCGAATCGTGGTTTTATTGGTTAGCTGTGTACATATACTCAATATGCCAACTAAATACTGTTTTCTCTGTGCGAGCGACGAAGGTGTTTTCCTGGATGTTACGACTGAAAATAAACAAACGTTTTATACACAATTCAAGACTTGTTCATTGGTTAAGGTAATTTCAATATATCGGCGGTTTCATTAATGAAATCGTTGGAATTTGTTTGAGCGCGCGTCGCTCACACGCGACGATAATATTGTAGTAAATAGTCAGTAGGATATTTTCAAATGTTTTGTTTTACTAATTTCATTTAATCGAGGCGCCAATAAGCAAATCGTTTCGTTGTTGCAACGATCGTCCAAATAAAGCAGGAGAAATGTTACTTCAGCTATCCTATTTACATTGTTTTTTTTTTAACAATACAGGGTAACGACAGCTGACTTTTCTTTTCATTAGATAACTACGAGCACCGAGTGAATCTAGTTGTTTAACGGAAAATCGGCAGATCATATTTTATTGTAGTAAACATTGAAATTCATGTTGCTAACCTCACTGTTTTCTCCTGTACTTGAAAATTTCTTCTTTTACGCAGCACTGCTCAATGTTACGATAATTGGCTTCTCGTAAGCAACAAGACAGATCTGTTGTTTCGTAAAGATACAATGCACTTTTACAGGTACCCACGTCAGACCAGTTACCGACTAAAATTTGCTACAAATGCGCGTACGAGTTGAACCAGTGTAGCACATTTCTAAAAAACTACAAAAGGGCCACGAAACCGAAAACTTACAATCAGAGAAAATGTTGCAATTTATGTTACGAGCAGAGAAGCAGAGAGTATACTTTCGATCTCAGTAAAGAAAACACATTGGAGCTTAAATTCATTAATAAGATACAACAAGTCCTGAACGATAAGGTAAGAAAAGAATTGACGCTTGAACACGATCTAGTCGATCGAATAACAGTATCCTTAAAATCAATACTATTAAATGTCGACAGGTCAATACCATTCAGAAAAACAACATTGTCGTTTGTCTGTTTTGCCGATACACGGTGGATGTGCTGTTCGATTTAAAAAATCTGTCCAACGGAATAGCGACGAAATTGAACAACAAACTCGGGGAAAATATAGATTATTCAAGCTTTCCAAAGGTGACGATATATTCCGTATCGATATACATTGGGTCTATATTTTCTGATATTCCTTTCTTCGTTGTAGGTAAAGACAACTGTCATCAGCCGTAAAACTACAATCACAGAGTCTGCGAGAGCAACATTGAAAACAAAGGAAAACACAGACAACAATTCTGACGGTATAATAATGCGTACAAGATCGAAGTACAATGAGAAAGACATCGAAGCGCAGAGTACGGCCGAAACGAAAGTTTGTAAAGTTTTCCTGAAGGATGTGTTGAACCAAAAAGCAGCAAAGAAAGCAAAGCAGGTGAACGAGACTGAGAAAGATGTTGCGAACAAGGGAAAACAGAAAGCGACAGCCAAACAATTGAGATTGTTGAACAGCGATACAGAAAGTGACAAGAAAAAGCAGCCTGAGAAGCGACCGATCAAATCAGCGAACAGCAATGATTCCAACAACAAAGATGTGCCAAACAAAAAAGCAAAACGTGGCCAGAAAGAAACGGTTAAGGAACGAGAGCCGTCATCACCGCCAAGCGAGCCTGTTTCAAGTAGATTGACGCGTAACCGGAAAGCCCCCGCAAACGAAAGACACGTTGCTGAGATCATCACCGATTCGGATATCACTTCGAGCATCGACAACGCGAAGGAAGCAAAGGCTCCTCTAACCAAACTAAAAAAGATAACTGGTACATCGCTATCCGACGCAGACGTCCAAATCAAAAGCAACCGTAAACAATTGAAGAGCATTTTGGCCGGGGTTAGCCTTTCAGAAGATTCGGATACTAATGACGAATCATTGACCGATGATGGCGCGTCGGTGTCGAAAAAGAAAAAGCTAAGATTCAATAGCGATGCGCCGATATACATCGACTTGACGACCACGACCAATGAAAAGGAAAGGCCGAAAAAATACGGAAAGAGACGAGGCATCACGAAAACAAAGAAAATCAGGAAACCGCCCTTGGCGAAGAAGTCGCCAGAGAATTCGGAACTTGAGGTCCAGACCGATTCTACCATCGAAGAAGAAGAGGTTAAAACGTACTCTTGCGAGGAGTGCGGAGTTAATTACGAGAACAGACTTGCATTCTTGACGCATAAATTAACGCACTGCAAGCAACCGATACTCGAGTTGGAGAAGGTGGCTGTTAAGAGTAAACCGAACGCGGTGTCGCAAGACGCGGGTGAAGCGGGTGAAGTGGGAGACGAGCAATCCGAGGATCAGTTGGAAGCCATAGGGATCACGGTGGACGACGACGAAGAGGAAGTAGAATTGGAGTCGAGTAATTTAGACAGCAGCGCTGATACGAATTTGAGCAGTTCGCATGTCAAAGAGGATGCTACCTCTGCTGAAATCCCTGTTTCCTTAAATACTAGTCTTCTGACACAGAAGGATGCCGTTGAGCCAGAGGTTCCCTCGAAAGAACTTGATAGCGACCAACCAACCGAAAAAGACGACAAAGACAAACAGAGTTTACGAGGTCAGAGGAGTAGAAGTGTGAGCTTGAGTACCGACAAAGTTAGCGCCGAGAATGTCGAGGATATTTTGTTAACCAACATCGAAGATAATCAAGAAGAAGAGGAAAAAGAAAAGGAAGTCGGTCGAGAAAGTGAGAGAAATGAGAAGGCAGAAGACGGAGAAGCTGCTGTTTCCGAAGATGCGACAGCGGCCGTGGTTGCAGAAGAGAAAGAAGCTGAAAAACAAGACACGGAAAAGCAGGAAAAGACGATCAGCATAGTGCAACTCGGAGGAGATGTCGACGAGGATAAATTGGATTCTTCTGAGAAAATTGATGCCGACAAGATTCGAGGAGAAGCCAAGTTAGATTCTCCCGATGGATCTCAAGAGAAAAACGACACCACGTTGTTGGAAAAACCCGAGGAGAAAGAGAGTCGCGACTCTTCAGATGTTTTGGAAGAAAATCTCAACAAAGAGAAAGAAAAGTTGGAAATCTCTGACAAATCCGAAGCGAATCTAGTCGAAGAGAATCTCGATGAGTCTCCCGACAAGTCTGAGGAGGTTCGGCTGAACGAGAAGGACAAGACAGATTTCCCCAGGAAATCTGAAGAAAGAAAGGTCACAAGGACGAAAAGATCGGTTACCTTCGCGATATTCGAGGAGAAGGGTAAGCAGAGTTTCCCCGAGAATTCTCGAGAAAAGTCAAGTTCCCCTGATAAGTCTGAAGGGAGAAAGTCGCTGAGAAGAAACAGATCGAGTGCTATCGTGAAATTGGAAGAGGACACGCGAGAATCCTCCGAGACGGCCGAGGAGACGGACAAATTGGGTTCTCCTGTTAGATCCGAAGAAAGAAGGAGCACGAGGATGACTAGATCCAGTCTCCTTGGGAAGTTTGAAAAAGACAGGCAAAACTCTCCTGAAAAATCCGAGGGAAAGGACAAGTCGGTTTCTTCTGCTAGATCCGAAGAGAGAAAGAGCATAAAGAGGAGGAAGGTTGCAGAGGACAAGAAAGAATCTGCCGAGAAATCCGAAGAAGAAGAGTCCGAGACGGACAAATTGGGTTCTCCTGTTAGATCCGAAGATAGAAAGAGCATAAAGAAGAGGAAGGTTGCAGAGGACAAGAAAGAATCTGTCGAGAAATCCGAAGAAGAAGAGTCCGAGGAGACGGACAAATTGGGTTCTCCTGTTAGATCCGAAGAAAGAAGGAGCACGAGGATGACTAGATCCAGTCTCCTTGGGAAGTTTGAAAAAGACAGGCAAAACTCTCCTGAAAAATCCGAGGGAAAGGACAAGTCGGTTTCTTCTGCTAGATCCGAAGAGAGAAAGAGCATAAAGAGGAGGAAGGCTGAGAAAGCAGAGGACAAGAAAGAATCTGCCGAGAAATCCGACGAAGAAGAGTCCGAGGAGAATAAGGCCACGAGAAATAATAAATCGAATCTCATTGAGAAATCTGAAGAGAAGGACAAGCAGGATTCTGCTGAGAAATCTAAAAACGAGCTGGTTTCGTCGGAGAAACTTGACGAAGAGGAGAGCGAAGAGAAGAAACCCGACAAAGACGACGCGATTATTGAAATCAACGGTGACGATAGCTCGGACAGTGTTAAGGAGGTATTCGAGAATGAGTGTAACAACGAGATCGATATCAACGACGCAGAAGAAGTACAAGTGGTGGAATCTAACGACGAAACCACGAGTGACGTCGAGGAGATTTGCGAGAAGAAGGACGACGATCGGAACGAAGACAAGGAGGTGCAGTGCGTGGAGATCAATTGCTCCGACAGGTCTAGTAATAAAAAGAGCAACGACGCTCACAGAGACGGCGAAGACATCGTGGAAGTGGACGCCGTTTCCACGCAACCGATGCCAACGTCCGATTCAACGGATGCGGTTTCCGAGATTTTGCAATTAGTTCTCGATCTGGCAAGCACAGAGATCCAGAAGCGGCAAGACAGCGCCGAGATCGTCGGTGAAGACGACTCCGATGACGCGGAAACGTTAGAGAATATATCGCGGGAAGTACAAAGCGGCGGTAATACGAAACCTTGAGAGTAGTAAAACTATATCTCAATTCTTTGTAAGTCGCGATCAAAGTCTCATATTTTTATTTTATACATATTAAATTGTACGTATAATTACTCACAAGTTTTCCTATCGTCCTGTTTCAAATTTTGTCGTGTGGAACACGCGTATATCGTTTCTGGTTTAAACAGCAAGATACACTGGAAAAAGAAAAAGTATTCCTCGTTCGCGCAGAGTAATTTTATACGATTTTTATGAACAATATTAGTTGCGCGTCTCGTAAATACGATTGCCATATAGGTATAATAACCTGAGTTTCATCATCAATTGTGGTCAGTTTTTTTTTAAGTAATTAAGTTTCAATAGACTGCAATCCGGTAATAAAAAGATATTACAATTTACCTGGAAGTATTGCACTAGTGGCCTATGGCCAAACATTTCAATGTTCAAAGATCTTTTCATTGTATTTGAGATTAGGTGTAGTTTGTTTTTAATATTTTTTTGTATATTCTGTTGGAGGATATCTCGCCAATCGTAACCATTGGAAAAGCCGCCGCTCATCAAACAGGAATTTCGACGTCGGTGTTCGGTCAGAATAATTTGTCCAACAACAATTTTACATGACTGAATGATTCGCAAGATGAATATGCGTGTGACCTCTAAATATGCGTGTTTGTATATTCTTGTATGTACGTTCATTAGGAAATATTTGAGAAGTGTACAGTTTGCGTGCAATGCAATCTCGGAGAGTTATACGAGCCTCTCTGGAGACAATTCGATATTACACGATTTATTTGTAACGAGGGTTCAAAGCTAAGTATAGAACATAGTTTCGCGATTTCACGCCAAGCAATTTTTCTACGAGTTTGTTCGTAGAGGATAGCTTTCATACATATGCGTGGGATACACGACCGCGTTCCGAATCCTTTGCGGACGAGAATTTTTTCAAGTACAAAATCTATTGTCGTAAAAGAAACAAGTTCAACATTAAAGTTTAAAAATCTGGAAGTTTTTAATATTGGCAAAATAAATATAGTATGTTCGTTATGCAAGTAACTAAATTATTTATTTGTGCGCCTAGTCCTTAAAAAGCTAACGAAATTCTTCCTCAAAGGATGAACGAACTTTTCATAACAGCTTTAAAAGTGGATTGATTTAGAGCAGGGACTGAAACAGTTCTGAGAATAACTGTTTTGTATTCCGTACTTGATAATTTTTTGTAGTGTAGAGACATTTTCTATATTTTAATTTTCTAAAATTCAAGCGGTGTTTTTTGTTTTTGTCGCTAGTGTAATCGTTCCCTGCACTGAATCATTTGCGTATTTTCGGATTTCTACCTAGCTCTGACCGTGGGTACAATTTTGATTGAGCAACTTTGAGATTTCTCGCGATCTTACCCACGCACCTAGTGCAGCAGCAAACCTGTGGAGGCTCAGGTGTGACAGGTGGCGATTTTTCAGGGCTGTGTCTCGTTTCGATTGTGATGGTTGTGGATCTGCTGCGACGATGATGACAATGATGACGACAACGATAACGATAACGACGAGATCATCTCTCTCGAAGATTCGCACCGGAAGTCCGAGACCGGCTTTTCTTCTGAAACCGAAACACGCTCTCTAATTTCCATATTTCATTGTACTCGTGACCGAGAAAGACCAAGCGTTCGCTCCGATCTTAGTAATGTTAAATCACCGTTCGCAGAAGGTCTATCATCGAACGTTCACGACAGAAGAAACGCGGTGGCCATTGTAACAACAGTCAACATGTTTGTGTATACATGCAATACGCACTATTGATAAGAATAAAGAATAAATCTCTAAACGGACTAAAGAAACAATGAGAGGAGAGACGACATTTAAGGTGAAACCACCGAGTCTGTTGTACATAGAGGAAGAACGCATCGAACGAAGGAATCCGATTTTCCCATTCATGTTTTAAATATTCGACTATACGATTTCAACTTTTTTCACAAGTTGGAGCAATTAGTTTGCTGCGCGATGCGGAAAGAAATGTTTCACGTTTCCTATTACGTCGAAAAACCTTCTTGAACATTGAAACCCGTTCGCATGATTTCGACGGGAAACGGAAGAAACGCGCTGCCGAAGAAATATCGAGTTGGCTCTTTTCATAGTTACCAAGTGTCTGCTCAAACCAAAACGGCTCTCTCAAGCTTTTCCATTGGCAGAGCTTCAGGATCATGGGAGTTTGTTGCGGTCCACACCGCTCAAGCATATCCCAGTACTCCTGGATTCTCTCTTGTCCTGCGGAAACACAACTATTAGCCTCGAACCCTCAAACGATCATTACTAATCATCTTTCTTTTATTTTTTACTCGTGATCGTTGCACCTTCATCTTTAAAACTACACCTTCCTTATCTATTCTCCGCTTTTTAACGAACTTAATTTACTCGTCCAACGCACAGAATATACAACAAGAGAAATATAAATTACTAGACCGTTGATTCTGTGCGGTTGCAGCTAGATGAAAGCAACAATTATTTCAATAGTACTTGATAAGATTATATTCCTAATATCTATTTGCACCGATATTTGTAATATTGTTTACCTGTAAATAGACTAAAGAGTATTCCGAAGTTCTCGCCGACATTTGGGGTAGAAGCGTAACGCGGTAGTTTCGCGGACAAAAGAATTCGCGAACCAAAATCGAGTGCTCATACCGACCAATCGATTTATTTTGATCGTATGCGATTTTTGATTATAGTCTGTGTAGGCCGGGTGTAAAGCGGTAGATCTTAGACGTTAAGTATCAGACCTTAAGTTAAGTTCCGCGATCATCGAGGTTCTCGATCGATTTTTAAATCATTTAAATAAAAATTTATTTCACTAAACTCACTGTAAATTTCACTTGGTAAACAAAGCGACGATGTACTACCGATCGTCGCGCGGCGACGTACTATCATATACTGATTGCGAGCTCCGTCGGGGCGAAGTGGGTCCGTGGACGAATGGGGACGAGTCAGAGTGCGCGCGTATAGTAAATAACGTGGTATTTTTAAAAATTTATTTTTATTTAAATAATTATTTTCTACTTTTTAGTCTTGCGTTAATACTTGTAGCACTCTTTATTAATACTTTGTATACTCACTAAGCTCACTGTAAATTCCATTTGGTAAACAAAGCGATGACACACTACCGATCTTCGCGCGATGATGTACTATATTACCGATCGTCGCGCGATTATATACTATACTACCGATCGTCGCGCGATGATGTACTATACTACCGATCATATCTATACTTATCATATACTAAGCTCCGTCGCGCGTCGGGGCAAAGTGGGTCCGTGGAGTGGGGACGAGTCAGAGTGCGCACGCATAGTAAAGTAGAGAGGGTTGTCGAGCGAAGTGGGGATCGCTGAACGCGATGACGTAGTTCGCGGGGGGATGAAAAGGTAAATATTTAATTGTTATTTTCTCCGAAACGGTAAGACTTTTTAAAAAAATTTTTTTTGAATAATGCATTGTCATCCAGTTCTGAGCCATGTGTGCAATTTCAAGTCTCTAGCTCATCAGGAAGTTAGTTTAAAATCAATTGCAAAATTTGCCACCGAACAAACAAACAAACAAACAAACAAACAAACAGACAAACAAGAAAGCGAGCTAATAAAAACGTGGTAATATATAAATTGTTATTTCTCCGAAATGGATAGACTTTAAAAAAAAATTTCGAATAATGCATTGTCATCCAGTTCTGAGCCATTAATGCAATTTCAAGTCTCTAGCTCATCAGGAAGTTAGTTTAAAATCAATTGCAAAAAAATTGCCACCGAACAGACAAACAAACAAGAAAGCGAGCTAATGAAAACGTGGTAAAAAGCTGTTCAAGGTACCCTTCGAGATTCCCGCGACGCATCTCGCCCGATCGGCCTCCTCGGACATGTCAAGATTATTGTACAGTCTCAGAGCGTCCTCCAAGTGAACGGTAGACACATCCAGCTTGGCCTGATCAAACACACACACACATACACACAGCACACATGTGCGCGCGAATTATTAGATTGAATTACAAATAATTTCCGTCAAGGTATATCAATTTCAGTTATCGTGAAAGCAATCAACGGTTAACGCTTTGCCTACCGGAAGCCTAGTAATAGAATCCTCGATGGATTGATTGTATCAAAACGAAGTTTATAACATTAAATAACGCGTATAGTTATGAACTGTTAGACATCCACCGGTAGTTAATGTGTTAAACGGTTATATATATATATATATATATATATATGTATTCGACGAACAGAGATGATTTTGAACGCGATTTGGTAGATCGCTAGGTTTTCGTTCATTTTTATTTCACATGAAACACCGTTGATTTGAAGTTATTTGTTCTTAAAATGTGTACGAATGCTTTGTACACC
This sequence comes from Lasioglossum vierecki, assembly GCA_028455595.1. Lineage (NCBI taxonomy): Eukaryota > Metazoa > Arthropoda > Insecta > Hymenoptera > Halictidae > Lasioglossum > Lasioglossum vierecki. The sequence goes on along the minus strand of CM052340.1, from coordinate 16,554,335 downwards.
TATTGTATTATTCAACGTGAGTTGAATGCTTTTCAAGGATAATCGTCGAGCCGAAGGAGTGATTGCTGGACCCTCGAATGGCGACGGCTGGGTCAACGCGAACACCGACTAATTAACCCTTTGTACTCAAGAGATGACTCTTACTCACCACTAAACAAGTAAATATTGTACGAGGTATTACGTCAATTCCATACCCGTAAAATAAAGAAAATCATATTGAATGGAATTGTTTTGGCTAGGACAAAATGTTTAATTTTCGAGTTAAAATAGCTCCGAGTGCAAAGGGTTAATAGGAACCTGTTGCCTTCTGAGAGTGAACCGTTATATTTTACACCGTATTTCCGAAAATATTTATTACTTCTACGTGTTCTTTTTATGTTTTCTTTTTTTGTACGATTGATCACCTTTTTGTAAATAAGATAGCTAGTGTAGCACCATACCATGTTGTTCACTCGTATACCTGGCTCAAATAGTGTTCCCCCGTATAGAAATTAGCGTCGGCGAGCTTATCGAAGAGCTTCAGCTCCTTGGCGGTCTCTCGCAACATCCGCAAGTGAGTCTCTGTGTGAGCGCTGTCGTCCAGTTGCTGCGTTCACGTAAATCGTTTCTATTTAGCTTAGATTCACCTTGGACAATCATGATTTACCTTATAGGCGAACGCCAGTTCCGTATGCGCGTTGCAAACACCCTCAGGATCAGAGGCCCTCTTCGCCAAAGCCAGCAGCTTCGAGAAGGTCTTCAACGCTCGCTTCACGTCGTTCACCGCCATGTAACACTTCCCTAGCTCGTGCAGCGTCTCGTTCAGATATTCCGTGTCTCCGGCTCAATTTTCGGTATTAATCATCGAGCTATCTCTCGCATTATATTGGAACACCGGCGAGAACAATGACACAACTCAAAAAATCAAGATTTCACGAAGATTACTTCGTAGCATTTGCTAATTAAAATTCCAAAATGAAATTAAGATCTTTGTTCGCGCGTTTGTTAAAAAATGGGAAAATGTGTTATTGAACGGAATCTGTGAGTAAATCTCTTAATTTTAATCTGAGAACGCTATGAACTTTAATCCTAATTGAACCGCTCGAGGGGATGAGTCGCGTAAGGTTTTCTTTAAGGTATTATTTTACAGAGTCTAGTCGAGTTTACTTGCAAGAATACTTTTCTGAAAAAGTTTCAAGATGTCTGTACTGAGTCGATGAAAATTTTAGAATTTTCTTGAAATCGTTATTTTGAGAATACTAAATTTTTCAGTTATGTTACTATTCTTGCCGGGGTGCGATACGAAGACTGAACAGGATCTACCATCGGTAGCCCTCTCGAGGGCTTCGAGACAAAATTTCAATGCAGCGTCGGGATTCTGCGGTCGATCCATCCTCGCAAGGATCAACAAAGCTTTATATAATATGACGTTGCACTCCCTGAAGATCGAGCATTGTTTCTCGCCGAGCTTCTTCGAGGCGTTCCACGTTTTATTCTCGGAAGCATCACGCGCCTCGTTCAGGTAATCCAAGGCTTCTCTTGGATTCTGCACTATAATCGTTTGTTATTTCTTCTCATATGTAGATCTTGAAGAATTCAGTGTCAGAGTTCAATGTTCTACTAACATTCGTGAAAGAGAAATCGACCGTATAGATATCGAATCAGAGTGATCGTCTGACGATTATCATCTTCGACGAGCTCCGCAGCTGAAAGGGCTGCGTAGTAGAGACGCTCAGCTATCCACCACCATTGCCAAGTTTGCCCCTGGAAGAACAACGCAGTGTCCAAGAGCGATATCGCTCGAGCTACGTAATCGTCTAAAAATCAACACCACAAAATAATTACACTCTCTGTGTGTGTGTGTGTGTGTGTGTGTGTGTGTGTGTGTGTGTGTGTGTACAGTGTATATGTACTCTTGCATTAATATTCGGACGCTCGCGCTCACTGAGAGAGAGAGAGAGAGAGAGAGAGAGAGAGAGAGAGAGAGAGAGAGAGAGAGAGAGAGAGAAATACGATAACTTTTTCATATCGAACTATATGATTTGATAAATTGAAATTCTTCTCGATCGAAATCGTAGTAATAATAAATTGTTGTGATATCGGCGCATATCGAGTTCAATTAATTTGCAAACTTGCTGTTAGTTTATAAATGATCGAACCGTGCGCCGATATGACAACAATTTATTATTATACGATTTGAACTTTCTCGAAAAATCGGAGCAATTAGTTTACTAATCTTATGATTTAATGTGTGCGAAGGTAAAGGTGGCACGGTAAAGACTAGAAAATATTCAAATTTGGACAAAACCCGAAACATTACTACGAAAAGTGTCCTACTTCGCGTGAAATGACCTATGGATAGTCCCAGGTGATTTCAATGGAGGACGACGTACGCTTATTTGTCGCCTTTTCAAACCCGATCAGCCCTTCCTGCAGCCGATCCAGGAAGTCCTTTTCATCTCTTAAGGATGGTTTCTTCCATAACAGGGCATCTGCCGAAGAGACGGAAATTTTTTCGTCGAGATCCAACAGCTCTTTCATCTGGAGGGCCGCGCTTTCACAATCTCGCTCGACGAGCTCGAGCATAATCGCTTCGTGATACGGTATGCGACATCTGTTCGGTAAATTGTCGATCAATTTGTTAGATAAAAGGGTAAGTCTCGTTACGTAATGTATACGATATATTCGTTAAAAAGTTGTAGGTGTAAAGAGAGACGAAAAGGTGTAGAGAGACGAGGACCTTCTGACTTGGGCAGGACTTAAATCCGGCAATGCGGCCTTCAATTCAGCCATAACCTTCTTCACTTCGTGCCATTCTGCTTGTGGCAGAGTTTTCATGTTCCGTGGGTACTCGATGCGCACGCTTATTTTGCTGCTCGAACTGCTCGACCACTCGTTGTAATCGTCTTTCTTCAGAACTTCCACGACATCGTGTTTCTTAAATTGACGACTCCCAGCGGCCATCTTACCGAATTTATAAAATAACGCGACATTCGGAGTATGTAAATATCGCGTACACTTACTTTCTTTTATTTTTTTTTCATTCTTCTTGAAACAATACTTGATTAGACAACACGCGATTCGAATAAAGCGTGAGAGAATTATTTAAATAAAAATAAATTTTTTAAAATTTCACGTTTTTCCAAACGGATTAAAAAGTTTAAAATAATTTTTCCTGGTCCCATACAAATTCCTAACCTCGTACAGATAGACCTGAAAACTCACAATCACAAATTTTCAGGTGTATCTGTACGAGATTAGGAATCTGTATGGGACTAGGAAAAATTATTTCATAGTTTTTAGTCCGTTTTGAAAAACGTGGTATTTTTAAAAATTTATTTTTATTTAAATAATTATTTTCCGTTTTTTAGTCTTGGGTTAATACTTGTATCACTCTTTATTAATACTTATACTCACTTATAACACTTACACTCGCTAAGCTTGCTGTTAATTTCACGTGTTGACTGAGCTCCGTCGGGGCGAAGTGGGTCTGTGGAGTGGGGACGAGTCAGAGTGCGCACGCATAGCAAAGTAGAGAGCGCTGTCGCGCGGAGTGGGGATCGCTGAACGCGAGCTAATGAAAACGTGGGTAAAATGGCCTCGATAGTGCTACATTATTTGATGTAAATATTTATGAATTCGAGCAAAGGAATTGATAATAGTTGAAGGTTCAACCGCTTTATATATATATATATATATATATATATATATATAAAACGGTACCGAATTACAAATCGAAATACCGAATTACATCGAAAATACATATATGTCAATGTTAATCAAGGTGACGCGCCATGTAGATTTCGCAGCTGAAAGCTTGCATAATTTATTGCACGAGATAAATATCAGCGTAAGTAATTACAATATTAAACGTTATGTAACCTTGGTGAATGTACTTACAACATTTACATACAACATCATATACGGCACGAAAACGGAAAACCTTTAGATTTTCAATCAACGACGTTGATCCGAGTGTCATTACCGTAAATCTTTCAAACAATTTATTTCTCTCTGATTTTTTAATAAACAATTAATAATAATAATAATAATAATAATAATAATAACGTTTTCTATAATAAAATTTCCCTACGACTTTTAAGCGGTCGCGGCTACCGTTTTCCTCGGCTCGAGCCTGATCTTGAATCCTTCGGCTCTCTTCAGGATGATGTCGGCCTGTAGCCTGAAGTCGGACTCTTTCAGCTCGGACCTGACGCGGAAGTTCCTCAGGATGGTCGAGAGAACGATCTTCAGCTTGAGCATCGCGTATTTACGTCCGACGCAGGATCGTGGTCCAGCGGAGAACGGAACGAACGCGTAGTAATGACGCTTCGCCGTGTTCTCCGGCAGGAAGTTGTCGGGGTTGAAGGTGTCCGGGTTCGGGTAGATACTCTCTTCGCGGTGCATCCTGATCGTGGCGACCACCACTGTGCAGCCAGCTGGCACGGTATAGTCTCCGGATACTGAAATCGCAAACCAAATGTTTCCAATCGATTGCCAAGCTCCGTTATGTATCAGATCATTCATCAAATCGCGCACAGAATGTGGAAAAAAGCGAAAATACTTTTGCTTTGATGCGAGAACGACCTAATACAATATTACATAAACTAATACGATAAACAAACCAAGTTTCAGGTCTGTGTTGATCTCGCGGGCAATGATGGGTACAGGTGGGTACATGCGAAGAGTTTCCAGAAGGCAACGCTCGAGGTACTTCATTTCCAAGGTGTCCTGGAAGGTGGCCGGCCTATCGCTGTCGCCGAAGATCTCGTCCAGCTCCTGGATCACTTTCTCTTGAATCTCTGGATGGCAACCCATCATCGATAGGAAGAAGCTAGATCCAGCAGCAGTCGTGTCGTGTCCCTAAACGATACACAAACTCGTTCATTCGTCCTCGTTTCCACCTCGAAACACGTATGTATATCTCGCGAAATCTCACCTCGAACATGATGGTGTCCACTTGTTCCTTGACTTCTTGCTCGGAGAGCACCACGCCGTTTTGTCCAGCCTCCATCAGGAGGTCGAGGAATGCCTGCCTCTTCTTCTCACCGACATCGTCGTCGACGTCCAAATCGTCCTTCAAGCCGACAGATTGACCAAACGATACACCCTCGACGGCGATCGTGTTACCGGCCTACAAAGCGTTATCAACTTCTGATTAGTCTGTGTTTTCTATCGAATACTCCTACAAAATTGCGTACGGCTGTGACTAATGACCTTCTGCGAGCTGGTATCGATCAGATTGCGCTTGCCGCTCTTGAACTCCTCTTTCTTACGCTGGATCACCTTCTTCGTCAAACCGTGGATCACCTCAAGCAGTTTGATCTGGTCTTTGCCGTATTTGGTCAGGTTGAACAGCCAGTCCGGCCTCAGCCAAACTTTCGTGTGTCGCTGGTGAAGGATGTCGCACATCCTACGCGATCAAAATAGATCGATTAATTGCCTAGAAAATAATTGTCTCTATTCCTCTGTTAAAAAAAAAACATCTTTGCATTGTTGAGAAATTTGTTGAGGTGGAGTATCCCGCACCCTTGCGATCCTGGAAAAACAAGGCTACCCCATTAAGGGTGGAAAACAGGGTGAATAGGACGATTATCTTTGACTAATAATTGAACCTTTTTGTAAGGACACCGGGGAAATGCATTTTACGCACACCCCCTCTCCGATGATGGTCGAGGGGTTAGCGTGGGACTCATCCATCCGAAACAAAACGGAATTCTCTTAAGGACACCCCCCCCGCCCCTTCGATGACGATCGGGAAGGGTAGCGTTGGACTGCTGTTCTTAGCTTTTCAGGATAGAGTATACCTATGAAAAGCCCGCTGTCCAGGAGCCGAAAGGACCCCCAACTTTCCTTTTCTCTAGTCGAAGACTAGAGACTCCTCTGGCCCGCTTTTCGCATTCCACGAGGACAATTTCTTCGGCTCCCGTACACGCTTGTTCTTGGCTTTAATGACTAATAATTTAACCAGTTTCCTACGTTTTCACCGTACAATTGCATCTCGAAACGGTCTCTGTTTCCAGCGTGCGGAAAAATGCATCCGTCACACGCCGCGTGTTCTAGTTGTTACGCAACGCGTTAGATATACACGCGCGAGCGGTGTATCATACTCGGCCACGCGAACTATTAACGAACCGACTTTCTCCGAAGGAAGAAAGCGTTTGCGTAAGCCTTACAGGAGAGACAGGAATACGTACTTCATCACGGCCATCGCGTATTCGAAACCGCTTTTGTCTTGGGTGCTCTTCGAGACGCCCATCGCAGTCTCCAACAGGATCTCAACGGTCAGCTCGGACATGTAATTGTGGCAGTCGAACTCCTTTCCACCCTCCTGACGCATCTTCTCGACGACCGCGCGCGAGTTTGCGTTGAACAAGTCGATGAAACTCTTGAGGACGTTCAAGTGGAAGGTTGGAGCGATCAGCTTGCGATGGGCACGCCATTTTGGACCTGGAATTCACGGCCACGACGTATCGATCAAAAATGTTCGCGGTTTTGAAAATTTAACGAATAAAAAATCCTCAAAGCACTGCTCGTAGTGTCCCTAATTTCGCAGCATTTGTTTTTTCTTTTTTTTTTGTTAATAACTTTATGAGAGCGCCACCGGCACCTCTGGATGTATTCCATGTGTCCAAAGTGTAATACTGTGATGCCCAAAGTGGTTCAAATAACCTTAACAAACAGTTGAAAGCGATGCAAAAAAAAAGGTTTATGAGAGTTTTGGAACCCCCGCTTGACTCGATCCGCCATTGCTTCAAAGAGATTAAAGGGAGAGGTATAATCAATGCAATGGTTAATTCAAATGCAAAAGTTATGGCGATATCGGGGAAGGGACCTGTGTTTGACCGAGAATGACCTGCACGAAACGACCGAGGAGACACGCAGGAGAAAACGCACTTCCTGCGAGAGAGAGAGAGAGAGAGAGAGAGAAAAGGGGAAAAAGTGAACCAGCTAGGCGGCTAGCTGCAGGAAGGGGAGGGATTCGTCATTAAGTAACCGGTGATTCGCGACCGGCTGATGCTGGTTTACGATGCTAATTTTCCGAGAATGATTTTTTACTGGATATAGAAGGTTTCTCGTTGATCTCTTTTAACTAGCAATGTCTAATATGTGTCTATAATGTCTCATTATGTAGGATGGGGGTGTGTCGACCCCGTCTCGGATACTTCGGAGAACCTGACGACGGAGGATAAAGGCTTGGCGCGCCAACCGATGCACGCGTGCCTATCTCAACGGTTACGTGTCGCCGCTCCCTGTTACGTGGACGATTAAACAGGGAAAAAACGTGGTAAAAAAGAACATCTCGACCGGGCGAGAAAGTAATGATAACACGTTGTGCACGCGAGATAAACCAAGTCTAATTTCGCTGGGTCACCGTGCTATTCGAGAGATTTATCGCACAGAAAACTAATTTTCACGTTACTACTCTTCGTTCGTTGATGCAACCCAATTTTATTTGCTAAACCTATCGATATCCATTTTATTATCCTACGTATAAAGGTACTAATTCAAGATAGGATTTATTATGACGTATGATTTTTTCCTGCATCACTTTTTTCTACTTTAGCTTAAAACGAGAGCGGTGCCTCTAATCTATACTATTTTTCTATTTTTCTTTTGTTCGGCAGTGCTGACGGTTTACGGAGAAATTGGTCGTGGACGACTGGCAGACATCGTTAGAAAGTTAAGTAATAGCAAAACGCTGCGCGATCACGACAGCCACATGTTAATTCGTAAACGTCCGGCAAGCGAAAAGGAGATTCTAAGCGGAAGCTATCTTGCCGTCTAGAGCGCAGAGGTCGCGAGGATTTATGGGGAAGTTTTGTAAGAGGAAACTAACCTGTAGAGATCAGGAGACCGTTTCCAAGCCAGGGCTTGAAGAACCTGTACTCAGCCGCTTTGTCGATGTACACGTGACTGGAGAGGATCACCTCGACGTCCCTCGGGTCCGTCAAGAAAACCGCCAACTTCGGTCCAACCCACAACCTGATCACGTTCTTGTACTCGTACGACTTCTCGTAGAACTTCTGGAAGATCGCTGAGAATCGCGAAAAAAATACGAGACACCGGTTAGCTTCTGTCTCCTGGTTCGATTTACGTAACGTCGAACGTAGACTGCGCCGATTCAACCGAGGTGTTATCGTTAAACGCCTTTCTTGCTGCGAGAGACTTTCTTCGCCGTTTCGCGGATGTCGTAGATCGCGATTTAGACTTTCTAAAGATAATTTCTACGTATGGTCGCATTCGAAACAACGAATTTCAAATGGTAGTCGGAACGTTCCGCGCGCGTTCTTACAAAGAAATAGAAACAAAACAGAGAAGAGAAAATAGAAAATACGTATCGAAAGTTTAAGAAAGAACCATACACCTCTGTTTGAATCGTGTCTGATCCGTTTGAAACGTTTCTATTAGTTCGAACATTTTACAAAGGTGTTTAACCAGTTGTACTCGAAGCGATTTTAATTCGAAAATCAAGACGTCTCTTTCAACCCAAATCTCATTTTCATTCTATGTAATCTTGTCTCGGATAATTTATACAATACAGACGAATCGAGTATTCGCTATTCGAGTGTTCGAGTGCAAAGGGTTAAAAGTTTCTGATAGTAGAGTGTTGAGTTCGGTGGCGACTCACTATCGGGACTGCCGACCAGCTCGTGAGCATTGCCGATGATTGGTAAAGCGGGAGGACCAGGCAATTTCTCGCCCAGCTCGATCATGTGACGTCTGGATATGCGGAAGTAGATCAAGTATAGTACGACAGCAGGGATCAGAAGGGACAGGAAGACAGTGGTCGCCGAAAGACCGGTGGCCGAGGCGGCCGCGATCGATCCGACGACTACTTCCGGTCCAGCAGCAGACATATTTTATCAGTTTCTGTAAGCAAAGCGAATATATCGCATCGTTTGATCCCTGTTCTCTCGATCGGCGTCGTGGCTTTCTGTCGTTTCAGTCTTGACAAAATAGAATAAGTATAAAAGGGGTTGTGAAACACAATTTAGCCGTTTAGCGTTCCAGTTGACAAAATAAATTTAATAAAAAATATCCATCGTGCTTGTAAGTTGTGAACTAATCGCTAATAAAGATAGCAATAATCAAAACAAAGTGAAAACGTTGTAGTCAACGATTAACACTGAGCCTACACCACCATCGGTCAAAATGACCGGTTCAAGATTTTACAATTATTTAAATAATAATAAAGATTGTATAAATATCTTTAGTAGAGGAGTCGCGCAAAGTCTAAATAAAATGAACCTTGTCATTTTTATAAAGGAACATGTATCAGTTACTTTTAAGGCTCGGTAGGTTTAGTGTTAATAGGGAGCGAAACAAATCGATCATAATCGTGTTTTGACCACGTCGCAGGTGTTCGATAATGTCACTTGGCAGTTTAACAAGCACTTCGGAGAGTCCTGGGGACAGAGAGTCGTTGGAGGAGATGGTAGCAAGCACAGTGTCGTATCACGGGTCACAGGTCACCAGACCAATGGGAAAAGAGAATCGAGGATCGGTCACCCACCTATCTTTTGCACCACTAATACGATGAGTTCTGTTCGAAGAACCACCACCGGACTGGTCGAACAACTTGGCGCGATCCCTTTTATAACCAGGCCTTTCTACGGCCAACCCCTACTTACATACAACTCCGTCACGTTTAATTAATAGCTGCGACGTGCTTCTATTGGAATCGATAATTATCCCGCGATCGAGCTCGTAATCCTCGATTCTTTCCCGCCCCCCCCCCGCCCCTTCTTTCATTCGTCGTTTCGTTCCCTTGTCCATCGACTTTCGCGATTCTATCCTCGTGTTTCCGACCCGATCGAATCGGCTAATTTCATTAACCCTTCGCGAACATGGCCGATATTCAGTACCCGCGACGCGATCGCACGTTATCTACCTCTTGCTAATAAAGATGTAGCTTTGTTAACGCGCTAAACCTACCCGAGCTGTGAAAGCAGCCGGTACATGTTGCCTTAGAAAAATAACAAGATTCAATTTATTTGAACTTCGTACATCAAGTATTTACGCGAGGAAGTACGTATCGGTTTTGTCAAGAACGAAATTGGAACCGTTTCCAATCCAAGATTACGATGATGCTTCTTCACCTCTCCGGACTTTTCGAGATTATAAAAATATCAGAATGATTGCCAACGCGAATCTATTCACATTGAACTGTACAAATTTATTCAGGGAAAAATATTTATTTTCACGCGTTTTTGCAGTAATTAGTAAATTTACTCTATACACTTATAAGAATAAGATCTCTGAACGAGATAGCCGTTGAAATGATCGCATTGTTCAAATGATGCATAGTGGAAGAAAGTGGTACATAGGATTCGAGAAAGTCCTGCATATATATATTATAGTCGTTCAAAGTTCGTTCACACCGGGAGGATAAGAAGCAGCTCGAAAAAGCTTTCGTGTGATTCAATCATTGGCTCGTGGAGAGAGTAATAGCTTGTAATCGAATCGAAAAAGTGGAAAAATAGCGGATGCGTCGAGTCATCGAAAACGTAGAAGTATTTCCGCCTTGACCCACTCGCCTAGGTATTATTTGCCGAGCAGCATCGTCATTTACAAACAATGCTTTTCACGCTTTCGGTGTGCGCGTTGTCGTTCACTATCGATCGCCAGATCTCGATATTTTGTGAGTTCGTTCTCGACGAAACCTGTCCGAAATTAAAATGAACAGGATCTTCAAATTGTGTATCCCGTGGGAAATGTCGATCATTGTTAAGTAATTAAATGTTATATATTAAATGTTAAATAGTTAAGTAATTCTTTAGATTTATGCGATGTAAAAGTTACTTTGCGTACCCCTGCTCTTTCTGGCAGAGCGACGGGGTTTTTCATGTTTTCGAAGAATTCGGGACTCGATGTCCGGTTCGTTCCAAGTATGTACAGTATCTTATTCATAAATGTCCGAAATGTCCTGAAGCTATCCCTACTGCTCGAGGGGCTAGAAGCTCGAGAGGCCTCTGTCGCCGAGAAGTGTAAACATAACTAATCCAATTGCAAAACGTCTTTATTTTTTTTCATTATTTCATTATTTTGTAATGCAACTTTCGCCGACATATTCGTGGCATTCGTGGTCAAGAACAGTATCCCTGGCGGATAATTGTCCTTGGGCAGACCCGTGTTGGGTACAATTATCGATAAAATAATGTATTGCGGAACGTGTCGCAACCTGTGATACAAATTTGTTAAGTTTCCGATTTATCGACAAGTTATTGTAATGATTTACATTGTATTTTCCGGAAGTGATGCACACGAAATGTGTCTTATATAAGGTGATCCGTGTTCTCGCGAACGGCACGTTTTACTCGTTGCTCGTGAGAACAAAAAACAGACGCACGTCTTACCGATTACAATCGCCGGATATCCAGGTGAATGTTCGATGACCCGACTTTCCGACATAATGACACACAGGTAACCGCGTGACGATGGTAACGCGATCACCGCCGCGCAATTACAGGTGTCCGCTATCATAAATGTATAACGATTTAGAGAACAGTCGACCTTCGCTAGCGATCGTTCGATCGTTATCGCGGGGAGAGCGGGCGCAATCTTTGAACTGTTTAAAGCTCAAGGTAATGACCCCCCGCGAAAATGCTTATCACAATGATTCGTCGTTATCGATTTCCATGGTTTAGTGGAATTCTTAACGTAAACTTCTGTTCACTACTCGGGATACGCGAGAGACGTTCGCACTAGGAATTTATATCAAAGTTCCACGATGGAAACACGTTCTTGTATGGACAGGGTGAATCTGCTTCGATGAAGAAGCAAGAGATAAGTGAGGACGAATGTCAGTTTACCGTATGCTAAAAATCTTTTATTAAATCGTCTTTATAAAACGCAGCGAGTGTGAACGCGTACAAGAGGAGGGACCCATCCTCGTTCGATCTATCCCTAATTTTCCATCGGTCGACTGACTTTCCTTCTAGTTCGAAATTTCCAGGTAGTCGAGGTCGACTAATTAATTATACCGAACACACACAATTTCTTTCCTCTGAAAAGAAAATGTATCCGCAAAACGAGAACTAGCTTGATCGATCGAATAAACGGAGCCTTGTCATTTGTGCAAGTTGAAACGTTTTAATCGCTTTCAGTGCTCGGCAGGTTTAGTATTAATTAATAAAACTGATTGTACAATCAATTTTCTTGGAAACTAACAATCGAACCAATTTTTATACTGCCCTCGCGACTTACTTTTCGCGTTAGACCAATCGTGACTACGGCTATCGAGAAACTCGAGCTGTTCGAATTGTTCGAACGTTCCAAGTACTTGGTGCTAATTACGCTAACATTGAATTCGAACTATTCGAACATTTGAATTTGTGCAGCGCTAAAATTCCAACTACTTTCTATGTCTATGCAGCCGCGCCAGGTGGCTACAGCTCGTTCGATCATTCGTTTTACACGCTTCCAATTCATTGTCCAGAGGCATTATCCACGAGAAGACTGCTGGAAAACAACTAATGGAATCGATGATTCATCAATACCACCGACGAGATTACCGTTAATAGTATAATGTACTATTATATTGCCATTAGACTTGCGATTTTTATGCATTTATTAGATCCGCAATCTAATTGTCATTAATAGTTTGAATGGTGCGCGCCCGTGCACTGCAGGTAAGGTAGATCTCTAGTCAAAGTCGCAACAGGCAGCAGCTGTCGCGCTGATAACGGTACAACAACGGTTGGCGATATCTGCGACGCGCGATTTCTCCGCTGCGAGTAACGCAACATTATTCGAAATCGAAAGAAAGCGTAATTTATGGTGTTCGCGAGAGACGAAACATCGACGAATCAGTTGTCTTACGGTGTTCTTCTGCCGGAATTCTAAAGTGACAAACGTAGCCGCGATTTTACGTTCGATATCGATTCTCCGGCGGTAGCGTTATCATCGTGAATTACACCTGTCCGTTTCACAAGAAGAACGTATGCCTGTTTCGATAAACTACTGCTCGCGATCGGCAGTAGATGTTACGTTAAACAAACCGTCGCGGAGATCAACCAGGTTTTCCGTGGACAGTTTGTGAGGTTATGTTTGGGTCGGAACGGAGATTTGTCAATCGTTCGTGACGAGCACGTGGAGGACACGATTTACGTGCGTGCCATTCGAAGAACGCGTACCACTGACACGGTCATCTAAAAACGTACGTAAACATTTCGTCATTCTTTCTTCTTTCTTTCATTCGTTTCCTGTTACTCTTCCTCTTTGTCCGTTGTTGCGGATCGAATCAACGGGGAAAAAATAGTAAGTATACATATATGTATGTATATACGCCGATTAATTGTTTCGTTATTGTCCCTCGTTATCTCGTAAAACTCTGTTACATAATATCACCGCCGTAATTCCTGTTTCAATTGCGGATAATCGTACGGCGACGGTTAAAATACCATCTCGCAGAGGATTCTGGAACGATATCGTTATCGTTATCACGCAACTATTAGGATTCGAAGCGAAATCTGTCAAGTTACGATGATCTTTCGAGGATTAATTTGGAAATGTAGGAAACCTCTAGGCAAATACGTAAGAATGTTTTATCTGTTTCGCGAGACGCGATTAAACCCGTAAGTACTTTCGATAATGTTTTATTTGTTTGTTTGTTTTTTTTTTTAAGGAACTTTTTCTCAACTTGTTTCGGCCTGCTCGAAACAGTACCTTGGTTTACGGTTTTCTTTCTGGAGGAGACAAACGCGAGAACGGTTCAAGAGCTGCGCAACAAGTTCGCGCTTCCGCTGCGTTTCTTTCTTCCGGCGGTGGGCGTCGACTTGTTCTTCTTCGCGACCGTATTCTTCTTTTTCCTCTTCTGTTTCTTCTTCGAGGCCTTTTGCCTGCGAGAGTCCGTGGATTCGTTGTCGGACGACAGGCTGTCGCATAGCGGAACGATCAACGGCTCCAATTGTATTCGCGAACGCGTTTGCGATGTTTGCGGCTTCGGTTTCGCGATGCTCGGTGTTTTCGTTACGTTCGAGGAGGCGGCGCCAGTGTTCTTCCGGTGCATTCTCTTGGCTTGCGGTTTCGAGGGCATCTCGACCGTGACGAGCTTCAGCGAGTCCGCGTTGATCGTCAAAAAGGACGTCGTGCCGTGGCAGGAATTCTCCTTCACCCTTGAACTCAAGTTGACTATCTTCTGCCACTTGAGCCGCGGCTTCTTCTTCCTCGGTTTTCGCTCGACGGCGCGCCGTTGTTGCTCCTCCGCTTCCGGGCTGACGTTCCTCACGCTAGACGTCTTCTCGTGTTTGCGCCCGTTCTTTCTCTCCACCCTCCTCGCGCTGCCTTCGCGATTCATGTACTCGAGGGATTCTAATCTCTTGGTGCACGATCTGGAAATATCAGAGTGAAACGTTTCTCGTAAACGCATGAACTTCGCAGTGCAACATACTTGAGCAACACGTCGCTGTCGATTCTATTCTGTGCCAGCGCCATACTGGAGACTCCCCAGCTGAGTGGTCCTGCGGTGAACGCACGATCCTGCCTCTTCACGATGGTCTGGTCCTCGCTGGACGGAACTCCCATCCATATCTGTTGTCTCAGCGAACTCAACTTGATCTGTATGTCCTGATTTTTCAGAGGCGCCGGGGATCGATGTCTCAGTGCTCTACGTTAATCGGCAACCAATCAAATGATCTCGTCGAAGGCAGATGATCGCGGGATTATTCAACTTGGAAAATTACCTGACCAAGTGCAGACAAGGCGGTCTCCTTTTCGTCTTGCGTTTCTCCTTGTTCGCGGTGAACCTTTCACCCAAGGACACGCTGCACGGTCTCGCTATTTCCGGTAGAACAAGCTCATCGTTCAGGGTTTGCTTCTTCTCGCTCGTGTCCGGATCTCGAGGTACAGATTCGCAAACTCTCGTCGAAGTACCCGCACATTCGTCCGCGGAGTCTGATAGATCGCAGAGATCGCTGCCTGGATCCGTAGTGGGTAGATCCATCACCGCTCTCTTCGTCTGCGAATAAACACAGACGACAACGCTATAAAAAACTGCGACTACGCGAACTATGAAAACCATCAGAATTACCAATAGCCTTTTGCGCTGGAAGTAGGATTTGCTGCTCGCGATACCCTTTTTGCTCCTTCGTTTCGCCAGCTCTAAGCTTCGTGGCGGAACGAACGTGGGGGTAGGTGGTGGAGCGCAAAGGTATTGCGAGGAAACGACAGAGTCCTTCTCTTCACCGTCCCACGAACCTTCCGTCAAGTCGAACTCTCCTTTTTCCGAGTCCGAACTGACCGATGTATCGCCCTCGTCGCTGGAAAATCAGATCGGACGATATATATATATATATATATATATACTCTACTAGTGGATCATCTCTTTTTCGAGTCCGACAACTGTGACGCGCGTTATTTTGTTTTTCACACACACATGTACCACGTGTACTTTGGTACACGTTCAAAACCGCGATGTCTAGTTCGTTACCTGGAGTAGTCGGTCAGGTCGATGTTGGTTGGCTCGTCGGCGCTCGAACCCTCTTTCATCAATCTGCCGATGATTTTGATCCGTAGCCTTTCCTTCGGGTTCAACGGGAACGAATTAAGGTCGATCTATACTATATGTATACGGTAAATCCTTAAATACTGTCCCCGACAGGCATATTCTGGGCAGACAGCGTTTACACAGATCACTTCATTTTACCACGTTTTCGTTAGCTCGCTTTCCTGTCTGTATGTTCGGTAGAAATCTTGCAATTGATTTTAAACTAGCTTCCCGATCAGGCTAGAAACTTGAAATAGGATTTATAATTTTGATTTATGTGACTGCGTGTACCGCGCCAAGCGAGACTATAGAGACAATAGAGAGTGAAACATTTTTTAAACACAGACAGTTTTTAAGGCTTTACCGTACTACGCATCTGGCACGATCGATAACGATTCGAGGTACCTTGACAGGGTCCTGGTCGAAATAGTCCAACAACGTTTCGCAGAAGACTTTCCCTATTTGCTCGTAATCTTGAGTGGAGAAGTGGGTGCCGGATCTAGATCCGATCATCGATCCTCCCATGGATGCTTCCATCGTGTAACTGTTCTGCACTCCCATCGACCAAACCACCACTCTACCCGTACCCTCCTTCCCCTTCTCCATGTGGAACTTGCAATTCTCGAACGAGAACTGAAAAGCCATTTCCGGTATTCTCTCCGTGCGTCGTCTATCAGAATTATATTAATCGTCCGCGTTGTTTGGAATCGAGAGTAGGTTCACCTTGTCGGCCGCGTTCTTGTGAAGCATCAGCGGGAACACCTGTTCGGAGAGTCTGGTTTGCGGACCGGCCCTCTTGCTCTCGCATCCGTACGCGAACACGTTATGCTTCCGGGAATGAGCGTGCAGATCGCAGTATATCGCGACACCGCACTCCTCCAATAGGCGTCGTATCATCAGTTTCGTATGCCAGACCGAAGGGTAGCTCTCCCTCATCACGGTTCTGTACTGTCTGTTCAGGTCCTTGCCCGACAACGAGCATCGATTGTTTCCGACGATCACGCCGTCCGGATTCAGCATCGGGACCAATTTGAACACGAACCTCTCTCGAAGCACCTGACGGAACGTTTCAACTTGTACACCAGACCACCCACATACAGGATGTCTAAAACTTCCTTCAACATCAGGAAATCGGAGGTTCTCGAGATGATTAATTTCTATTTTGATTTGGTTAATATCGGAGAACATGCAGGCACACGATAGATAGAAATTTTCTCCTTTTTTGGACGAAACCGTAAAATAAAGGGTTAACCGAGTTCGAGTTACGGTAACGAGTGAACAGTGTATGGTAGAAAAGCAGGGGGATCCGGTATATAGGGCGTCCACAAGTTGGTTACCTTGGCTTGGTCCGATTCCCCGGTCAAGAAATCGATGATTCCCTTCATCGTCCAACTGGAAGGTGTCTCTCCCGGGTGTACCCTAGCAGTGATCACGATACCTCGTTTTCTTCGCACCTCTTCGTCGTAAGTGGGGGCAGTGATCGTTAAATAATAAACTCCGTTCCCGGCCAGGGTTCGACACAGTAGTCTTAGCTTCGTGAACCTCGTTTTCACGGGATCAGCGACCAACTTGGCCAAGTACTCCTGCAGATCTGTGTACGTGTACGGATAACAGTGAGCCAGGTACACGGTGTCTCTGTCATGAGGGAAGGAAACGTTGAACGTCAATGTGTGCTTCTCCTTCTCCTCGTCGCTTCTGAAAATTCATTTCAACAGCGATAAACCCCGCGTTGAAATACCAGGGACATCTTAACCAGATGTCTTATCATACATGATTAACTTTATGCTAACGTACGACGAGTCGTTTCTGTAGTAAGCAATATTGTCGCCGCATCTTCTCCACCCCACAGATCTCTTTTTGGCGTCCTCGGTCGAATACAACAGCGGTCGTAGACCCTCGTTGTACAGGCTTTCCTCTTTGCAAAGATTCACGATCGACAACCTGCAATCGCCCTAACTATTCGTACGCGTTCGTCTTTTTAGTTCGTTCATCGTTTAACCTAGTGTTTCTAGAACTGTCGTAACACCAAGTATCCCCCGTTAAGAACAATTGGTATTAAATAGCAGCAGGCATATATAGATTCCTTGTACACAACGGTAGACACTCGTTGCACCAGGATTGTTGCTCTATAGAATCAGTACTTATCCTCTAAATATAGTATATTGTCCTTTTCGTAAGTTAAAACATTTGAATCGTTTAGTGTTAGACAATTGTTACGATAACGAAAATTCCAGAAAATCGGAATATAGTATATTGTCTTTTTCGTAAGCTAAAACATTTGAATCGTGTAGCGTTAATCTTACGACTCTACGATTCTCGGCATTACCGTGAAACAAATAGTTTGAACGAGATTCTAGATATTCCAGGGGCAACGAACCTCTGCGAAACTTTTCGAAAACAGGAAGCTAGCCTGACCTGTAGGTGGTTCTGCTTCTCGTGTTCGATATCCTGAAATAGTACCACTGCGTGTGCCTCTGCGTGTAGAGATCCTTCCTGAGGTAGAGTTGGTAGTAGGTGTCGGTGATCTTGACGACTTTGCACAGGTTTCCAGATTCGAAGCGTGAATCGAACCGAAGGTCCGTGTTGTTCTCCGCGATCTCGGCCGTTCTTGCTAAGAGGAAGAGGCTGTTGCTGTCAGTGTCGACGACCCTCTGATCGCTTGGCAACCCGATGGTTTCAGCTGGAAACTCTGCGGAGAACGGTAGAACCGTGCTTCCGCCCACGCAGGACCTACTGAACTGTTAACGCAATCGTTGTAAAATCGGCTCAACAAAGATACAGGTGATCGCACTCACGTAGTTCGTGATACTGGTCGGATAATAACGAAACACCACCGTTCCGAACTCGTCCGAAAGCGGCTTCGGCCGTGGCTCTTTTCCGGTTGGCAGATAGAACGGTTCCGGTACTATCGAGACTTGTTCTATGTGTCGCACTCTTTCCGACAGCACCTGTTTCGAACAAGTCCAAGAATATTCTCCTGCATAAAAATAGCTGCACAAAAGAGGCTAGGCTAACAATTCACCCATTTTTAAAGAGATTTTAAAGAAATACATCTCGCGACGTAGATATAAGAGTATGAATAATTTTACGGTATGCGAAAATATGTTAAATGGGTGAATTTACACGCTGAGGAACGTACGAGGGTTAATGTTGGAAATAAAGTTCGTTTACCTGACACTCCGTGGGCCATCTCGCAGCTTCCTGAGTGATCCCGTCGATCGTGCATCGAGTGTCCAAGGCGGTTCGAAGGTTCTCCTTCGCCAGCTGATCGCCTCTAGTGCCAAACGGCGCTGAGAATTGCAGGAACTCGGCTTCCCTTCGTTGCACCTCGTATCGTCCCAGCTGCAACAGTTGCAGCTCCTGGAGCCGCTGAAAGTTTGCCAGCGCGCCGCCTGCGACGAAACAAACTTCCAATTCTTATCTCGATCCTTGTACACTTTTCAACAACACTGGATCCTACCGGTCAAATCCGACCAGTTTCATATTTTTCTCTTTCGAAATTATTGAAACGATTAAGTTGCCTTGTATCGTATATTGTAATATTTCAATTTCTCTAAGGCTAAAACACTTGAATCGCTTTTAGAAGAGGAACTATTCGAAGGAGACTCGACCTCACCAGGGATCGGTTGAACCGGGAAGAGGATGGCCTGAAGTTCCTTGACCCTGCTAGCTGCCACGAGATCCGTCATTTTTCGTTATCTGTCGTCCTCTTCGGCTTCCTCGTCATCCCGTTTCGTCTCCTCATCGTTGCTCACGTCCGTTGCGGCTTCCTTCTTCGTCGTGTCATCGTCGAGCCTCTCCTCACGGTTCGTTTGATCGGCAGAAGCGTCCTCGAGGATTCGACCGTCCAGAACACAGGTTGCTATCGCGCTTCTCATTCTCGCGACGATCTGTCGGCTCGTCGACACGGTGTCCCAACCAGTCCCAACTCGATCTGGAGGCTCAAGCTCGCATAATCGCGATCGAGAAACCCTTCGGCTACTCCTTCGTGGCGTCGCGCGGTGGATCGACCAACCAACACTGCCACCAGCGAAGAAAAACGATTCCCGATGCCGACCCGTCGATTACCTGACGACCACGATGGGAGAACCCACCGCGTGGGCGGAGCCAGTCGAGTCATGGTTGTTTGTTGCCCTCTCGTTTCCCGTCACTCGTCTTCTTACCCCCTCGGCCCCAAAGCACACGCAGCCAGAGGTATCGCGACGCGTTCGTTTATCGATCTTTTGCCTCGCTTCACCCCCTCCTCTCTCTCTCTCTCTCTCTCTCTCTCTCTCTTCCTCTCTTCCTCTCTTGCTCTCTTCCTCTCTTCCTCTCTTCGTCCCTCGACGCGTCGATCGCGAAATACAAATTATTATTATTATTATTATTATTATTACTATTATTTATCATAGACGGAATGAAGCATTTTTCCATAAGTTTTTACAAAAAAAGGGAAAGAAAAAAAAACAAAATATAAAAATGTAATATTGGTGCAATCGATCGAGGTAATATCGTATAATCCTGCGTAGTAGCATTTGAAAATTTTGCAAAGATTCAATGAAAAAATCAATACGATTATAAATAGTGCATGATTTTGCAATAATGCGGTTCATTGAAAATTAATTTGCGCAAGTAGAGAGGAACAAACAATACGATTATTAATTAAATTAAGGATAAAACTCTGGTCGGATACTATTTTCGAGCAGATAACGGTTCTAGTTTCATTGTAATTATTATTGCGGAGTAATCATGATCAAAGAATGACATTGGATTATTTAGCTTTTATATAAAGAAAATCAGAGAAAAATTTATGCTGCACTCTCTCGACTTTGTCCCGGCTTCTCGGATTTAGAAATTCATTTCGATCACGTCATCGCGTATTCGAACGAATCGATTATCTCCTGGATTCGCGGGCTGGAAAATGATCGAGGATCCAGGCTAGATTTTCTTCGGATCATTATTGCGATTTTGTAGCCGCGTACCTTCGGGAGAAAGAGCCCGAAGGAATGCAGGTGCCGCTCGCAAAGTAGCAAAGCTCGCGTTGATTCGAAGGAATTTCCTAGCAATTTCCTTCGCGGATTCGCAGACATGCCTTCGCGTGGTTGCACGAACCCTAGTCGACCGATTCGCGTCCTGCGTCTGTCTTCTCTCTTGCTCTCGTTCTCCTGGTACTGAAAATTATTGATCAATCAACGTTCGTCGAAGCGGACCCGCGAACAGTGTCTGTTCCACGGTTATTACGTCCGCCGATCGATGCGTCCGAAGCGGGATATCGAAGGCTGAGGATCGATCAAAACGGATTCGGACAATTATTCTCTGCTCACAATTTCGATCTGGGATTCCTAAAGTTTACGGTACATCCGTTGTGTTTTGTGATTCAGACGGTACGCAGTTTTTAACAAGGTTCACCTGAAGGAAAAATCGAAAAGCATGGGTCGCACGGTGACGGTGGCGGTTTGCACCCTGAACCAATGGGCATTGGACTTCAACGGGAACGCCAGGAGGATCTTGCAGAGCATTCAGGAGGCTAAGGATGCCGGCGCTACGTATAGAAGCGGTCCCGAATTGGAAATATGGTAAACTAGCTTTTCCCCGCGGCTTCGTTCGCACACAAAATTGTTTAGTGCCTTCGAAAATTAAGATTGTTTCTCCATAAAACCTTTTAACCACCCATTCACCCCATTCAGATTGTGCATTAAAACCAAGTATGATATAAATCTGCCCACGAACAATATATTTCTCGTACAAACGTTGCAACCCCTTCTCACCCCCTTAGGAGTTGAATTTCGAAATATCCTTCCTTATCCCTTGTATAGATATAAAGGAAACCTCTGTGCACAAAATTTCAGCTTTTAGCCTGGACGTTGATGAGTGAGTGAGTCAGGACTTGATTTTTATATATTATATATGTATGTAGATTATCGCCCTCCTGCTCCTAGGTGGGTTTTATCCTTTGCACACGGAGCTGTTTCTACTCGAAAATGAAACTTCTATTAAGTAAATTTGTTGTTTCTTTATTTGTTCGACAGCGGTTACAGTTGCGAGGACCACTTCTACGAGTCGGACACTCTGCTGCACAGTTGGGAGGTACTGGCGACGATCCTGGAGTCGCCTGTCGCGGAAGATATTCTGATAGACGTCGGCATGCCGGTCATGCACAAGAACGTCATCTACAATTGCAGAGTGGTCTTCCTGAACAGACGGATCTTGTTGATCAGACCGAAGATGCAAGTATGCGAAGACGGAAATTATCGGGAATCTAGGTGGTTCTCCGCTTGGACAAAGGTCGTTGTTCATGTTCAAATACTTTATATATCGCTTCAACGTAAATCAATTCTTATTCAAAAGCAATAATTAGCAGTACTATATAGTGGCGGCTCAAGTCAAGTGGAGGCCCCAAGCTGTAATGATTTTGTGGCCCTCGAACTCAATTTAGAAATAGAGTTTCAAGAGAAGTCGTAAACTTAATTTCTCGTAAATAAATTGAATTTTTTTGTAAAAGAAAAATGCGAGTGCTGCGAATACGGAGCCCTCGAACTAGAGTTAGAAATAGAAATTGCGAGAGAACTCTCCTAAATTTCTTTGAAATTCGGAGCCCTATGGTGTCTCGGGGCCTCACACCGCCACTGGTATATGCGAATAATTGTGGTGCAATGTATCTTACCGAGAAATTTGGATTGTCTCGTGCAGGAACGCACCGTGGAGAACTACTACCTGCCGCGAATGATCTCTCAGGTGACGATGCAAGTATCGGTGCCGTTTGGGGACGCACTCATCTCCACGAAGGACACGTGCATAGGCTTCGAGATCTGTGAGGAGCTTTGGAACCCTATGAGCACCCACATTCCCATGAGTTTGGACGGTTGCGAGATCATTTCGAATGGTATTGCCACTTTTTTTCCAATTGTCGATTATTCTGCATATTGAACGTCTCTGGTTTGCTCTGTCGCATAGGCAGCGGCTCGTATTTCGAGCTTCGAAAAGGTTACGTGACCGTGGACCTGGTGAAGAGTGCCACGTTCAAGTCTGGAGGCTGTTACATGTTCAGCAATTTGCGTGGCTGTGACGGAGGCAGACTCTACTTCAACGGAGGATCCTCGGTCACCCTGAACGGACAGATCCTGAAGCGTGGCAAACAGTTCAGCTTGGACGATGTGGAAGTGGTGGTCGCCACGTTCGATCTGGAGGACATAAGGTTTTCTATAACTATGGTACGGTAACGCCTCGACAACTATCGCGAGTTCCACGTTGCATAGTGGGAGACAAAGTGGTGCATTTTGTTCTAGGATCAAAGAACTTTCGAAAAATTCAAATTGAAATATTGTAGAATTGTGGGAAAAGCAGAGTTCTCGTTTACACCTTGCAGGGATTCGAGACGGGACCGTTGTCGAGGCGCTCCCGTAGTTTCCTGAAAATTCAACACTTTCGCAAACGGTTGAACGCATTGAAACGCGATGGGTGTGTAGGAGTTATAGGAGCAGCATCAGATCGCGTTGCCACACAGCTGCGAAAGCGCAGAGTTATCCGCGGATCAGAGCGGAATTCAATCTTACATGCGACAAACTGATCTCGAAGCCACCAGATCGACCGATAGACGTAGATTTAGGCCCCTACGAGAAGGAACATGCAACGGAGAAGCTTATCCACCACACACCGGAAGAAGAAATATCTATGGCGCCTGCTTGCTGGCTCTGGGACTACCTCAGGTTCTTCGACTTTCTTTCTTTCTCCGTTCCAATTAATCTCGAATTCAATTCACGACAAAATCGATTTTCCGACAGACGTTCGTGCCAGGGTGGATTCTTCTTACCGTTGAGCGGTGGAGTCGACTCTGCCTCGTCGGCGTGTATGGTGTACTCCATGTGCGAGATGATCGTGGATTCTGTCAACAAAGGAGGTATACCTGTTAGCTAGTATGCAGGTGGGTCCACCTAAATGTAGCCACCTAAATGTCTCCTAAATTTTGCATAAAGATCCGCTGTCTATCGATGGTATAACAATGTGTCCTAAAAAATAAAGGAGATAGTTAGATGAGTGAATTTTAGGTTGACCCTGTGTATCCATATAATCCATACATTGAATGGCAGCACTGAGCAAACAAAAAACATCTTGAAAAGATGCTCAGGTGCTATTCGACATCCAGAAGATCGTCGGCGACGCAGAGTATGTGCCGACGGACCCGAAGCAACTGTGCAACACGATCCTCGTCACGTGTTACATGGGCACCGAGAACTCGTCGGCGGAGACGAAAGCGCGAGCCGCGGAGTTGGCCAGTCAGATCGGCTCTTACCACCAGACGATAGTGATCGACGCGGCGGTGTCAGCTATTCTGACAATTTTCCAGCAAGTGACCAAGCTAGTGCCGAGGTTCAAGACCCAAGGTGGATCTCCGAGAGAGAATCTGGCTCTGCAAAACATACAAGTCAGTCAGTTGGTTAGAGACATTCGGATATGAGAAATCGGTTGGTTGCATCGTTTGTGTAATTCTTTCGAAAGGCACGCTTGAGAATGGTGATCGCTTACCTGTTCGCGCAACTGATGCTGTGGGTGAGAGGTAGACCCGGTGGTTTGCTCGTACTGGGCAGTAGCAATGTCGACGAAGCGCTTCGGGGATACTTCACCAAATACGATTGCAGCAGCGCGGACATCAATCCGATCGGTGGGATCGCGAAGAACGACTTGAAATCGTTCCTCGGTTATTTCAGGTTAGCCCTTTGCGGTTTAATTCCAAGCATTCATACATTTCGATGAGTTTGGGCTAGTACTTTTATGCAATAGCAATACATTTCATGGTGCAAATCATCGGTGCATCGGTGCATCTTCATAGAAAATAAGGTCATAACAAGTTTTTTCTTCCCTTAAAAGGGAGGGCTAGGACAAAGTAATTATTCGATTGTCTCGTTCCAGGAGAAAGTATTCGCTGTCGGCGCTAGATGGGATTTTGGATGCGCTGCCGACCGCTGAGTTAGAGCCTCTCCAGGGCGGACAACTCGCCCAGCTCGATGAGGTAGACATGGGCATGACGTACAAGGAGCTCGGTACCTTCGGTCGTTTGAGGAAGCAGGACTGCGCCGGCCCCTTCTCTATGTTCTGTAAACTGGTCCACACGTGGGACAAAAATTCTCCGGAAGAAGTACGGTTGCAATTCAATACTTGTACAACAACACTACAGTACAAGTTCAACGTTGATCGAACAATACGGTGGTCTCGCGTTGCAGGTAGCGGACAAAGTGAAACACTTTTACAGGTGTTACGCGATTAATCGTCACAAGATGACGATCCTGACACCGTCGTGTCACGCGGAGACTTACAGTCCTGACGACAACAGATTCGATCACCGACCATTCCTCTACAATCACACGTGGAAGTGGCAATTCAACGCGATCGACGACCAGGTAGATTCTTCTTAGCTCCACCTCTCTTCTTGATCAAGCTACCGCAAAAGCGATACGAGACGCTGTGACTCTTGTTTCACAGGTGAAAAACCTTGTCTCTAAGGACGAGAAGTCGCCGCCAAGCAGAAAGGATTCAACAGCGACGAAGGCGCCACCTGTTCAACCCAGACACATGTCGTTCAGCTCTGTGATGATCAGTGAGTAATTAAAAAAAAAAACACGCAAACATCTGCGTTATCATGGGCCAGACATCGGCGCCACAAGACTCCCATTCTCGTTGTTTCCACGAGCCGCACCAACGATCGCTGATAAACACACGAAAATAAAAGAAAGAACCAAAAGCGAAAAGCTGGAGCGTCGCGCGGAGATCAAGCGCACAGAGTTCGATCGCATCATGTGATCTAAGCCCCCCACCGTGTATAACTCGCTCGTCCCATGGAAAATCAGCATCATCAAAACGGCGTCATTCTCTGTTGCAGATAAAACACATCCTGGAGTAGTAGTTTAACCGTAGCAGTCTAGCACTCTGTCTGTCTCTTTATCATTTTGCAATTGCAGCTGCGCGAGCGCACCGATCGGCGACTATCCTGGCCGATACGAACCGACGCGCAGTGTTTCAAAACGTTGTAAAGCTGGCCAAACATTAGAAACACTGGAAAAACTCGGTAAACCAAGGTTTTTGGGATCGCTGATTACGAATTTAATTTTTTTCATATCTGACAACATTTCTGTAACACTCATACGCTTCTCAGATATAGTAGCATAGAAGATTATATCATACTTTCTCGTAGAATAATGTTCATATTCTCGTAATAGTTTTATATATAATACTTTTCTTAATCTATTGATTTGTATTATGTTTCATCCGGAGAATCAGAATCGCTGCATTGATTCTCAATTGATACGGGCATGTTAATCGGTGTCAAGGAACAATTTTCAAACGCTAAATGATTCTCTCAAGTGTACACATTTAACGCAACAGTTCGCAGTATTCGAACGAAAGACATAACTAAGCAATGTTAAAATCAAGTTTTATAGTACCTTGTAGTTTAACTCGCATCCTCGAAATTCTTTACTCTTTGAAGAATGGTCCTGTGAGCACCTTCTCGGTGTTTTGGAACACTGTGCGACGGATCCGCTCCGTCGACGTTTCTTCCGCCCTCGTTAGGAGCCGCTGGAGGAAGCCCAGTTTGCGATTCGCCGTAGACTCTCGAAAGATCCGGTGGCACTGTACATTGCATTATATTAATGCAACTGGACAACAAAAGTAAGAGCATCTCGGCGAATAATGAAACATGCGATTTGATATACAGAAATATATGTATTTATGCAGAACCATTTCGATTATCTTTTATTAATCCTATACCCTCTACAGATTTGCCAAGCTTCGAAGTGTCCTGTCGACGTCGCAACTCCAGAATTTGGAAAATCAAGAGGATCTGGTAACTGCACCGCCTTCCCGTTGTTACGCTTCGGGGTACTGAGTTATTTATTAAATATTCATTTAATTATAATATTATATTCTAATATAATATTATATTTTTCTATTTAAATATTTATTAAATATAATCTCGTAATTTATGTCGAATCGAAAGAAACCTGTGGGAAAAGTGCGCGGACAGGATCGCGCGGTTCTACGTAATAGTATTTTATTTATTGTTTTTTTTCCATTTCGACATATACAGACGGTGCGTATCCGCGTTTCATTACGGTGAGCATCGGATCGATGACGACCGGGCTAAGAGATGGATCGACATCCGGACAACGGGTTGCTTGAAATCTTCAAGTCTCTCTCCTCCCAAATCAGAAAAAAATATACGATATACACAGTATATTGGACAGTCGTGCTAAGACGGTGGTGCATCTCTGTTGCACTCAGGAATACGCATACACGTAGGACAAACAAACAACATACGTACACGTGGAACGCACACGCGATACTCACTCTCGACTCTCGAACGCGCTACGTCGATTCGATCTTCCACGCAACAGACGTAAAAGGAGGTCGTTTTTGCCGACGAGGAATTAACGACGACATACATAGCTCTTCTATGTATACACACACGCGCGCGCACCACACACACACACACACACATATATATATATATATATATATATATATATATATATATATATATTAATCAATAACCATAATCAATTAATCGAGCAGCGATAACGATACAATATTAATAAATTGCAATAGTACTAGCGACACCACGTGTGTGCTATTTCACGTATATTCAAACACACGTGCCTTAACTTACGTCTTAATTCGCATCAATCTTTAGGATACAGTTGATCATTTTCGAAAGCAATATGTAAGTAATCAACTAACACTGTAGTCGATTAGAAAAGAATTTGATACGAGGATGAGGATGAGATATGAAATTAGAATGCATTAAATATACACGTGTGTTATCAATACACGTTCGAAACCACCATCTCTAGTATAAATGCGGGATTCTCGATTACTCACGATAATAAAAACATCTAGGTGCTACTGTTTCAGACAATACTGGACGTAAATTAAATAAGATCATGATAGCAATTATCGTGACAATAATACATATAGTATTTATATATATTTAATATAATATAATATAATAATATAATAAAATAATATTAGCAATAAAATATTATTCGACGGTGTGAACAGATTGCGACGAGTAGTACCCTTTTGCTCTGGAGTATTGCCAACGGAGTGTACGCGGAAGAGTTCGCGTTCTCTTTCGCGCGATCGCTGTACAAGTTCGGCGCGCGTTAACGACGCGGAAAACAAAGTAATTAGAGGAGAAAAATAAAAAATAAAGAAAAGGTACTAATACGAATCGGGGATCGACCATCTGTTCTCGTGCAACCGGATTAACGTTTACAACTATATACAAACTTCCCGCGATCTATAAAGTCGCCTTCGCGCGGCGGAAGCTCGCGACAAGATTTCTCTCAACTTAGCCTACCCTAATTGATCTACGCCTAGCTACGAACAGAACTACTATATACAACGACCGCGAGAGCTCGCCGCGAAACACAGCTCTTCGCGATTTCAAATATACATTTGTAAACGGTTCGATGATCTCGATGATCAGTTTCGTCGTTCAAATCGCGGAGACGTTAACACTTGAGCTACCGTCGATAAGTTTAACCCCTTGCACTACGATTTATTTCATAGTTTCATTCAACAGAACTTTCTTGTAGTTCGAAAATTTCCTATGAGAGGAGAACATTTATATCTATGTGCAATAGATAAAATGAAAAGATAAACAAATCGTGTGCGCGCCTATAAAGAGGCTGAAATAATGTTGAAAACATCGATGTCCTCAAATATTTTTAATATGTCTACTCCTTTAAATTATGCGTAGTCATTTTTTTCATAAATGTATCAAATCTGCAGTCTCTATCAGTATCGTGTATTAATACAGTCTAACATATTTATTAGATTTTGTTCAAAATCTTCGTCAGGAGTCAGACACGATATTGTAGGGCAGGGAATTAATAGACCCCGTTCCTTGCTTCGAATTGATCGCGCGGAGACACGAAATTTAAATCGCATCAATCTTTAGTATTACTTCCATGAAAAAACTATAGTTGGTTAGAGAAGAATGAATGAAGACGCTAATGTAATGTAAATTATATCCGCGCGGTTTCCGTCGTGTCTGAACGGGACCTTAATCATTCGAACACTCGATCGTCAGTTGCTACAAAGTTTCCGATAAAATACGTTTGATTCGTAAACGATTAATAACATCTTTATTCGTATTGGGTCAAAAATATTAAAAACAAAGTCTGGATATCCCATATCAATCATCGTTAAAAGCCGTCCAACCTACAAGGCTTAATACTAGGCAGAAAAATAATGTCGAACTTCTATCGCTAGGCTTCCGGTAGCTTAAGTGTCAATAACGCGGTACCATGCGAATCGCGTTGCTACGAATTTCAGACAGTTTCGAGAACGCCTCTCGAGCGAAACGATCGATGTGAAACAGTATCTCGTGGTGTGATCGATCGCTTTGTTTTTACGTTCAGCACCCGATTTAGTCTCTACAAATATCGCAATTACCCGTTTGCGCGTATCGCCGCGATCGCAACTACAATATTTGTTTATGCGCTCGCTTATGGGATATCGCGAGTTCTCGCTCCCCGACGAGAACTCGGCCCTCTCGGTTTTCTCACGTGTCGCCCCCAAATTAAAAATATGTCCTACCACCGTAGAATTGCACGAAACCCCATTGTGTCTGCGTTCATGTCTGTGTTCGTGTCTGTGTTCATGTCCGTGTTTGTGTATCCGCATACCCTCGACCCACAACTACTTCAGCTGATCGAATCTTTTAACCCCTTGCCGTATTTTAACGAGTCAGACTCGTGACGTTTCAGATTAAATCAAATTCGATTGGTTTACAATCAGTACAGAAATATCAATTTTCTTTTCTCTCATACGACATTTCTCGGGATAAACACGTTTTGGTCACTGCAACTGTACAGAAAATGATGCGGCAAGGGGTTGGAAACTAACTAGCACCGGCCGAGGCTTATAGCGAGTACAGCGACGGCCTATCGAGGTCTCAGAATTCTCGAGATTGCGTGTGAACGCGCGCATAGCGAATTTATTACAAAAAAAAGATTCGAAAAGCTTCGTACGACCTGTCCAACTCTACTTGATCGCGTTCGAATACTCTGCCGTGTCGCTGTACGCGCGAAAGTATGTGCGATCGTGTACGTGTTTGCGCGTGTAATCTCTCACTCCGCTATGTGTGTGTGTGTGTGTGTGTGTGTGTGTGTGTGTCGGTGCATGACCCCCGTAAAAGAACCATCGTGTGCAAGAAGCGAAATCTCGTGCGCGGAGGAGCGAGTTACAAAACAAACAAGAGAAAAAGAAAAATAATAGAACGTGTGTCTTATCATATCACAGATTTCCCAAGGTGCGTACAAGATAGGTGTCTATTAATTACAAAAGAAGAATCTCCGCGGTGTGTTCCTCGAACGCGTCAGTCAACGAGGAACACAACGATCGACGCGCGACGGGGGTGTGGGGGGAGAAACAATGTGGACGTTGTTACCGCGAGGACAGATTCGACACACATTTAGCCCTTTCCTCGTTAGAACCCTTTCTAATCGAATGAAATTATTTGAAACAGTATTGATAGACTGCGGGATGTGTATGCAAGTTACAATTTGAAGAAACTCGAATCAAATAAAATCTTATTCTGAAATAAATGAAAATCGTACTTAATTTTCTCGTATTCGATATTCTAGCATTTTTTTAAAACTTTCAAAAGCCTGTGATGGATTACGTAGAATAAAAATTAGAATAAAAAATATATATATATACAGGGTGTCCCGAAATGATCTCAGCATCCTCCCATTTCCGGATGCTGAGGGAATTTTGGGACACCCTGTATATATGTTATGTATATATATATCAGGCCTGGAAGAAATATTTTAATTTTGGAATTTAGATTACTTCGTGAAAATAATGGCAGTAATATTTTAAATCTTTCTATAGTTTGGAATATCTCGTAAAATATTTTGTTTCGTCAAACACAATTCCGCAATGAAAGGGCTACTAGAGTGTACTGAACTGGCGTGGTTTTTTGGCTCTCGGTGGCAGTGGGCCACGCTCCGCGGGCCAATGGTTGTCTCTCGCGATAACGCGTGTCCAGGAAACGGTGAACGTCGTTTTACCTTGAACGTCGACCGCTTCCGTTCGCTTTTGCGATTTTCGCACCTTCTGAATCGGAAAGCAACGTAACTGGCCGTGCATCGTTTGCAAAGAAGTATCATTCGGGAAGAGAAGTATCATTCGGGAAGAGAAGTATGAGAAGTATCATTAGGGAAGAGACGTGTCGTCAAACTCTCCTCGCGAGGAGAAGCTGTTCTCGTCATTCCTGAAACGTTCGATCCGAGTCTTCGGGTGGTGGTTTAGCGCGGTAGGTTGCTCGCGACCAGGGCTCCTCCGCTCCGCTCGTCCTTTTGAGAAATAATCGAAGTATAAATTTTTCAGTTTGTGGATAAGAAACCGTAGTTATAAATGAACGGACGATCTGGAGCTCTGTTCGCGATTCGCAAGGGTTGCGGGACAACATCCGGTCGGTTTCTACCGTACACGTACAAGGCGTTCAGCAGATTCGCTGATTGAGAAACGCACGCAAATTCAGTGTCCAGGTACGCGCAAGATAGAAACCCTTGTACCCGTTGAGACCGCGCTGTCCCCTTGCCAGACAATTTCCATTATTAATCTAAATAGCCTAGTCTCTACACATGTAATTGTACCTATATATACATACATAGCTACCTAGAATCGGTAGAAAGTTACGCGTGTACTCGATCGACCTGTTAATCGGTTGATTCCGCCTTCTCTCGATGAAACTTTAATAAATTAAGCACGATCGAGGATAACGAACGAGTACCGTGAGGGAAACGAGCCCGAGAAATCCCTCTCGATTAAGGCTCGCTGCAACATCCGTTTTTTCTAACGCGCGGCGACCGTGCAGCAACGGCGCCGTAACTGCCGTTCAACTAAATGTACAGCGCCTAATCGAATCCATAATATTCCTGATCGCAATTCTGGTAAACGCACGTTAGAAAAACGGATGTGTGTAGCGGGCCTAAAAGTCCTATATTGGGACGCTGAGACAACCCCGTTAGAGATGCAATTCAAAGAGGAGCTGTCGTTGTCCTCGGCCGTTTAGCAACCTCGGTGAAGCGCAGGTACTTTTCGCGCGACGTGTTCGCGCACACGCACCCACCCACAGATCGGTCTCCGTCGACGAATGGGGAGTAAGCAGAGCATCCCTCGTCGATTCTCCGACGGCATGGCTGGGGGCGGCGTCTGTTCATTACAAGCTGGATTCTCGGCCCAAATGCAACAACGTCGCGGCTCTTTGGAGGGGCGGTTCGAGGCTCTTCGTGGCAGACTTTACGCAGCTCTCCGTGTTCCGCGAGTCCCGTTGCAACAGGCCACCCTGAAGAGTTACACGACCAAGAACAATTCCGTGGTCTTTTACGTCTCTGTTCGTCATTTTTCTAGACTTTAACATTCTACGCTGTGTTCGTTTCCATTTCTTTCTTGTCTTTCTCTCTCTTTCGAATCCTCTAAAACTTCCTCGACGCGAGTAACTGTATTACTCTGGTGGTCCCGTGTGCTCTTCTATAGCTACACCCCCGAGCTACCCCTTAACCCGCGACGTTTCCAATCTTGTCCCACCCTAAACTCTTTCTCTTTCATTTTCGTTCTTCCCCGTTTTTAACCTTCGGAAAAACGCGATGTTGTCGCACGCATCGAGGCTAAACGACGAACGTCGTGCGTGTGTGCTAAACAGTCTAATAACATCGTTACTATAGACGGAGCCTACGTGCGCACCTGGAGCAACATGTTGGCGAAGTTACTATTAGTAAATTTGAAGTGTCGCTTGTCGTAGAACTTGAGCAACGCCGGACTGTACGGGTGCTTGTCCTTCAAGTGTAGGTAGTGTACCTCCGGCTCTTGCGTCGTGTGGCCGCACTCCTCGCACACGTACACCTGCGAAGCACATTAGTTTTTAGACATGAAAATTACGATTAATTCTTCGCAATAACTTTCCATTATTTTCATGAAGATTTTCAAGAAATTTCGAAAGTAGTTTACCTTTGTGCGACGTTCCTTGTACGCGTACTGATGCTGAACACCGTGAACTTTCAGACAGTGACTCTCCAGCGAGCATCTTTGCGTGAAGCTTTTCTCGCAGAGGTTACACTTGTACGGTCGAACGCCTGTGTGCGTTCGGGTGTGCCTCTTCAGGTCGAACGTGTCGTTGAAACCTTTGCCGCAGAACGTGCACAGGTAACGCTTCACGTCGCTGTGACATTTCATGTGTCGATTCAGAAGCCGTTGCAGGCTGAAGTTCTTGCTGCAGACCCGGCACGTGAAACGATTCGGGTCGTCGTCCTGAAACACCGATCCTACAATTAACCCTTTGCACTCGAAGTTTTTTTTTCATTCGTATTACCAGCAACTCGAAGCGATTTCAGTGGAAAGATCATATTCAGATGTGAGTTTGATATCCGCATTAAAAGAAAAGTCATCGTTGTATGTTATTATTTTTCTAATTCTTTATCAACACAAATGTCACCACAGCGAAACACCCGAATACTAGTTTTTACGATTTGTTTTTGTTTTTATGTCAACAACTGCAAACTATGTACAATGACTCCGTAGCGGAGCCCTCGAGTTTGAAGACCAATTTTAAATGGCTCCGCTCCGGAGCCCTCGAGTGCAAAGGGTTAATATCCTGCTGTTTTCTACTGGAGAATCGACTTCGTCAGAATCTATCATGATCTCTTGCGATTTGTTCAGGCAACTTAAACATACGAGGCTCGCGCACAATTTCTATCTTTTATTAGCAAAAAATTGAGCTGTATGACTTTCCACGACTTTGTTTTAAATGAAACTTGCAGTAAATAAATAAGCAGAAGGTGATGAAGATGGGTACTTTGATTTTGCATATTTGATACGATGATAAAAAAATACTTGGTTAGTTAGAAAACAGCGTAAGGCAGGAAATGACAACGTAAATGTTAGTTTGTTAGTTTACTTTCCGAACGACCTAACAGTTTTCTTTCTTCGGTTGCCAAGCAAGCTATTGGATTGATAGAACATTCTAGTTCTCCCCCGGATCGATAGTTCTCTGTTCTAATCGTAAACTTGAATCTAGGCGCGCTGGGATCGCTCGAAATCGAAGAATGCGGGAGATCACGCCTCGGGTAATAAAAACTGTTAACGTATGGCGAGGAAAGGCGTTCCAGAATGACGTTTACCTTGCCAGGTGGAGGTCGGGCTGCCCTCTCCTCATCGCGATTAGCTGCCGCCTGTCTCTGACCCTCGATCGCCAATGGATTCTTGATCCCGTGGCCGCCGTTGACAAACTCGAGTTGACAATCGCCCGGCAGCCCAAGCTGAAGCACGAAAAACCAACGTAAACACCACCGCTCTTCGCCACGTGGTTGCGACTCAATCGTCGATATATTACTAGTATGGATCAAGCACCCAATTTGATTGGGCATTGCATAATTCGACGAAAACCACTGCGGTACATAGACTGCTGCTTTAAACTCGTACTCCCCGAAGATCAACCCCACCGCAAAACTACTAACTTTGAGTTACACCCTTTTGCACGCCTGCGAGATTTAATGAAATTTCTTTCAAACTATAATACAAAGTTTATCGTCTAAATTCACGAACCGAGCGAGTCTGACTCGGTGCTGATCAATCAGCTTTCAGTGACTAATTTCAATTGATATGTAGCTATTATGAATAGGTGTGTAACGAGAATGTCAAGGTATCTGGAAGCGCCTTCTCATATCTCCGATATTTCTCGTTTTTCAGTTGCGAAAAGCACTGGATAGAGGATCAATGTAGGTCACAATCACCATATCAAAAGTCCTATTTTCACGTTTACTAATTTTGTATTATTCTCGCCTCGTAAACGTAAAAATACAACTTTTCAGGGGGATCGCGGCCTAAATTGGTCTTTCATCTAGCGCGTTTAACTTCTGAAAAGCTTCATCTTTGTATCATTAAAAAATGAGAAGGCTCATCCGGCATCCTTGCAATCCTGGAAACCACCAGTCTACCCCCTGAAGAGGATATTGACCAAGAAACACGCGGAGCAGCATCGCTATAAAAGATCAGGAGACGGTCGGTAAGCGACCGTCGAAAATGTATGCGTTTGCCTGTTTCAATTTCGGGTGCTTACCCTTTGCTGTAGTACACCGACCCGTTGCGTCAGCGGTGGTTCTCCGACCTGTCCTGTCGGTTGCACGGAATTTACAGATGCTGAAGACACCGTTCCCGATGGGCTGGCTGCGTGTTCCATCAGCGCGCAAGATGGCGACGTGCTGCTCGATGCCGCGTCCAACGAACAGCTCGCAGCTCCCGGACTGGGAAGACTTCCGCCCACGCTGCTACCCGAATCTAGTTCCAGACCTTGAAATCAATATCGTCGTAAATCGTTTTTAATCGTTAATTGTTAATAAATGTTTAATGTTCTCGGCGCCACAGTTCGATCAATTACTACTGATAAATGACAAAACAATTTTTCGATCCTTTTCAAGATGTATTTGCATCGCGTCTGTAAAAATATACAATATATGTATATGTGTTGTACAATTTTCAAAATGAAATATGAAACTGCTTACATGTAATAACAAAAATTGTTTATAAATATTGTTCATTGTACAACGCATCTGAATCAAAACGTCGATTAGTATTTGATAATCTGCAATCTTGTTTTTTCATTTATCAGTAATATTTGATCGAACCGTGACGCCGAAAACATTAACCCCTTGGCCTATAACCACGAGTCTGACTCGTGGTAAAAAATTTGTGCCATAAGCGAAAACCACGAGTCGGACTCGTGGTAAATTTTTTGTGTCATAAAGTCGCGATGCGCTCAAGCCCTTCCCCCACTCGATTTAGTGCAGGTGGTCAACTAAAAGTATACATTTTTCGCCAGTTCGGGTACACGGCTAAGCAGTTGAATGTCACGGCGCGCGACCGACTTTCTTGTTTACTATGGCACGCGAAATTGGCAGATATCGTGTAGGCCAAGGGGTTAAACTAATTTATTAGGATAATACGGTGGGAAAAAAGCGAAAACACTAACCGCTGCCGCTAAAGCTTAAGCCAGGACTAAGCAGTCCTTGGTGTTGCTGCTGATGCGGCGAGGTAGTCGTACCCTGCTGCTGCTGCTGCTGCTGTTGTTGTTGTTGTTGTTGTTGTTGTTGTTGTTGCTGTTGTTGCTGCTGCTGCTGCTGCAGCTGTACTTGTATCTGTAGCTGCTGCAGCTGCGGCTCGGATTGGTGTTGATGGTTCTGATTGATGTGAAGACCGAGCTCGGTACGCTCCTTCGACACCGTTTGATAGCCCGACTCATTTCCGTAGCTCAGTCCTAATTTCGAGGTGCTGAAATGTTGAGGAGCTGCCGTGTAGTGCCTGAACAAAGACATGTTTCGCATTCGCATTACGTACGCACGGGAAACGATCCCCACAGTGTTCCGAACCACCGGAAAACCTTAGCACCATAAGCACTGTTTTTCCAAGTAAATAATTTTGATGATGGTTATCGTTAAATACACAATACTTCAAACTACAAGGAACTGCGAAGAATTAGCTTCAAGAATTTACTTGAACATTGCCGAATTATGTTTGTTTGGAATTGGCTGAGCGTTTCGGCAGCGTGTACACGCCGATTTACTGCGCCGCCGCGCTATTGGCGGACCCATACGAAATCGCGAGATCGAGAGTCGATAAGCATCTCGCAGTAACTTAGACCAGCACCGTCAGACATTGATTGTTATCGATTATCGACCCCAAAAAGGGAATTACTATTGGCTGATCGCTCTATCGATTCGCCAATCAATAGTTCGACGGTGACGGTCAACTGCCAGCTGTTCGACTCCGATCTCAACGTACTTCAATCGTTCTCACTTTGGCAAACGGTAAACGTTGCGCGTCTCTTGACCGGTTTCCGCGAACAATAAAGACGATTCGCTATCTCCGCTACTAAGCATCTTCTCTCAATTATAATATCGCGCGTCGCTCGACCAAGTATTATAAAAGAACTATTTCGGTTGCTTCCGTGACTTCCGGAAGTATAAACTCTTTATTGTGATCATCTAAACACAACTGAATTCACTGTTTTACCACGACGTACTGTGTCGTAAAATTACATTTTTAGCATTGTAAAATTTGACTAGTCCCCACTCGGGAAATAAAGGACTGTTGTGAAAAGTGCTCGATCCATCCTTCTAATCCGTAACAATGTTCTTCGTTCTTGGTTAGGTGAAACATAAAAATGTAATGTTATTTTTAATGTAACGAAGTAATTCAGGGATAAATTCAATTTTCCTTTAATTCCTGCTTCCCACGATAAATACAGAACAGCTTCAATTTTGCATAAACAGTCTAGTTCATAGATAGAAAATTTTCAATGCATGGCCAGTTTTTCGACGTTTTGTAATGCTGTGCGACTGTTAGCGCGAAGCGTTATCGGTCGCAATTTGTATTTCGCACTGATCGTGTAATTGTCTTGTGTATTAGTCGCCTGTGTTCGCTCTATTTAAATGTATGTATGTATGTATGTATGTATGTATGTATGTATGTATGTATGTATGTATGTATGTTTCTATCAGTATGATTGGTTCTCTCTCTCTCTCTCTCTCTCTCTCTCTCTCTCTCTCTCTCTCTCTCTCTCTATGTATGTATTGTCCTCTAACGTCTCAGTTTAGTCTGACAGTCACCGTCGAAATAAACGGATCTGCTGTCTGCTAACACGAGCGACAGGTATTTCAAATTCTCTTTCTATATCAGGCTTGTGAGATTAATAAGTTGGTAAATTTGGTTTCCTATTCCGTTGATCAAGCCTTACCTGGAGGTGTCGAAACCCCTGGTGAGGGCCATGCTGTGCTCGGGGAATGGGTCTACGCTTGGTTCGACGGGGGTGGTCATTTGTCCAGCAGCGTCCTGTCCGATTCCGCTTCCGGCCGAGGCTGGGGAGTGCAACGATTCTTCGAGAAGATCGTTGCCACCATCATCGGCCTGTAACCTCGGCAGGAAGAGGTCCGCGGCGTCGCTGAGACTTTCCAACAGCGCCGTGTGATCCGAGGGCGAGCTGAACGTGAGCGTCGCGGTGAATTGCAGGGGATCGACCACGGCGCCCGTCACCATGTCCACCATCATCCCCGTGTCTGTCATGTCGTAGGCGCCATACTGTCCCGACAACAAGTCGTTCGGCTGTATCTTGTACGGGGACAGGTCCTCCTCCTCTTTTAACGTCAGACCGTAGGTCGCGCACACGTTCTGCAGCAACGAGTATTGCTTGCCTTCCTGCGCGTTGTACTGCGAATGCTGCGAGTTCACGTCCTGCTGACCCGTGTCGCACTCCATGCCCACCGTCGGCGATGGCGTCAGGTACCCGTTACCTGCACAACAATTATGGGTACGTGTTACTTTTATTTAGATTGCAAAATTGCTTTTGAAAAATGTTGCACGTTATAAATGTTGTTGTATAATTAGATGACATGTATGCGGCGGAATAGAAAAGTGTGCGTGTATTGTCTCTCTCTACGTTCCAGGTGTAGGCTAAGGGTAGGTGTAAGTTAGTATATGTATGATAAATGTATAAGCGGGACGAGAAAATGTTGACGTACAACATCGAAAGGGTTAGCGAATGAAACTGATTTACCAAAAGGTGAACTTGAAGTGTAACACCCACATGCGTAATTTGTCCGAAACCCTGTTACGTGTGTGTACCTGTGAAGAAAACGAAATATTACCTTGCGTGCTGTTGTACTGGTTGGCGAAGTTGGCCAGGTTATTGCCACCCTTCAGAGACTCGTAGAAGGGTGGCAGAGATCCTGTAGGCGGGGAACTGGGACCGTAGTTGCCTCGACCACCGTTTCCACCAGGATTCATCCCACCGGCACCGGCACCACCGCCTACAGCACCTCCGCCCCCGCTTCCACCAGTAACTGCTCCTCCGCCACTGCAATAGCCGCCGCTTCCGGCGGAATTCGAGGACGAGGAGTTTCCGGAGCCAGCTGACCCACCCCCAGAGCCAGATCCGGAGCCACCGTTACCCCCTGACCCTGAAGATCTCCCGTGGCCTGCCGCCGCATGTACCACCTGTGGCCCGGACAGTCTCATGGCTAGCAAAGGCCTTGCGATCGAATTACCAATCATGCGAGACACCTTCGCACCCTCTCGACCTCGCTCCTCGTCCTCCTCCTTCCTCTTAGGAACAGCATAATCGATTGGCTGTTCCTGTTCCGGTTCCTGTGTCTGTGTCTGTGGTACTTCTAGCTTGTCCTCTCTACGGGAAGCTGATTGACTCTGCGGAGGAACCCTCTGGATAACCGAGACTCTTGTCGGGGGCTCGACTCGTGGAGTCTTTGGAGGGGTGGTTGGTCTTGGAAGCACCAGTTTCTCTGATTTGCCAAGGAATTGCGAAGTATCGCTGGAGGAAGGGGCAATGGGAGGACTACTATACTCCTTTCGTTCCGCCCTGGTCAACACGTGACCTCTACTCCCATAAGGTACGTCACCCCCAAGGATGCTGGAAATGAAACGTCTTGGGGGCGTACCGCCGCTCGATTGCGGAGACGATACAGCAAAGCTAGTACCGTTATTAATGTTGCTGGTGCTGCTCGATTGCCATTGCGGAGGCGGTGATGCAATTGGACTTGTGCTACGGAGAGAATCCGGCGTTGTCGCCCGGTCATCTTCCGTTTTTTCGCGATCTGAGGAAAGAAAAGAAAGACTCGGTTGAGAAAAGTTGAGAAAAGAGAGAAAATCCTGTACGAACGAATAGACGAGAAGAAGCGGCGCTCGAGGTATCGAGATCCCCGAAAGCATCGGGGATCGAGGATCTACAGTCACCGAGGGCTCACATAGTTCGGGAATTGAAGCTCGACAAACACGAAACGATCGAGCGTTTGCGACGCTTCGGGAATACGCTATCGGCAAACGGTTATAATATGGGCACCGACGAGTTAACGACTGCCAGCCTTACGGGATTACGTGTTCCGCGAAAATTTCGGTGTTCTCTTACGTCCTATAGGATATATCCTGGCTTCAGCCAAAAAAAAAAAAAACAGAGAGAATGCCTCTGACGGCATTTCATTGGTGCAAAAGACCACTGACGAGATTATTATTAAATGTTATATTCTCCGCCATATTTCAGACGATGTTTTGCCACTATTTTGATACTATTCTCGTCGGTGGAGCAACTTTTAGCGATGTGGTATTTCAGATCGCTGTAATTTCCACCGTTACCACCCCGCTCATGGCGCCCCCACTTTTTCGTCCCGCAGGATAGCACGGGGGCTGGCAGTCTTTAACAGTATCTCGTCGGTGATATGGGCGCACGCTCATGGACAGGCGCACACGTACCGACTAGTCGGCGGTACCCTGAATTTACGAGCAGCCTTGAGAGGGTTCCTGGGTACCGTATGCTAGTCTCTTTCCGCGCGTCCTTCGCGCGTCGCGTCGTAATTCGTCCTCTGCTACGACAAAGATATCTTCTCCCGAGTGAGAGCAACCGCGAACCCGCCATTAAAGCTCGCTTCTCGACGAGACCGCTGCTTCCGTGGGTGTTGAAGGGCACTCGATTCGATCTCCCCCCTCTGTCGCAATCTCTTCCAACCGGCTCTCGATTATTTGCTCTTCTCTCTCTCCCTCCCTCTCTCCTTTGACTATCCACACAGACTCGGAATGTATTCCACCAGACAAATACTCTTAAATGTATTTGTGAATGGTAATGTTTTATGCCTACCGTTGCGGCACAGGAACGTACCGAAACTTCTTTTTTTTATTTATTTATTTAATGTTGCTTCAACATATTTTATTCATATTTGTATGCTTGTTATACTGGACAGGACCGGCGATATGCTCCCCAGAACCTAATAGAATGGCCAAGAATCCAGGCAATATTTTTCCTTTCATATTTTTTCTTTTGTTTCTCCTGTTTTCTTTTTTATTTAACAAAAATGAATGGGAGTTATTTCGAAGTGGCCAGTTCTGATTCTAGAAATTCAAGTTTCAATTTCATCTACTAGACTTGCTACCGTAACTTCTGTTGCATTGCATTGAAGAATATTTGTGTGCATCTGTGGAATCGAGAAGGGTTCTATAGCGAACGTTAAGATGTTCTCCAAGTAGAATGTTGCATCTGTTACGTTGAGATGCATGTTGGTTCTCGAAAATTCGAAGCAACGATTTAAACAGACGACAACTAATTCGGAGTATAGTTGAATCGAGAAGCACCGATGCGAAAGACGGTAGAAACGCTGCTTTCAATAGGAACGAAGTCGTTCGAGGAGCGGGGGGCGCTCGAAGCCCCCGTGGTTCGCGTGCAATCATACTTCCAGCAAGGTAAAACGCGACGAGAAGAGTGGAGACCGCCCCTCCAAGGACAGACGGACGAGCAATTACACTGTTGACTCTCTCGAATCGGCTGGATCGACAGGATCGGCAATTTTCTTCGAGCGGCGCGGCGCGGCGTTCTCTTGACTTTGACACAGACCGGGTACCGGGTGGTGGGTTCGCGAATGGAGCACGAGGACACCGTGTCGACCGGCGGCGCGGTGAAGTCGCTCGAGCGGAAATCAGGAAACCGACCGCGACCGTGCGAGGACACGCCGTTTTTGCGAGCACGTGCGCGCGTTAACCGCACCTTTCCACATCGCATCATCTCTTTCTTCGTGTGTCTGTGCCGTTGAATCGGCCACAAGGATAGCCTTTTCCTCTATCGTGTTGCTCGCTTTCGACGAATCACCGTCCTGTTCAAGGTTTTAATACTTGGAGCATCGAGCAAATAGAGAGCACGCCCTTGGAGCTCTCGACCGCGAATATCGAGAAACTAACTTTTCCCCGCGGCTTCGCTCGCACAGGAAACTGTGCAAATGCCCTCGAAAATTCATACTGTTTCTCCATAAAATCTTTTAACCCCCATTCACCTCATTCAGATTCAGTATCAGTGAGCATTAAGACCAAGTACGATGTCAATCAGACCGCGAACAAAATATTCCTCGTACAAAAGTGTCAACCCTTTTTCATCCCCTTAGGAGTTGAATTTGTAAATATCCTTTCTTATCACTTGTATAGATCATAAAGGAAACCTCTGTGCAAAATTTGAGCTTTCTAGGGCCAAGAGTTTAGCCTAGTCGTTGATGAGTGAGTGAGTCAGGACTTCGGTTTTATAATATAGATTACGAGACGGAAGATCTACGAAATTTCATCGACAACTGCCGCTACAAGTTCGCGATACTTTCGCGACCCTGAGGACGACGAGCCGATTAGATTCGGGATCGACGGCCAACGGGTTTCGAGATCACGATTCGGCTCGCCATCACAGACAGACAACACCGCAATATTCTAACGCGTCGGTTTTACGCAAGCGGTTGCGTCACGGCCGTCCAAACCGAAGAGCTAACCAGCAGAAGGTGAGACACCAAAATGGCGGGGTTCCACGCGGTTGAGCAACCTTCGGCCAGAAAAGAGTCGACCGGTACGTGAGATTCTCCTGTGAAATCCCTGGAACAGGTCCGACCATGGGGCCGCGCTATAAATACCGGCGGGTGCTTCGTGACCGGCGTACCGATCTCTCTCTCTCTCTCTCTCTCTCTCTCTCTCTCTCTCTTCGTCTTTCTTTGCTCGCGGTCGCAGGAAGTCTCTCTTTGTCCCTCGGCTCGTCCTTCTCTCCTCGTACCCCACTGTTCCCTATCAGTTTCGTTTCTTCGCGAACGCGTACCGCGGCGGGACAAAAGGATTTCGCGCCGTGATCGAAAATCCATTGCCCCTGCGCCTACTGCTTGCTTCCCATCCCGACGTTCGCCAATTTTTCAGAAGAGAACGCCGTGTCGTGATCTTCTGTATCGCGACCAACGTTCGTTGGAAACCGGTCCTG
The DNA here is from genome assembly GCA_028455595.1 of Lasioglossum vierecki. Classification (NCBI taxonomy): domain Eukaryota; kingdom Metazoa; phylum Arthropoda; class Insecta; order Hymenoptera; family Halictidae; genus Lasioglossum; species Lasioglossum vierecki. The sequence goes on along the minus strand of CM052340.1, from coordinate 16,512,054 downwards.
CATTTTACGGACCACTGAGACCGATTATTTTACAAAGTAACGAGACTGTGTATTTATTCTAATTTTTAGCTATTTTTCTTTTAACGTGTATCCAAAGAAACGAATGTTGTTGAATAATTCCTCCTAGACGCTTCCTTAAAGTGACTATTTTACATTAATTTATAGAAATAATAAGATCGTGTCTATCTCAATTTTTAGCTGTTGTTCTTTCAACGTGTATCCATCTTCACAGTCTCAACAATCTTAGATTAAAAATCTTGGAACGCGACATTCAGCAACGATAGAGTTTGCGATACATAAAGATTTTCTAGAAGGTGAAACACTCAAAGTATACAAAGGATTATTCCGCACTGCGACGCAACTGGTACTCTCGAGGTAGACACGGGGGACTCTGTTTAATTCGAAAAATCAGGAAAATTGATTTTTAATCGGCGTCGGTTTCTGTCCCAGTGTGCGGCCCGGAGGAAGAAAGGGAGACTGCGAGAAAAAGAAGTAGGAACCGGTACTTCGAGTCGAGTCGGCAGGAACGAGCTTCCAGCTCTCGGCTCTCAGCTCCCCGCCGAGGTTGGAGCCACGGCCATTCCAAGCCTCCAGAGTCCGCGTTTGCGTCAGTGTCCGTGGATAAGAGCCGAGAGGTTCCGAGCTGTTCAACCGTTCAATTGTTATCGTCGGACGGGGATCAGGAACCCCGGGGAATCGACGATGCACTCATACGATTTTCGAGAACGGGAATAATCAGCAAGATACCGCGTGGTTCCTGTTGTTCCTCCGATGCTTTTTCGGTTTAAATACATCCTTCGATTACGCAACTAGAGGATCACACGTTATCCGATCAAGCTCATACTTTCTACAGATTTTTTTGGAATCATTTCGAGCACCTCGTCAAAAGTCGAAAATAAGAGACGCTTGTGTGTGTGTGTGTGTGTGTGTTTCTTTTACAGAAATTGTCTGTTACGCGATGGTCGATTGCTGTTTCTTCGAACGAGCGTTGTTACACAGAAATTAGTTGAACAAATGAAACCCTTGGTTGTAGTTCCCTTTCTCTTTGACAGATTATTTAATTATTTGAAAGAATTCAAGAAAAGTAACACAAAATAAGAGAGCCACCCTAATGGATATACCATAATGCACGATGTTTCTTTTTTGCAGTAAACAACCTGTAACGCGACGCTTGGTTGCCGTTCTTTGGTATAGAGAAATTGATAGAACAAACGAACCTCTTTGTTATATGTTATGTTTCGAGAAAGGGGTTGTGAAGAGTCGAGGAACGTGGAGAGACCTCCGTTTCGACTAATGAGCATAAGATTCGAAGATAACCGTAGGTGTTTGTTGCGTTCGGCGAGGATGGAATCACGAGAACGGAGGAATGCGGGGGGGGGGGGGACCAGGAGAAAGAAATTGCAATTGCCACGGGAGAACGGTGTGTGGTTGTGGTTTGCCATGGTGTGCACTGGCATTGCGGCGCTCACGGCCAAGTGCAGCTTATGCAGTTTCTGCAGTGTAGAGACCGACCGAGTAGCGCCGCCGTTCGATTTCTATCGCTTTTGCTCGATCCCGTCCCATAAATCCCGACCCCTTCCCTTCTCTCTCTCTCTCTCGCTCTATCTCTCTCGTTGTTTCTTTCTCTCGTTCGTGCGAATCACTGGGCCACGGGACGAGACAAAGAGATAGCAATAATAAGCTGCTCGCTACACTACGGTCGAGACAGTCGGGCCCCCGTGGACGGTGCCATTTAAAATCGGGCCTCCGCGAACTCGATCGCCGCGAAGATATAGTCCAAGGCGAGCGAGAATACGAACAACGATCGTCCAAACGGGGTTCGACGTTAAAAAGTAACGGGCTGAACGGAGCATCGTGACGACCACCGTGACGTAGCGTTCGACCATCTTTCCGCGGACTAAAACGACATTTTTTAGACAAATTTTAAGAAAGTAGAATAAAATGCAATCTACTTCCAGTGGTAGCCTTTACAGATCTGAAAAAATAAGAATTCCATTAAATCCTGTTGAATTTTATATTCCACCTTCTTCTGAATATTTTCAGAAGCCTCAAATGCGTCAAGATCCGCAATCCGCAGTGAGTAAAGCGTTCCTTTTTATATTCCGTGCAAATTCTATAAAATTTTTTATCTATAGTTTACACTGTAAGGTTGCCTTCGTTCTTTCGAATCTTCGAAGCTTTGGAAAAGTAACAGCCCTAGTCGATGATGAAACGAGATTTCGAGCAATGGCCCCGAGAGATTTTTATAGCGAGTTTTCGGTTTTATCGGCTTCGCGGTTCATCGACTCGCGAAGCCGGTTCGTCGAACGTGGAGATTGGACAAGGGTTCCGGAGGGAGAATCGCCCCATGGCTCTGCCATTGGCCTCTCGCGAGGCAGGGGGTTTCTCGGCTGGCTGTTCGATCGAACGCGAACTAGCTTCGACGTCGGTCGACCTACTTACGTCTCCGACCACTCCCTCGAATCCTCTTTTCCCCTCCAGCTTTTTCCTTTCCATTCGTTTCGGATAGGAGCCGAGCCAGCGGGAACCTTCGTCCAGAAAGTGGTGTTTCCAAGCTAACAAACTTGCCCGTATTTTGTTTCATCTCACAACTTTTATACGGCCATAGAGAAACTTGGTTCTTGTTTACAGGATATTTTACTTGGGATACATTATACACAGAAGGGAAGGTCGTTAATATCTTTTTTGCAGTTCTACGTCACTCGTTCACCAAACGGTAGAAGATTCAAAGAGGAAGACTCTGGAAGCTGCGAGTTCGATTACACGTTGGGATGAGTCAGATGTTCTTCGTGTGTTCTCTGGATAAGGTGTACTATTATAATAGGCTGTTCAGGAACCTGGGCTATTATTTGCAGGGTCGACGAACCCCCGCCGATGGATTATAAGCGGTTGGAATGGAGGATCGAGGACCCACTCGTGATCGGAGGACAGGTTCTCGAGCGTCTGAATGAATTCGAGGAATGCACTTGTGATTTAGGCTCGAACCGAGTGCCGGGATACAGGTGTGCGACTGGCCACCGCGGACGGTATCCTCGTTGTTGATATATAGACGACAGATCGTCGCATTTATTCTTCTCAATTTATGCGAACGAATGAAGAAAACGATGGATGCAAACTGGGTTTCTCGCATTTCTCGATCTGAATGGGATTCGTCAAACTGTTCAATGACGATTAAACTTCTCTCTGTACGTTTAATTTATTTAGCGAATTAAAAAATTGAAAGATTTTCAGCTTTCCAAATTGTGAATATAATTTAATACTATTTTTGACTCTACACATTTTTGTAGCTGAATGAAAGGTAAAATTGATATAATTTTATTGATTTTTCAAAGAAGAGGAGGATAGCTTTCATTCCACAACATTTTATTTCTGTTATTGTCAGCATGGGGTGCATCTGCACCCCACACGCAGATAGAAGGTTGACATAGCCGCGAGACACTTTCTTGGGATTCGTAGGAATCGGCCGACTCGTTAGCGCGAGAAACAATTTCCGCGTAATCGTTCTATAATTACGGGGACACGGGACGCAACCCGTTCCTAATAGGTTTCTAATGGGCGAGTCTCGTAACGCGACAGGTTCACAGTAGAGAAAACCTGCCAGCGCATCGAACCGAGGGATGAGGGACGACGGTTTGCTAAGGGGGTGATCTTTTTATCGAGGACATTCTCAAAGACAGGGTCCATCATTTGCTCTCTGTAAAAAATGATAATCGGAAGAGAGAAACGTGACCTGACGCGACAAAACAAGACGCGCAGAAATCAACTGTCTAACGCAACACGAAATTGTCGCCGACAGGGTGTGGACTGCCTGTACAAGAATGCAGAATCGCGGACGACAACCCGACTGGTATTGTTCCGATACCTTGAATTAAATGAAACACGGTGCCGGCGATTATCGTTTCTCGATCTCGCTCGACAACTGCGAACAAAATTCGATTGTTCCGAAGTTGGTAAAGCGTTGAAAATCGGCAACGTTTCGCGCACGGGCCAAGGAGTCGCCTCGAGAAAGTCGAGCACGGTGACGCGATTCGATAGTCACGAATCTCCGGGAAAGATCCATATCGTCGGCCACGTATCAATAACTTTAGTTTAGTTTTTATAAACGATTAGGTACTTTAATTTCTACGGTTTGAAGATAATTGTTTTTCTTAACTCCTTTAACCCTCCACTTCATGATTTTTCATAAAGTGGGATTAAAAAATTGAAACATGAGAAAAATAGACAAATAAATTTTCATTAATATAAAAACGGTATACAATGGAATCGATGCACCTTATGGGGAAGCGATCGTTGCGGAGAAACTTTTTGTTAACTGGCAGAGAGAGGTTTTTCGTGAACCACCCGTAAGTATCGAATGCAGAAGGTTGAGTTAATTCGAATGATCGGCAGAGACAAATACTCGTCTCACTGTGAACGTGAACGTGCTTGTGCGGAGACAAACGTTTGCGTAGCGGTACCGTGCGTGGGCAGGAGCATCGCGAACAGCAAGGTGACACCGTACACGCAGCCACTCGGTGGCCTTGCGTAATGGCGACGCACACCGTCCCTCTTCTCTCTCTCTCTCTCTCTCTCTCTCTCTCTCTCTTTCTCTCTCTCTCTCTCACACACACACACACACACACCTCTCTTGACTCATCTTCCGTTAACCCTGCATTAGCTTGCATCGACAAACTTTACTTTTCACGCTGTTCGAGGCTTCGACATTTACCTGGATTTTACCTCTAATCGGTTTCTGTTAGCATAAAAAACGCATTAACAACAGTAGCTCCTCGTTTAAAGTTTTGATCTTTACTGCTTTATTTTTTTGCATTATTTCTCTCAGCCTTTCGAATTTATTTAAATGATTTTTTTTTTTGGTAAATGCGTAAATCCTATGAGTCCTATAAAGTTTAATTAACCCTCGGATGACGGACGATTTAATCCTATATACGGATCTATTGTCTCGGTGAGCAGCTTTTTCTCGACTCGGCACGGAAGATAGTGGCGCTCGGGCTGACCAGGTGACTTTCCCCACTGGTGACCTTGCCCGATCCGGTGAAAAGTCGCGAGGAAACTGACGACAGTTGCGATGACACGCGATACACGGATACAAGTTTCATTTTCGAGAATCTATCCTTCGAAATAGTTCCGTCGAAGTAATACGAAAATTGTCGTATCACCTAGGATTAATTCGTTTTCCATGAAAATCGAAAGGTCCGCAGGTAGGTTCGCGCGTCTTTTCAGAAAAATAATCGTCGAGAGGATTTCGATGATAAATGTAAAAGTATAGGCCCGCAGTCGGGCCGAGAATTGCGCGAAAATTTATCGCGTCTCGTAGTCGTTCTCTGCACTTGGCCCCCTTGCTTCGAAAGAATTTCGGTCACGGCCCTCTTGCGCCATTAGCCTCCGCGCGCCACGGTAGTCGCTAATGCGGCTGTTTCTGTGCTGGCAACGTGGATCTGTGTGTACGTGTGTCTACCTCTGGCCGCAAAACAGGTGAGCCATGCTCGTATTATCTGTTTGTGTGCACTCGTGTGCTCCTGCGCTCGCGCATCCGACAACGCAGCCTGGCTCGCTCGCTCGCTCTGTTCTCCGTTCTCCGTTCTCTCTGTTCGTTCTACCTGCTTACGGCGCTTTCGACGACGAGCCGAACCTGTTCTCCATGCTGCCAGAGGTCCAGCGTGTCGTTTCAAAGCCAAACCACGTACCTAGCACGGCTTTCACCCTGTCCTCTAACGTCTCTCCTCGCCAGACTTCCATTCGATCATTTACCGAACGAGACCGACTCGTTAGCCACCAGAATTGATAATGAACAAGCATCTTCAACTATATACGTGGGAATAACTGACAATGGTGTTGACTAATTGTTTAACCCCTTGTCGTACGATTTTCCTCGTGGTTGCAATTATTTCCACTTCTTTGTCTTAATCAGTTCACCGATGAGAATAGAAAATTTACATCTACCGCTAACTTAGATATAAATCAAACTTAAACAAGATGATGTTCTTGAAAAATTGTTTAACCCCTTATTTTCGTAGTGATCAATCATTTAATTGATGAGAATAAAATATTAGAGTAACACAGCTATAATTCAAACTTGAAAAAAAATATTTTTGCGAATATCAAAACAACTAACGGAGACTATCTACTGTTACATATGTATATAGGAAAAAATTGTTCAGAATGGTAAAGTTGAGCAAGGCTAATTTGTTGAATTATATTTCAGCGAGGAAATATGTTTCTTTGGATTGCGCCACCTGAAAGCGTTCGCAGGTGAAACATCTAACTCGCTATCGCGAGCCCTTAGGCTGTCATTCCCGTTGCTGGTAAAGACCCGTACCTTTCGATACCCATATACCAATGCGCGCTAGTGTGTAAGGGAGAGACACACGCACTCGCACAGCAATCGAATATGGTTGCCACGAAATGCACGCACGATGAACACCGCGAGCGGTGCATTGTAATTCGTCACAATGGCTGCACATCCTGGTGTACTAGCCTTTGGCACAGGTGCGCGATTACCTGCGTGTCAACGACAGCCGAGCGTCGCTTCTCGTGCGAGCGGTGTTCGAGTTTGAGAGTGCGAGTTCAGCCCGCAGCGGACCCGAGTTTCGAAAGCGACACGTTTACGGAACGTCACCAGGAGAATCTCGATCGACCCCTCCTGGAAAAAGAAGAGGCGGTCATGTCTGTCAGGATCTGCGTCGTTTCAAGGAGAAACGAAAATGTCGACAGTATATTCCCCAATGAAATATTAGCTTGTCCCAAAAGTTTCTTTCACGATGCATACATTTATTCCGTCCCTCATTTCATCAACTTCATCAACACGTAAAATTCATAAAATTCATAAAATCAATAAAAATTCATAAAATTCATTGTAGATCATGTGGTCTCTACTAACCTAACTATTAACGCGACCACGATAAAATAAACAATAAATAAACGAATCTGACCCTCGATGTTAAATTGATAAATGACTTGGCGTTGCACGCAAGCGACCGGTTAAGGAAACGTCTAAAGATCGGTGGATTAAAAATGATGTCATACTGCTCGACCGAGCGGAAAATTCGTTCCGATTAAGCGAAACACGATCGTAAATATAACAAAGCGGTATCTGAGAAAGGCGAAAACGATATCTCGGCGAGAAGCAATAATTTACAAGTTGTACCGAAATCGTGGGACTTGGGCGGGTTTATCGGATTCGAGTTTCCTTGAGCCAGCCAACGAAAACGGGGATTTGCATAGACACGGGTTGCAGAGATTGCAGTAACGGGTATCGACTACAAATCGAATATACCCGGGAATCGATTATCCCGGCGAGTACGATTCGTAGAAATTCTCGGCGACTCACAGTGATCGATTCCTCGATAACAGCTTTTCTCGGACTTCGTTCTTTGATATCTTTGAAGAATACTTATTTCAGAGTAATCATACTAAATATTGCTTGCCCGTTTTTGCTCGTTGATCGTGTATATCATTTTTTAGAAAACACATATAGGGTATGCCACGAGGACTGATGTTTGAAACCTGGTGTTCAGCAAGTTCTGAAGATACTACATCCAAAGTTAACGCAACAATAGGGCTGATTCTACACTTTTTTAACATCGAAACTGTTAATGATTCAGAAAAAAAATGTTTTTGCAAAAGAGTGCAAGAAGGATGACAGAAATGCAACCTAAGATGCAACGAATGAATTGATATAATTCTATAAGTTGATGTAGTTTTAAAATAAAGCGTTTTTACTACAAGTGAACAGAAAAATGTGAAATTTTGTCCACTTAGAATGGAGGCAGTGCCGAATTAAGCCAGCGCAGGGCTTGTGGCAAATGTTACCAGGTCAGGTTTTGCACGATAATATAATAAAACACGATGAATGACCTTTTTTTAAGGAAAAATATCTGGGAACGGTATCGAGAAAATTTTAGGTCAATTTGGCACGGGGCTTAATCCGGCACTGAATGGAACCGAGGTGAACCGAGGAGCGCGAAACGCGTGAAACTCGCAGTCGAACGCTCGTTTCCGTGTCAAGCGTGCGCACGTGCGTTTCCTCTTTGGTCTGCGGCGTGAATTCTTAGCGATGCCGGTCTCGTCGTTCTTCGTCGTTGCTCGTCGCGTTGAATTTAACGCATTCCGCTCACACCGCGACACTGCGAACCTCTTTTGGTGCGGCTCACACCACGGTTTCTAAGTAGAATGCGCGTGCAGCGCACCGCAAAACTGCACGCACCATGCAGAACGCAGCGCGCGTTACGTCTTCGTCGCGAGCCTCGGTTTACCAGCTAGCAATTACATCGAATCGCAACATCATTCTGACCACGGTTTACTATTAAATCGCGCTATTCCGCCGAGATAATCGATCGAACTGATCCGGTCGTTCCTGGTTATTTAATAGCCTTTGAAAAATCGATGACTAACGACCAAGTGTTCATTCGACCGATCCTCCAATGGCAACCTGAACCGCCAATCAACGATCCACTCCCAAGTGACATAACGCGAACACTGCTCTTGCGATTATTATTTAATAGGAAACTACTGGCAAAACCGCAAGACTCGCTTCGAACAGGCTGCATTCTGTTCATTTCTTAGGTAGGGTGACTGTACCGATTACCGCGGTATCATGCTTCGATCGTACTTTATTCATATTATTACGAATTTATCGTGAATTATTCAGTTGTATCCGATTATACCTTTATTGTATCCAAGTAGTAATTTGAAGCAGTATGAAGAATGTACAATCACGCGAACAACGGTGCTTTCGTGATCAAGATAGAGAAAAATCGTATTATTTTCGCCTTCTATGAAGAATGTGATCGAAGAATAAGAGAATGATCGACAATTTTCTTTTACTCAGCCATACGTCTTATTGAATTGCACTTTATTCATGGGAAAATATTTATTTAAAAGACCGCTTTAATAGCTACATTTACTCTATAAATACTTGTTTAAATGCCGACCGATGCTTTCTACCAACAAGAAGCTTAATCGATACGAACGTTCCGATTCCAAGGAAGGTAGAGCCTGTTCCTCTCGGTCACGCATTTCTATTTACGACTCGGAGCTAGCATGACCTTCCAGTCTTTCTCTCCGTATCTCTCTTTCTCTTGCTCGGTCTCCTTCATCATCTTTCACCATGCCAACGGCGCGGCGACTCGACCACGAGATTCAAATAGCGCTCGCGCGTTTGCCTTGGCCGTCGCGGAGATCTGCACGCGGATAGATCGATCGCGGATCACCGGACTCGTGCTGCCGATTGCGCAACTCGCGCAATCGAGAACCGTGCGAAACTCGAAAATCGTTATGGTAACGGCCGCGCGTTACGCAACACCGCGTAACAAGCACGTGATCCACTCGAAACCATCCTGACCGCGATCCAACGATCGCTAATCGATTCCATAATGGATTTTGAACTTGAATACACTTTCCTCGAAACATACCAAAAAATTCGTCGCAAACTCGGTGCAAATTATTCAAAATATTGTTTACGCTTGTTGGAAGATTAGTAACCTCGCGTACTAATCGCGACATCTCTGATGTTTATATAAATTATAATATATAATATATAAGTTGTTTCTTTTCCGTGCGTCCAACTTTGTATTTAAGCATTCAACTACAAATGAATAAAATATTTTCTCTTTCGTTCGATGATCTTTTGCCAAAACGAACGAACAAGGAAATATTTAATTGATTAAATTTCAGTGCTTGAATAACGAAAATAGGTTTCATTTCACCTTAAAATACCGAAATTACTTTGCAAAGGATGAGAAATGAATGCAAAGTGTCTGAGACACTCTTGCGATACGGCGCGGCGCAGCAGAGCGAACGGAGGATCATGTGCTACGCAGCATCGAAGTCTCCGACGCAGCGCGCGAGCATTTGGCGTAAGCGATCGCGCGTTCAAGTCTCCAAGGCTGAGACAGTGAAACACGACTTTGTGCGATTTCCGAACCAAACAAAATCGAGCAGAGTCTTTCGGTTAAAAAGCTACGTAAGGATGATTATCGCTGTTAGTTTCTTCTCTGAATTAAAACGGTATTCGTGGAGGACGTATAGTTCGACGAAATGGCAGAAAAACGATTCGCGTCAGCCGCTTTTATAATCGTGAGCAATCGTTTCTGTAGATCAGCGCGTCGGGATAACCCGTTGAATCTCATCTAACGGATAATCGCAATAAATCTGCGAAGTACATCGACTTCGCGCCTATCAATATTCAATGGTTTCTTCCGTCTCGGCAGACGGCGACGCCGCGCAACCGAGACCTTTACGAATGGAATAGAATCGGAAATTCTACGTGCGTGTTTCTCAAAGACCGAAGAAGGTAATTTCAAGTCTGCGGCCAGTTAATCGGTGTATTCGAATCAGGAATTTCGGCTGGCGTGTGTTTCGTATCGGCCAATCTCGTATGCCACGATATTAGGACACTCTCCGCGAGCCTCTCGAACCTGTTGGTTTACTTTAATGCCAGTCATTGTCCCGACCGTGCATACATTACGCGGATAGAGACGTTTCGATCCTGCTGGAGATACAGCGCCGAATTCGCTAATAAACGACGGAACGGTTCCAGCCAGTGCACCGTCATCGTTTATCGCGTGACGATCGCGGATCGCGGAGCCACGCCATCGTCCAGAAGCTCTTCGGCATTTGGTGAGACCTAATCGAGAGCGAGACACCGCGCTACTAACATTGCGATTACATCGACACATTGTAGAAACCTTGTAGAGACCGATCCCTTTCGGAACCTGTTAAGCAGGTGAGCGTCCAATTATCAAAGGCAATAATTTAGCTGGGATTGGCGTGCGTGCAACGCAGATGCTACAAATGACACAAAGTGGAGGGAATCATTCGACGAAATAAGAAGAAGATGGAAAGTGACTGAGAAAAGCAGTAGCCGAACATGAACGACCGGTTATCTCGTTTATCTCGGTCGGCTGATTCATGTCTGTTGCAATCAACGAGATTATCGTAGACGCTGCAACAAGCAGGATAAACTATTTAAAAAATATACGTCTAAAATATTTGACTATATATTTTCTCGCAAGATGGTCGGAAAAACGTTCCCAGCAATGCGGAGCGAGATAACCACCGTTTTATCTCGTTTTTTCGGTCGTTAATCGAGCAACGAGTTCGGTTAGCAAGTGTTGGACAGTGGTAAATGATATTTGCACCTGCGAGAGAGCACGTTAATCGCGCGCGCGAGAGCAAGCGCGGGGCCATCGACTCTCGTTCTCCTCGAAACGAACGATCGGCTGCGTGAATACCACAAGAAAAAAAGGGGAGGAAGAAGAAGAAGGGACGTCGGGAAAGGGGAACCGGTTACCGTCCATTTTTCTAAACCAGTTTAGGACCCAGCACCTTCGCCCGGTCCAGTCTCACTACTCACTATACCGTTGTAAAAGAACCGCGTCTCTCTCTCTCTCTCTCTCTCGGTCTCTATCGCGTTACGCCGCGCTGCATCGCGCTGCACCGCGCTGCACCACGCTGCACCGCGCCGCACCGCGCCGAGCAACGCCAAACGAGAATAGGCGCCCTCGGGCTGAAAACCCAATTAACGTGTCATCCATCCGAATTGCGTAACTGGAAACGAACTGAAATTCCAAGTTATCGTCGGATTCGATTGTGGATATACTGCCCCGATCGACTATCCTCGCGTCCTGTTTCTTTTCTTCGCGAAACGGCATGTTCTCGCATATTTTCAACGATTCTCTATGCATACTTAAACGACCAAGAGTAAATAATTATTGGAAAGATGCGAGAGCATATTTTCCTGCGGCATTGCACTTCTATTTAATATATCATGGATTCTGTTTTATATAAAACATTTAGTCAAAGCAAAAATATGTTTTCTCGCATCTCTTCGACGATATTCCATGTATGAATAAACTACAATGTGCAGGAACTAGGAGCACGTGTAACGTGAAAAAACAATTGCCACTATTCACATTCTTCCGAGCGTAGAAAAAAAATCTGTGGATATTTGCATCGATCCGTGAGCCGCTAATAAGATTTCTAATATTACATCCTCATTAGGGATTCTAATCCTAGATGCGTCTTACTCGATCGAATGACGAAACGTTCGGCGAACGTTACTAATTCGCTCGGCTACCAGTGTTTTGCCAGTGATTGATCGTGCCGATCAGTATGCGATCATACACGAAAAACGAATTCATACATTTTCCGTAGCAGCCTCCGAACGCGAGGGGACCGTTCGCCGATTAAAAAATCGCTTACCACACTCTCGTATACGCAGAATACCGTTACTCGCGGGACATTGTCGCGTTAGAATCGACCGTTGTCCGAGAACAAGTGCCACGACATCAATGAATCTGTTATGCAATCGGTGTTACGGGGACCGTTCCGTTCACCGGTATACGCTTCTAATCTTCTCGAAAATATTCGGAAGAAAACACGTGTGTGGATAGGACACCGATGCTTTCAGAGTTTTTGTAATATATTGTAAATATATGAGGATATAAAATATGACGGTGGGAATTTGGTACGATTTTCATTTATTTTAGATCTGTAAAAGGCTACTACCACGTAAACTAAGATTCATCTAGAAAAGTTGCAGATTTCGTAAACATTGGAAAATTTAATGAGAGAAGAGAACGTCCAAGTCCCATCTTCGTGAAGAGATATAGGTTCCTAAAGGGACTTTATGCAAATCGTGACGAGGAATATACAAGAAGAATAGGCCAGTCGATAGAAGGAGGCGGACACATTTGGTGAATTCGTTCGTCGAGAAAGACGAACGGGAGTGGCGGAGTCGAAGCACGCGAGATCCGCGAAACGATGGACAACGAGAGCGAATCGCCAATGAAATTTCCAAACGTTGCCTGCCAAATTGCAACGGCAACGGCAACGGCAACGGCAACGGCAACGGCACCTATGCAGTCCGGGTCTCCTCTGCACCTGCGGATCAGGCCCGAAATACTCTCGCGCACGCACTCTTTCCCCGAGACCGAGTCAAGTGCAGCAAGGCGGGTACGCGTATCCTCCCCGAGTCGACGGAAACCGAGAATTTTAATGAGCTACCGAAAAAACCGGCTCTTGCAATCTTCGCGGTTCATCGATCTTTATCCCGATCGACGACGTCGCCAACAAAATTTCTCGGACTTTCGATTCCCGGATCAACTAAATTTTTTGTCGCAGCACCGAATCAAACTGTGCTCGACCCGCCGCTCTTTCTACGATTATCGAGAGTTACGTTGATTTATCGGTGCTGCCGAAGACCAGTCTGTTATATTACGAACAACTTTCTTTTAAAGTTGCAAAACTATCGTGAAAATATCCAGTCGTGCTCGGGTCTGCGACTCTTTCGAAGATATATTTACAATGTGATTTTGTTCTTAGATACTGATTCTTCTAAGAACCTATGAATGACAGAACAGTCATAATCTGTGAAACTGTAAAAGAAATGGTAACGCGAGAGGTGTTGACCCGTTGGCGTCGTGGGATTGAGAAACGTCATGGTTCATTGGAAAAAACGAGACAGAGCGAATACTATCGAGTAGGAAGGATCCAAGAAAAAAGTATTACTTACACTGATGTTTGTTGACGATCAGACTGAGGGGCTCCGATGTTCCAAGGGGGCTCTCCTTGCCGCTGCATGGTGGCGGGCTCTTGCCGAGATGTTGGGCCTCCAGCAGCCTGAGTTGCTGTTGGTGCAGTCGGTTCTTGATCAGGAAGATCTTCGGCATCCTGATGGACGTTGGCTAACGCGCTAGCGCTGTCACACTTCACCCTGTACAGTTTCACGCCACCATTCCCACGGCCGGCGTAGCCGCGCTCCTCAGAACCATCAAGAGCAAACACCAGAACCGAAACGAACAAACTTGGCACTCTACAGTCCCCGGGGGTTTATCCGTTGTACGATCCACTGTCCTCGCGCGGATCACGAACGATTCACGGGTTCACTATTGTTCGACGTAGGGGGGACGATGAAAATCTCAAAAGTGTCAATGCGAACAAGTGCGCACGGCTTGTATCCACCGGACCGGTGAGAATCGGATCCACCGGCGCACACCGATTTCACTGCGTGTAGTCACTGTCAACGCTCGTAGACAGAGATATATCGATAAGCCTCTCTCTTCTGTCCTCTCAGTCCAAGGTTTCCCTCCCTCTCTTTCTTTCTCGTTCTCTCGCAGATTTACAGTTATCCTCAACGATCCTGGGAGACCGTGGATCGAGAAACCATACACGAACGACCGAGCTCTGGTGAACGACTGAGGCTCCGTTGGCTCGACGACGGCCGGGGCCCTCGGTCCCCTACCCCTACCCCTACCCGCCGTACCGGCATACCCCACCGTTCTCGCTCGCTTTGGCCCCGACCGACAGGCCCGCGAGTACCCCCACCATCGGACTCCGACGCCGCGAGTCTGCGCTACACCCCATCCTGATTATTTGGTCGCTTTGCGCCGACACACCGAGCACCAAGAGCTAGAGATGGAGAACCGCTCGGTCGACAGCGCATGCGCCTAACGGAGCATCGTACGTGTGCTGAAGCGTGCGAGTCTCTTTCTCCTCCCTCTTCCCCCTCCTCCCTCACTCCAAGCCGGTCCTCCGGCCCGTTCCCGTTCCGCTCCCGGAGCCCGAGAACCCCCGTACCCTCCCCTCTCCCGCCTAGCGACGTCTCCTTCGCGTCTCTTTTTAACGGAGACTTCACTCTTTTTCCTCCTCCTTCTTCTTCTCCTCTTCCTCCTCCTCCTCCTCCTCCTCTTCCTTCTTCTCCCACTAGCCTCCTCCTCTTCCTCCTCCTCCTCCTCTTTTTCTTCTTCTTCTTCTTCTGCTTTTGCTTCTTCTGATTCCTGTTGTTCGTCTTCTTCGGTTTACCGATTCTCTTTCTCCTGGTCGCGAGCATTGTCTTTACCGGTAGCCGGTTTGCTGCTCGTCGTACGGGATGCAGTCTCGTGTTTTTCCTGCGGTTTTCTTGTCTTTCGCGCGACTAGCTGCGCTTCCTATCCGCCGCAACAACTTTACTCATTCCCCGTCGAAGGACGGTGTCTTTTAACGTAGATAAACTTTGAACGAATGACGGATGACGAGCCTCGGGGCCTTTCCACTGGCCCGGCGAAAAGTATGCGAATACAGAGTCGAGCATTGCCAAATTTTGACCTACTTCGCAGACTCGATTCATGCCGTCGGAGACACTCTTCTGCAAGACACGTGGCGGTTTAACTTGGGAGTATGAATTGTTGCGTGAATTGCGTCTAAGAAATTGCTAAAACTTTATTATACATAGAGGGAAGTAAATCGTTTACTATGGAAATATTTTATATAAAATTAATCAACGGTTTAATTTGTTTCAAACTTGCGGAATCGTAGATGTAGATATATTGTTAATCAGAATATTTCGAACAATAAACCTACCCCCATCGGTCGAATGACCGGTTGCAGATTTTTTATTTCACAGTTGTTGAAACTACGATGATATTCTCGTGGTAAATGATTAAATAAATATATTTAGTAGAGCAGATATTATACAATTAAACCGCGCAAAGCTCAAACAAATTTAATCTTGTTATTTTTACAAGGTTCAGTAGGTTCGAAGATGATCCAGAATCGAATCGAAACGTTGAGAAAAATTTAATAAATTGTAAAATTGCTTTGTTTTGATTTTTTGATCGAACCTGTGCGCCGATATCGTAAACTAATTTCTATTGTTTAGTAGGTTTAGTGTAAAAACTAATTGTGTATTAAGGGATCGAAGGATCGTTTTCGATCGAGTGGTGTGCTCGAGCAGGGGTTTACGGAGCATGCGCGGGCCTCGGTGGATCCCGGAGTCGATGGATGTACGGCACCTGTGCGATCCTCAGCGATTACACCGGCACGCACGACTCTCCGGTAAACATAAGTGTACGTACCCTGTTACACAGTGTATGTAAGTACGTGTCCACGTACATACTGGTTTACGATGGGTGCTCAGGCTCACGGTTAAGGCTAGGTTTCGCTAGGTCTCTAACCACTATGTCGGTTATGCTGTCAAGCGGTATACACGTAGCGTAAGTTCGAATCGTGCCACGTAACTCCGAGTACGACCACAACTACGAATAACGAACGTACGAGTGTCTGTACGTGCGTATGTACAGGTTGTTCAAGAATAGAAATCGCATCGACGACGCCATTCCGTGGTTCGACACCGGAATCGATTAACGCCCGACCGATGAATAATTAACGCAGTGTTTTGATGCCGGATAACACGCCGACTGTTTTCGTGATTCGATGAAAAGAATTGCGCGCAAACTATCCGTCCGTGCGATATTTTATTGCCGAGTCGACATACAATGACTCACGAAAGTGTTAGAACACTTGCCATCACAAATACTTTGTTTATTATAATTAGTATATTGCACGATACTTGCAGAAACATTGTCAACATTGTAGATAGGTATGACTCTCTAGATTGTACAGGCGAAGTTCCAAGCGAATCGAAATATGTATACCGTAGCTATGTAATAGAAATGTAATTTTTCCTGTTATGATATTAATTAGCTGAAAAAACTACGTTGCTATTTTGAAATCCTTTTAATCTGTTTAAATGTATAAATCCACAATTATGATGAATAAAGTATTCATGATAAGTGTTGAAATACTTTCGCGAGTCGCTGTACTTATGGCAACAAAGTTCTTTTCCACTGGTCTCTTTTCGCTTCGCGGAATATTCATGCTGAACGTCACAATTTCGAGAAAGTCATCTTGCGAATATATATTTTTTATTTATTTATTTCACGTTGCCCTCAACTCATTGCTAAGGTTACTTCGCGACAGGAGTTTATCAAGGTGACTTTCGAACCACCTTGGACATCACGTTATTTATTAGATGGCACATGGAATAATTCCAGAGTTGTCGCGAATATGACAAAAGTTTTGTGTTAGCTCGGTTGCGTGTTGCGGGATTGTTGCGCGACAACTGAAACAGGTACCGCAGTCCAGTTGCACCGTGGATGTCGGACTTTTGATTGTTTCCGGCGTTTTGCTACCATTCTTCGATTCTTTCACTGTAACAGTGCTCGCGCAGAAGTTTACATTTCTTACGGTAACAGCCAACGAACGCTTTTGTCGTGTCCGCGACTCTGGCACGCGAGAGAAGAGTTTCCGGCTTCTCGGAAATTGGATCAGAAGTTAGAGGGTTCGTTAAACGTTACCGATTAATCGGAGGGATTCTAGATGAGCAGGCTGATGGGTTAACAGGTTCACCATCGTGCACGCAGGATTTCGTGGGCAATAACGAGTTTCCATTTTCCTCGCTGGCCAAGTTGTTAAGCTCGACTTCGCAATACGGAGATGCTCGACGGAGATTCGTTCGGGCTACGATTTTTAAATTCAGACGACGACGCCGTAATGTGACAATCTCGAGTCGGCGACGTGACTTCTAATTTAATAAGAACTGGACTAACGCTGTGCCAGTCAAGGGGTTACACTACAGTTCGAGTTTTATGCTCGAACTACCGAGTAAAGGTGTGATCACTTTTGCGCGTTATCTGATACAGTTAACAAATCTGATATATTGTAAACTGAGATTGTATTTGCATACTATGTTTATTTTTCTGTGTGAAAATGTTGTATTTATTTCTTGCGGACAACCTCGAAAGAAGAAGAGCGCATGAAGATTTTCTTGTGGCGGGAGAAACAACGTCGTCTATAGAAAACTGTATTAAACAAATTATCGGGGGAAAGACATGCGAAACGAATGGAAGAAATTCCTGCGGACCTCGTAGACTTCCTCGAGGAAGCTGCAGAAAATCTCGGGTGAAAATCTCCGGTCGGGTCCTTGGGTTGCTCGAGATTCCATCTCATGTCCCCCGTGAAGAAGGTTTTAACGTTTCGGTGAACGGTGGATTTTCTTCGAAACGGTTCGTTTCCCCATACGAGATCCAGCGAGATTGCGGTGTACATACCTACCTGGTGAATCCGAAAAACCTACGGACATAATTCACGCGGTGTCCTCGTGGTCGAGATCCAAACAAGTGGCTAACGATCGGGATTTCCCCGAAAATCTTTGGACACCCCTGACCGATTTTCTCTCGCAGTTTTATTCATCGATTCCTCGATAACAACTTTCCGAGGACTTCCTTCTTTGATAGATTTGAAGAAAATTGATTTCAAAGTAATCATACTAAATATCGCTCGCCCGTTTTTGCCCGTTAGTCATTTGTATCATTTTTTTAGAAAAGACCTAGGGTACGCCACGAAGACTAATGTTTGAAAGCTGGTGTTCAACAAGTTCTAAAGATACTAAATCCAAAGTTGATGCAATAAATTGAACTGAAGCGAAGAACGCAAGCGAACTCGGACCCAGAGAGCTCGCTTCGCATTTTAAGTCTTCGAAAAGGACAGGATCCACGGTGACACGTAGGGCGCCCTTTTGAAAGTGAGACGTAAAGAACAGGTAGCAGAAGTCGAGACAATCCCAGGAATAATCTACCGCCGAGAGAATTCACGGGCCTTCGCTGAGCTTCGAACAATGCTCGGGAAACTGATTAGAAGATAGACAACCACGGGCAACCTGTGCGTCACAATGGAAATAATTATACGGGACTTTTCCAACGGGACAGAAGAAGAAAAAGAAGTACAAACGACACCTATAACGCAACACGAAATCACACAAAATCGAATGGAACGAATTCTTTTTCTCCGTTAAATCGCATCTCTATTTTTTTTTACAAACAATTTAAATTGAAATTCAACTTTCAATCATTACATTTAAATCTAAATGCAAATTGAACGTTCGATCGTTACATATGCCCACGAATGCGGGGTCGGAAAAATAGAGTCCAAAAAAGAGGAAGAAGAAAGATCGATATCCGCGACACACGAGTCAACAGGGCGGATGGAAAGTGGGAGAATAAGGCGAAAAATTATGCAACGGTGTTGCGTAATGCCTCTTTTTATATTTTCCATGTCGAACTATCCGGTGTAAATAGTTGTTCCTTTTTTCATCGGTTCCCCTTCTAACTCGTTCCACCGACTGATTCATATTTCCTCTTAGAGCGTCCCGACCGGGGAATTATGTAAAGCGCAAAGGCGTTATAAATCGACGCGTAGAGCTCTCACTTCTTCTCTATCCTCTCTCGTTCGTTCTCTCTCGTTTCGTCGACCGCGAATTAATAATCCATCCAGCCGAGAAGATTTGTTCGTGCGTTTACGTTTTCTTCGGTTCGCGAGCCCGGCCGAGACGATTTGCATGTTCCGAAGCGGATCGCGCTTCCACGTGTTGTAATTGCGCGGCGAAACCAACGCGATTCCTGTGCGATGAGACGCGCGAAACACGTTCCGTTCGTCGCGCAATCGATCCGCGAATTAACGCGATCTGGTCGCGTAATCTTTTCCTGATCGATACTCGAATCTCCCGCCGGATAGCACGCGAGGACTTTTAAATATCCATTCTTCGTATATTTACAATGCGTGCTCCTTTAATTTAGCTCCTTAAAATTTTCATCTTTCCGTTCGTCCTGATGTCCTGTTCGTGTGCACACTTTGCTTATCGGTTTAATCCAGCGCTGAGGATATCGGCGTTGGTCGACTTCGACCGGTTCAGTTTCGTGGAGCCAGGTTTCCCCGGAGGCGCGGTGAGAAGAAAAATGGTGGGAAACTGGAGATCGAAGGGATTGGGTCCGTCGCGATAAGAGACGCTCCCCTCGCTCGTCGCGGCCATAAAAGGTAGGGGTTGTACCTGGAGCAGTGACGGATCGCATTCCTGTCCATCCTCGTTCAATTAAAAATCGTCGTTGCCCCCCCCCCACCCCTCCGGCGTCGTTACGCAATCCGAATGCGTTCAACGTGGTTTGGTTAATTCGTCCTCGTGGTGTGCTCGGTTTTGATTTAACCAATTAACTGCGTTCGACGTGTACACACGTTAATCCAATTGTCGATTTATTATTAAAATTTATAATAGGACCATTTGCCGCACTCTAGTAGGGGATTTTGGAAACTAAATTCCGCTGTTAAGAGGGTAGACTCTTGTTTTCAGGATTTTCTCATTTCTCGATAATGCAAGGGTGAGTTTTTTCACTAGTCAACAGCGATAGATAAAAGATCAATCAAGAAAAGTCCTATCGTTTTAACTTCCCTATGAATCGGGAAGTTAAAAAACAAAGGCGAGGACACGTAACGCAAAGAGGAACAATTTGCAAAGCCACGCAGAGACCAACAACAAGTATGCTCCTGGTCGCAGGCTGATTATGAAGGAGCGTTGCACACACGGTGCACACGCAGGGCTTGCGAAACCGTTCCTCGTCGACTGCTTTGGCTCGGCGACGCCGCTTGCTCGTGGTCGTGGTCGTGATCGTGATCGTGGTCGTAATCAAGAGTCAAAGTCAAGGTCGAGATCGAGGCGAGAGAAACACCTTATGCAACCGGCTCGTTCGTTGTTGCTTGCGGATGCGATCGAAGCGTTTCCTCGAGGGGAACGGTGTGCGGTGGAGGGACCAGAGCTCCGCGGAGAATCGCAGAGTTGTGCAAAACGGTGCGGAGCGGTGCGGAGCGATGCGGAGCGACGCGGAACGACCAGGCGGATCGTTGCAGCACCGGTGACCGGCTGCTCCGCCGACCAGACGAGACAGGTATGAAAGAACTGTTACGTATTCCCGGGAAAACTGACTCCGCGAGAGACGCGTTCCGTGGAACCGAACAACCGACGTCGTTCGCGCCATCAAACCTTTTCCTTCTTCTTCTTCTTCTTCTTTTTACGCAGACCGTTTCTCTCAGCCTTGTTTCATCTTTGATGAGAGGATCGTTATGCAAAATGAACAATTTTCTACCTTCTTCTTACACGCAGCATTTTGCTCAGTTTTGCTTGGTCTCTAGATAGCGGATTTTTGGGCAAACCCTCATTCGTCCCTCGTGTAAATATCACAACATTTTCCAAGATTCACTAGAATACCTAGTCGACATAGAAGAACAAATGCTCGTAAAACAGAACGCGAAAATCCGACGCCAGGTAGTCCGTAATTCGGTCGAATTGCAGTAGTAAAGATAATTCTCGGAAAATTTATTGAAATTTATTGGCAGGATAATCCTTCGGTTGTTTGGTAGGTCGGCACCACTCTGCATGGACGAACAAAGAAAGAAACCAGCTCGGTTCGAGGTATTCTTCGTTGGAAGCGACTCGAAAACGGAGATCACAATGCGGACGAGGCTATAAAGTGACAGAAACGCCCCTGGACGTCGACAATTGGGTCGGGGCACGTTCACTGTCTCCCAGAAAATTACCTGAGCCTTCGTCAATGGCATAAGGCCCACAGGTATCCACTGACGGTCGTGAGACAGATAAAAACAATTCTAACGCACAATGATCGTTTCTCACTCGACCCACGCGTTGCGTCCATGGTTTCATGGCAAGAAAGTCGACGGGTCTTTAATGGGCTTGTTGAAAGGTGATTGGACGATATTCATTTTTCAATTTATTCATTCAATATTAAATTTCTAAAGTTTTGTTCATTTAAGCTAAATAATCCAATGTCAATCTTTGATCAAGATTACAATGCAATAATAACTAAAATGAATTTATAATAACTAAATAATAATATTCTGAGTTGACGAGGTGCGAGGGGGGCCGTGAGAATCGTGGACGGAGGTCTCGCGACCTGACACGGTCGACAGGCAAGAGAAAGGGGCGACAGGTAGCGCAAAGGATCAAAGAATCACGTCCCGGTGATTACGTAACGCGGACTAGTCATAGTACGCGTTCACGAAGAGACACGACGACGACGTGAACGTTCGTTGGAACGATAGGGACGATAGCGGCGACGAACAACGACGAGCAACGACCGGAACTTCCAAGAGCCGGAGAGGGACACAATGGCAGTGAACTTGAAAAGAAAGACGACGACGACGATACCGTCTCGCGGAACGTGTCGCCGTGAAAACTCGAGGAAGATTGCTTTCCGTGACTAACGACCGGTCGGACTTTAGCGGCATCGCATGCGGCCCGCGATACGTGCAACGATCGCGATGATCACGATAATCATCGTCCCTCACGGCGATAGGGCTGACTGACACCGGCCACCCAACAAACCGATAACCACAAGATCGAGCTCAATGTGCATAATGCACAGTCGATACGATGCGAAACTGCCCTATATCCTGTGGATCCACCTCTTTCAAGTACAGTCGATTCCTCCCCAACGTGATTTTTTGTACCGTATTATATGAAATTCAATTAACCCTTGCGTAGTCAACCGGGTAACTATTCACTGTATTTCTTTCAACACCTTTTGCTAATGTTCCTCTGAAAATGTATAAAAACATTACTTGAATTCCATTCTTTACTCTCTCGTTCGTTAAATACAGAAAGGTTTTAAATAATCTTGGTTTAAAATACATTTTGGTCGACCACGTGTTCGCGTTTACTGTAAAAGAGAGAATGGGTCTTCGAAATTTGGGCTCGGTCTTCCACGGCTCATCACGCATTCTCCGATTAGCTCGCTCGCCTGTTTGACGCACTCCGCTTTTCTTCTTCGCGAGGAAGGCGTAAGAAAATAGCCGCGACGAAAGAGAGACCATCGTCGAGGAAGTATAGAGTTTGAGGAACAAAAGAAGCGAAGTCGGGTGGTGTGTTCGCTCGGTCTAGCTACCCGGTCGATCATCCTTCGCGTCTCTAGCCGAGCCACGTTAACGGTATAACAACTTGCGACGCGACGCGACGCGACACTACTCGGAAACCATCGCGACGACATTCGTGAGCCAACGTTGCACGAGTTCGAGCTCTCTCGCGTATTCGAATTCCCTAGATCCGTGGGTTTTTCTGTGCTCGTTGCCCCGCTACGATGAAACGAATCCCAACGGCAAGTCGCGGCTCACCGAACCTGTTCACCAGGGACCAAGAGTTAACTCGTCGTTTCTATTCACCCGCATCCCTCGGCTATACGTTCAGTGGGACAGTTCGTCCCGTCGTCTACCGTCACTTTAAATATGCCAAAAGAACCTCGACTATCCGAACATTCGATGCTCGAATACGTTTCCTAGGTAAATTAGTCGGTAGCGTGAGTTTTTATAAAAAAATAATCGCATCGAAGAGTAGCTATTTTTTCATGAAAAATACTCCTCTTCAAATTGTACTAATTTATTTATGTCCGAGAATGAAACCAACTGGAAATAATATAACAGTGTTTCTAGATTCTTCTAAGATCTTTACTGTTTTAAATCACACCTACTAATTTTGTGATAAATTAATATATCCCGGTGTCTGTTGATCAGACATCGATACGAGAAAGTTGATTTCACGGAAAATCTCAGTGAATTTCCTCTATCGGGAGACCAGTGTGCATCGATGCGATTTGTGGCATGCAGCTGGATGGCCGGTCTTCGAGTTGCATCATTTCAGGAGCGATGAACACACGGATAAAAAGAAGACGAGCGAGGCGGAGAGCACGCGTGCATAGTTCGAACGTAGCCTCGGCATCGCGTCTGTGCGTGCACCTTGGTAACACGCAACCGCGACGAAGAAGACACGTCTTCAGGTCCCGTACACTTCCCGCGCCGCGGTAGCGTGCCGGCTTGACCAATTAAGGGCCTCTTCCGTCGAGACCTCTTAATGGTGAATGTGTTGCGTTTCGCTCGAGCGTGCACGATGCTCGCTGCTCCGTTGCTCAAGAGCCAGCCCTCCTCGTAACAACGTGATTTTCCGTGGTCGTTCCACCTCGAGCTCTTCGACAGCCGTGTCGTGCATTTTCCTCCCCTCCCCCTGTCCTCTGCACATCCTCTTCTTCCCTTGTCGTCGTGTCCTGTGTTTCGATAAGCGAGCTCCTGATAAAAGCCGCCCGGCAACCTAGTCGAACCCTCCTCTTTCCGCGACCAAAGATCCCTTTAGTAATAAATGTCGAATGTTCTCGGCGCTACGGTTCGACAACCCTTTCCAACCAAAAATAACCTGTACTTATTTTCTCGAATTAACAAACGAACGGATTGAATTTACCTTTGGTATATTCACATAATTACTACATACAGTTATAGATGTATGTGAGATATTTTTCTAGTGTTTGTCGCATTCGCCTTAAAGTTCCAGAATGGAAAGACCGGTAAATTCGACCGAGGGGAGTGACGAAGCCTCAGGGTTGAATACGGTTAACGAGACGGCGACCGAGCGCGTACGCGTTGAAAACGATGGGGTCGACGAGTGAGCGTGCGAGCAAGCAAACGTGCGAGCGTTGTGTAGTGAGAATCGGAGCGTTATCGGAGAAGGTCGGAGTTATCGCTTGTTACGGCTTCGCAGGGGAACGCCGTAACCTCGAGATCCGTGAAGGCGAGGCCAATGAATGCTCAACGCCGAAGAACGGGAAGGAAGGTGAGGCACGATCACGGTTCTGACCTCAACAACTCGCGAAACAGAAGAAAAAAAGAAACAGCAAGGGAATGGAGAAAGAGAGAAATATGAGAGAGAGAGAGAAAGAGAGAAAGAGAGAGAGAGAGAGAGAGAGAGAGAGAGAAAGAGAGAGAGAGAGAGATAGCACCGAGTGGGAAAAGGAGAAGGGCCAAGGATCCAGTGGCGAATATCACGCAGGACTCGTTGGTTACGTTTCTCCGTTTCGTCTTTTTCTGGCGACTTTGTCAGGGATACGAGCAGGGCCGCCCGCGCATGCAAATATTCTGGGAACCCGATACCTTCGCCGGAGGGGCGGCCTTTGAAAGGTAGAAATGATTCGCGCCGCGACGCCGATGAATCTCTGCTAACGTTCCCGGCTGTCCAGCATTTGTCACGCGACCAACCGCAACGGACACGCGGTTTTCTCGTGATCGTGGAAATTATTTGTCGTTATCCCCGGCGAATATCGGGTTCGCAACTTATCTCGCCGCGTTCGAGGAATCGAGCTGAAAAGCTGGGGGTACGAAAGTACCGGCGCGGTAGTAAAATCTCTCTTGTCGGTCGTTCTCGGTGCATGGGAACTGGAAACGATCCTGGACCTAGCTGAAGAATCCAGCCAGTCGTACGGACCAGCAACCGATCGAACAGAAGCTTGGCTGGCTGACTCGTCTGATCGCTGCTGGCTGATTCTACTTGCCGACTATGCTGCCACCGTGCGACTGCCGATGTTTATGCGTTCGTCGCGTTCCCCGATGCATTCGGATCGCTTTGAATAAATTCCGATCCCGACGTTAATTGAAATCGCCACTAGAAACTCTAGACGAGTACACTCGTCGGTAGAGATCGTACTTGTTCACGTATTACAATTTTGCAACAACGTCTACCATGCTAGTTGTTGGAAAGTATGCTTTTCACACTCTGTGCCACGACAATGGCCATCGATGTTCAGTTTAAGTTTTGACCAGACAACGTTGCTCTTCTAATAGATATACATTTTTTGTAAAGCGGAAAATAGAAGATAACTTTTATTATTAACCCTCATGCGTTCCTCAGGGTGAAAATTCATACGTTTATCCATTTACAATTCACATATTCTAAAACGATTGATCTCTTTTTGTCTATGTTGCGATATATATATTTCTTTGAAATGTTACACTATAATCGAGGGATAATTCGTAGATTTAAAATGTGAAGTACAAAATTAAAATATACTGTATATATTTCTATTTATATTCTAGTAACGTCTGTAATCCGAAAAATTTGCAGCAGATTTTCATTACAGAAAATAATGAGGGATCTCTATTCCATAAAGAATTTTACGGGTAGCCTAAACGGACAAGTTAGACGGCGTTTTATCGTCGCGGCGGGTCGTGTTTGATTTCGAAGAAACTCCTGGATGTCGAGAAATGATCGATTTGGCGTGGAACGAGCACGGCGCAATGCGTTTATCGAAAGGATTGCTCGCTCGGCTTTGAAACGGGGCACGCTCGCAGCAGATGGACGCGGAGCGGGTACGGGACGGGTACGAGAGGCGAGTACGGGGCGGCCGGTAGCGAGCGTAATGGAGGTGCGTGCACAGGTACGGGCGCGAGGTATGCGCCTCTGAGAATACGACGATGTGCCGCTTACATTAAATAAATTACAGTGGCCGCGGACCGGTAACACGGGAACGCTGTTACCTGCTCTCCTCCGCTCGAACACGCAAGCAAACCCTTCTCCGGTTGCCAGGAACCCCCCGAGTTGCGCGGAGACTCGCTTTGCCTCGCCTCGCCTCTGCTTTATGCCTCTCGCTTGCACGGAGGAAATGCCTCTAATGGTCTCTTCCCATGACCGTGAGGCCTCCACCTTCTCCTTTCCGTCTCCACTACGATTTTCCTGTCTCCGGAAAAATGATTACCGTTCTTGCACCGACTCCCATTGTTCCGACTTGCTGGTACACCCCCTGTTCCCTGTCTACTGTCTACTATCTACTGTTCCCTGTTCCACCCAGATTATTCGTTCGCGAATCGAGTTTCATGATCGAAATCAACATCGAGTTTCAACTGGAGGAGCCGATGGGTTTTATAATTAAAAAATCAGACCTGGAACCTCAAAGTGCGAGCTGCCGAGTAAACCTTTTCTAACAGGAGGATCCCTTAAGTGGAAAATCGGAATACGCGTCGAAAACTCGAAGTCGACCGGAAGCGATAGATTCGTTGACCCGTTTCCTTGGATCGATCGGCTTATCAGGCTGGCTCGGGAGCCAGCATGATACGTGAAACGATGGGCTAGGAAGTCACCGGGTACCAGCATGACAGCGCGCATCGCCTGATCGTCTGCCTTACCGTTGCGCTCGATCGTAAAAGTTGTCTTGCCTCGATCATTTTTAAGCGAGAGCTTTTCTGGCCGTTGAAACACGCGCAACGGTTCTCGCGCAGCTTCCTCATCTCTCCGTTTCGAACGCGATCTACGACCAACGTCGTTCAAGATTTACAACGCGTTCCTGGCTCGCGTTTTATTTACGCCAGAGTCTTCGCGGAACGGAAAACTATGCGGGCTCGGTTCCGACACGCTTCGAGAACCGCTGCGAGAACCTTTCCTGCCTTCCATCTCTCCTTGTTTCGCCATTTTATTCCCGCCACGCCTCGCATTGGGCTAGTTCCACGATTCTAGCTGGACGAAATTCAATTTTCATAATTATCCAGAGTATGAAATCACGATAGAATTACTGGTATATCCATTCAAATATAAAAATTCTTGCAACCCGTTGTTAATTACATGTGTGTCATTAATACGTGAACTCAACTTTTCGCGAGGAAGGATAATCGTGAACAACTCATTCGCCGAGAACGTGAGAGATAAAAGATAAGAGAGGATGGAAACAGTGTTTCCTCGATGAATCATGTCGACGATAATCATTCGAAACGTGAAAAGTGCAAATTTGCTAACCGGTTCTCATTGTTCCCGACGTTTAGCGAGCGGTAAAAAAGTTTCAAGTATCTATATTACCTTCCAAAAAGATTCAAGCATCTTTTTACCTGCTGATACGAAAGGGTACGCGAAGATCGAGGATAACAACGAGCATCCCGGTAAAATCAAACGAACGTTTAAGCCCTCTGTCTATTCTTTTATTCACGAAACGTACAGCAAATTTTGCATGATTACGAGAATATTGATAAGGACGTGCTAATTCTATAGAATTATATTCAAAACAAATAGGAAATTCTAGGTGGACACATTATACAAAGAGATATCGATTCCGGAACGTTTACAGCTGCAAAATAAAGATCAGAAAACAATGCTAAACGAGATATTTCGTTACCACGAATTAATTAAAATTATTTAACATTCAAGTGTGAGCTCGATGGACGGAGGGCCTTATTCGCCGAAGGGATCGACGACGATTTCAAAGACAGATACCAGAAACGCGCCGCTCAGGCTATACTGATCGGCAGAAGCGTGGTAGACAGAGCCGATCCGATCGCGATCGGTTCGAGGGTGATCGTTTCTCGACGGAAGAGAACCGTAACGCGCGGAACGGTAGTAAAAATGAAAGGAGGCTTGCTCTGACATCTTAGGAAAGTCTGATCGAAATCGGAACGACTGGTTTCACTCTCGAGCGAGCGTAGTGTCGAGCGCGCGTGCGAGAAACGGTTCTTCGAGGTGTCTATCCTTGTGCAGTAACCAGTAACAAGAGATGCACAAGTCGGACCTCGAGGCGAAACGCTTCTCGTACGACTCTTGCCGAAGAGAAGACTCCAGGCAGACAGCCAGACACACACACACACACACACACAACCTGTGCGCGTGTACGCGTGCGTATGCATGCGTGACAGAGAGCAAAAAGAGAGAAGAGAAGCAAGTAGCGGGGAGAAACGCGCACGGAACCCTAACCTGACGCAAGTTGACCTCCGCACCTGGATTTGCGATCGCGTTCGGTGTCGGGTATTTAACGGAACTCGCGAAGAAAGTAAAGTAGAAGGCTGGGGGCCACCTGCGCACAGCTGGCGTTTGCCCCGCGCCGAGAAAAAACACCGAGCCGGAACAACTTCGAGATCGTCGAATCGCTCACCACGGAATTCGTTTACACGAGGAAAACAGTCCCGATCGTACTGTCTCGCTTGTAATCGAGCAACGGGTCAAAATTCATCCTTCTAACCCTTGTCCACTCGGCTTCGGGTCATTTCCAACCTGTATCTCGAGGGAGTATTATAATAGGTCAACAAGAAAAGAGAACAGTTACGTTCTTCGAACAAGAACTGACCCAGCTCTGTGACTAAGAAACGGAGAATCTCGTTAAAAAGTCCGAGATGACTTTCATCGTCGTGACTCGATTCGTTATGCGAGTGATTCGGCGCGATCCGATTCGATCCCGGATTAACAAGCGTTTTTATTGGATGCATTGAAATTATAGTCGAGCCCCGAAGCACGCGTTTCTCGGGAGATTCGTCGTCGTTCATCATCGTTCTAGGAAGCTCCATCGACATGCGTCGTATGAATATTTCCAAAGTCTGACGTAATCTGCCTGATCCGATCGTTCCCTGTGTAGATCTTCCGCTGCGTAAATCGTTCGAATTTTCATTGACCGAGAATCAAATTAGGTTAGCCTGCTTCGAGAAAGTCCGACGAGAGAAAAATCTCGAAGAACGTCTAGAGCAGACTTGATACTTAATACTCCTCGCGAAAACGTTTCCAGGGAGAGAGGGAAATCTTTTATCTGATCCCTCCTTCTATAAATCAGTCCTTGGATACACGAATTTGCATAGCCATCCACGCGGCGATCGGTTATAAATAGACTGTGGAAATTTATGCGAATACACACTTTCATAGATAACATTCCAGCGAGTATACATCAAATTTCATTTCCTCCGCGAATGATCTCTTCTGAGTTTCGATGACAAGTGAAATTCCACGAGACCGCATTAAAGTTTCCATTCCGTCGGTGATTCAAATCTTTCGAAAGCTTGCGTGAAAATAATGGTGTTAACTATGAGTAGTTTCCTTTTATCTCAGAAATGATATACTGTTTCAATCCTGTCCGCAATAAAATCCACAGTTCAATGATGTAACGACGCTCAGGGATTTGTTTTCTTTTTTTATTTATTTATTTTACGTCGCTTTCAACTCTTCTGTCATGGTAAGTCGTGAGTTTGTCGTACATTTTCCACAAATCTTTTCACGCTGGTTTAACGCCGCATTGTAGTCGCGAGAGTCGATAGAAGCGCGGTCGCAACCCAGCCACGTAAACCACGTAGACCACGCGAACTATAGAACCATAGAACCACAAAGCCTTGAACGGCAACGGAGCGGGCAACGACCTCCGAGATTCCCAAAACTCGGGACATTCCTTGTTGTCATCTTCCGCATCACCTGTCTTCTCATTTTTCCCTGACATCGGATTCTACGCTTCTCGAGAGAAACATGAGAGAAAAAAAGAGAGAGAGAGAGGGTCAAGGCGAAAGAGGTCAATGAGGGAACGGGGGAACCTAACACGATAAACACTTCCCCTGATATTTAACCGGGGAAAACAAATCGGCTCGTTCTTTTTCCCACTTTTCGTTTACTTCCCAGAAAATTCTTCGCTCTGATTACGGCGTTGCAAATCGCTTCAATCCTCGTGTCAATACCTAAACTCTCAGTTTGTCGTGTTTGGTTTATTATTGCTGTTGAAGGCTCGCCTAAAAATCAAATACTATTCGTTTCCACATTTCCAATAAACAAAAATTTGGACAGGACAACGTCTGTCAGCTAGTTACGTAATAATTCAGGAGCTTTCCAGAAGAGTTCGGCATACTCGCTCCCGGCTGAGAAATAATTGGGCGAACGATGGGGCAGCTGTCGGGACATTACCGTGGACGACGAAAACCCCGAGCCGTGTCGGGTAACTCGTGGAATGCTCTGGTGTTGGCTGGAGAAGCGAGCCTAACCCGACTGGTTCCGTGACCCGGAAAATCAGCGAACCTCGTAAGTTCCCTCTTCGACCGGGAGACATTTGCGTTTCCGGTTCTGGTCGAGAAGGCTGCGCGCTGTTGCCTCCACGGAGAAGGCTGCTGGAATTCAGTGGCAGAAACACAAGGGCAAACCGAGAGAGGAAAAGAGAGAGGGACATAGAGTCAGAGAAGAGAAAGAGAGAGAGAGAGAGAGAGAGAGAGAGAGAAAGAGAGAGAGGGAGAGAAAGAGAGAGAGAGAGAGAGAGAGAGGAAAGCCAGCGAAGGCGGAGGAATAAAGAAGCAAGAGGCAGCGTGGACTCTGGGTTTCGCCAAGAAGACGTAACGGTAAATCCGCGGCCGCTGGCGTCCGATGAACCCACTCTCAGCCTCGCACGGCCTGTGTAGCCTGCTGAACACGCATTCTTACCTTGTGTCCGTTTCATGCTGCCTTCTGCTGTTGCCTTCTGTCGCCTTCCGTTGCCTGCTGTTGCTCTGCCGTTGTCATTCTTCACGCTGGCCTCCCGTTAAAATCATTCCACTAAATCCTGCTTACCCAGCAATCAACAACAACCAGAGTTTTCGACATTCGACGGAAGAGCTTAATGTTTCAACGAGCTACATGGTTCTACCTTGTGCACCGGTGGACACTGTTTCCTATTGGTTCACAACCACGTCACGTGGCCAAGGAACCGGGGATACCACGCTAACGAGGCGAAGCTTTTTACGAGATGCTAATTGGAAATCTACTCTGCTCGACGCTTTAGCCACCGGAAGACTATTAATAGGCTTCCCAATCGCTCGACTATATCTAGAACAAGTTCAATCATATTCTCCTCGATATTCGTTCGATCACGAGCGATGAGGTTGCGTCACACGATGTAACTTGTGGGTTTAAACGCTTGTCCACCAATTTCTTTAATTCTTATTTTTTTCTTCGTCGTTCTCTGAATAAAAATATTTTCTGAAATATATCGCTGCACGTAACGCGATCTCCTCGTGAGTCACTCTTCTCTGAAGCTTGAGGCGAAGTAGCGGGGACGAGGAAGCGACGAGGACTCGGCCATGTTGCGTCATCGCTCCTCGACACAGGGGGAGAGGGTTAGTATCCGGAAATTGGGTCGTTCGAGTTTGGTTTGCTGGACTTTAATCGTGCCACTACCACTTTTGTGAATCTCAGATCCTGCTGCGAACAACCAGTAAGTTTCGCGACCAAGTCGAGAATCGTTAACCCTCGTACGCTTCTGAAAAATATCTACATGACAGAGACTAGAATAACAATTCACCCATTTTGTATTTTACACGTTCGATCAACACATTGTGTTTCATTTATTGCATCACATTTTAAAGAAATAAATCTGACGACGTAGACATTAAAGGATGAATAATTTTTACAGGATGTGAAAATATTGAATGGGTGAATCTTCACCCTGAGGAACGTACGAGGGTTAAACGATTAAACGGTATAAATAAGCGCGATAATAACAGGTATGATCTGTGTTTCCCTCCAAGCGTCACGCAGGGAGAAGTTATTTAAAAACGAAAGGGTAGGGAGCCAAGGGCCGTGAAATCTGTTCTTCCGACCCGAATATTGTAATTTCGTTGAACCGATTATTATCACTGCTGGAATAACAAATGAACCCTACTTACGAAACTGTGCGCGACCTTGAGGTTTCACACTGTTCTAGAATTCGAGGAAAATAAAGAACAGCGAGCAGACATTTCTACGCTGTTCCCCCCAGTACAATAATTAATTAATTAGTTATGTCGATCGTAAATCTTGAACACAATTTGTTGCTGTTTTCGATCAATTTATCATCAATCAATTTTATTCATGATTTCAACCGGCATCGTGCATATTCAAATCATGAATATTCATACTGTTCAGTTTATATAGTTCGTTTTATACAATTTAAATTGCAAAATTGCTGTTTGAGTTAATAACACGGTCCAGCAGCCAAAAATTGTTTCGATTCTCACTATGCGATTCGCATAGAGGATTTCAAATGAACTTCTCATAATTCGCATAAATGTAAAATAAATATATCTGTTTTTCTTTACGGTCGGGCGACGTTCCCTAATCGGAAGATCGATGCAGCATCGGTTGTGCTATATGTCGATGAGACACACATAAGTGCGGGTTCTAGCGGGTGATAGAGCGATAGTCGATGCGGGTCACACGCACTCGTTGGCCGAGGTGAAAAGTGAATAACCCGGAGGGAAATTCTGGTCTGCTGTGTTTGATGTGTTCGCTGTGCCCGCGGCCGACCAGGTGAAATGGAAAACGGCGGACTCTCTCATCTACGAGTCGTATCGTTTACGTAGCTAGCCGTTAATTTCTTACCGGCCAGACGGTGTCCGATTACGTGCTGCTTGGTCTCGATTTATTCCGCGCGACACGTTCCCCCGATTACGTTTCCCTCTGCAATTTCTTGTTGCGATGCTGCGTCGCGTCGGTGTAACCGAAACAACTTCGGAGCACTCCCTCCGAAAGAAATATTTGCAACTTACCGAGAAATGTCGGATGTATCGTTGGCTCTCCTCCATCCCGTTGAAATCCGTGTCGATGATAAAGGAAATCGGCGTTTCTCTCCGATCCGTGGCTCGAGGATAGCTGAAATCATAAATTTTATGTTATTCGTCTATACGTATTTGAAGATCAGAATTAAAAAAAAAACTGTTAAAGTTTCTAGACACGGAAACAGAAACTCCCACGTTTGGTAGTTTGTCAGAATTTGTGTTTCGTTAGGTCTCACGCGCTCGCAAATGCCAGGGATCCATAAAATCGGCGAGTTCGCGTAACGCGTGACGCAACGGTATCAGAAAGCGAATGAGATTTCTTTGTTACATCTGCGGCGCTTGATGTTTCGTAAAAAGCACATTGGACAGTTCGGCACGATGCTCGAGAGATACCATATAAATTTCCATCGGGAATATTGCAACAGCGGTCAATAAACACGTGTAAAACCAATCTTACCGATGCCTTGGCACAGAAACAATTCGGAATATTGCGAGGAGCAGCGTTATCGGGTATCGAGAACGAATGTTTCGGTGTTGCGTAAGGAACGACGCGAGCCTGACGCCTCGATTATGCGTCTGGATCGAGCCGAGTGTCGATTCCCTATTCGACGGGCGAGGTAAACAACCTACGAACTCGATCGACGAGCTCGAAACCAAAAAATATCCTTTTTTCTTTCCAATAGATTGGACGAAAAATTCAATGCGGCATATTCCGAAATGGCAAAGAAATTTGTGGCTCATGAATTTTTTCCAATTCACAGACGATGCTTTGGAGAAATAAATAATAATAAAAAAAAGCAACGAACTTGCTGGCGCATGAGAATCCTCGGTGTTCTCTCTTCTCATTGTCGGGAGAGCAAGGATGCGAGGTGGAGAGAGGAAGCGCGAAAAGACACGATGGAAAGGAGAAAGGGAGGAAGATAGTAAGGGAGAAAGGACAAAACATAGTGGAAGCACAGAATACAGTTATCCCGCGGTCGCGTCGAGTTGTTGTGGCGGTCACGTCGGCCGCTCTTCTTTTCATCTTTCCTGCTATTATCTCGAGCCTCGCTCGCGCTTTAATTAGCCCCGTTCTGACGAAACTCGAGCTGAGAAAAATCCCTCGACGAAAATCCAAAGTCAATTGTTGGCGGCGTCGTGAGAAGAACGTGGAGCTTCTTACTTGAATCGCCAATCTCTGTAACTCCTGATTCTAGCTAGAGAGCACAGGATATATCTGAGTTTTCGTTGTCAAAAATATTAAACAGAATTTGTTCCTGCGATCCTTGATTCTGAGAAGAACAAATTTAATGGATATTTGTTGAACATGTGTCTCGCAGTAATAAAGAATTTATTTAATTTAATCGCAAAGCAAGTGGGTAATTTTTCAGAACAACATATGTTCTGATGAAGAATTTATCAAGTTTTTTGAAAATTGTATAATATTTTACAGACTCGATTCTAATTAATCTTGAAAATGATCTAAATAAAGATTGAAACGTCGACTATTTAATTTGGTAATTTGCAACATTAACCATTCTATATTAACAACAAATATGATCGATAGACGAATATATTTTTATCGGATATTGTCCATTCGTGTTCGACGAATATTGATATCATCAATTTATCCCGAGTTGTTTAATCATACAAAAGCGAGTACCAAGGAGAAAATTGAATATACAAAAAAAGAAGCGTTTTCAGAAATATGGATAGAAAAATGAACGAGTGTTTAAGTAGGTATAAGGATTAAAGAAACTTCGAAAAGATGGCTTTTCAAGGAGTGCACGATACCGACAGCAGTAAAGGTCGCGTCACGGTTTAAAGACCGGTCGAACCATGGTAAGGTGAGACGAGGCGAGGCGAGGCGAGGCGAGGCGAGGCAAGGCGAGGCGAAGCAAGGCGAGGCAAAACACGGCTCGCATCGGATTGTATCGAATGGTCGCTCGCACTTTCTTCGGGACCCTTCAGTGTCGATTCGGCGACAATGCTCGGACAATTCTCGAATCGTCCCACACGTAGCCGCGCGACTGCACACAATCGGCATACATACATACATGTATACCGCAAGCTCCAGAGACACAACTTCGCTCGGTTCACTTTTGCTGGTTAACGGTAAGTCCGTCAAGAGTCAGTGAGTCAACGAGCGAACGGTCCCCACGCACTCGGTCGATCGCTCGAGAATCGATCTTCTTACGAGCATCCGTGCTCGCCAACCGATACTCGTCTTTCCCTTCCACTCCATCTCTCTTTCTCTCTCTCTCTCTCTCTCTCTCTCTTTCCGTTCTCGACTTTTTCCCTTTTTCTCTGTTTCTCCGGCAGATCTACGCCGCGCAGAGAGTTCCCTCGATCCTTATCGCTCTTCCAATCCACGTACACTTACCCGGTGACGCAATTCTTACGTGACTGGGCTCGCTCTTCTCGTTAACTTTATCTCCTGCAGCCTCGGTCTGCGAATCTTCTCTTTTCGACATTCTTTTCCCTTCTTCAACAGAGATCCTCGGCTGATACGTTCGCGGTCGAGCGGCAACCTTGCGCTAGATCGCGGCAGGTTCAAGTGCGTCGGAGCGAATTAGATCGGGAATCCTGATCCTCGATATACTTCTCGTTCTGCGAAACCGATGTTGAAGATGATACGCAAGACGAAAGGAAATTAATCTTTTGATGTTTCGCTGAAGGGTTGTATCGCGCGCGCGTGCGCGCACAGTGAGGGCAGAGATGAGAAAGAAACATGTTTCAGAAGCTACTCGACCGTTTTCCTGGTTGCCCGAGGATAATTACCAGCGATGGAAAAAAAGGAAAAGAATCTATTCGACCTGGGTCTAGACCCCATGGTCGCAACAGAGCTCCGCAGGGTACCTGGACGGAGAAAAAAACCTTTTTGCCTTGAAACCTTTGATTTCCGGGATATAAATTGCCTGGCTGTTTCTCGGTGGTCCAGCGAACATATGCTCCATCCAGATGGGTGATCGTACATACCCGAAACGTACCTTTTTTTAAACAACGTACGAACGAGCAGGCAGCCTCGCGTCTGCTACTAAAATGTCAAACGTTTAAAATATTTGTGAAGCAATTTATATATATAAGAGAGAGAGAGAGAGATAGAGAGAGAGAGAGAGAGAGAGAGAGAGAGAGAGAGAAAGAGAAAGAGAGAAAGAGAGAGAGAGAGAGAGTTATACATGTGTTCTAAGGAAAAGCTATATTTATTTGTAAACAGCCGGAAGGACACGCGGGATAACCATGCATTTTGACAGACGTGTTTCTTGTCGCAATGTTCGTTTCGATCTGATTCTTCTTCTTCCAATGTATAACATTATTCAATGATATAAAGATGTATTTTACCACGTTTTTATTTATTGCAATTAATTTTAAACTAACTTCCCGATGAGCTAGAGACTTGAAACTTTTGGCATAGCTCAGAAATGGATAACAATATAATATTCCAAAAGAAAAAATTTTTTATAAAGACTGTTTCGCTTACAAGCAAAATTACGTGACTGTTTCTCGAATACTATAGAACTTCTATTCCAACCAAATCACAACATTGCAACGATTCTTATACAGTGGCAATCGATCGGTCACCGCCGTATAATTGACATAAGCCTACAGCAGCGTAGACCGTGCAGACCGTGGAGCTGCGACCGGTATGCAAAGTCAAGGTGGGATCGTCGACTCGACGTTCCCAGGATCCCATCGGCTAATCAATCGGAGATTGAAAAGTGCCAGGGATGAACGGATCGTCTCGTCGAACAGACGGTAATGAGATTACAAAGGTGTTCGGAACACGTCGGAGACGCGGTCGGGAGTAATTAAATCCGAGTCGTTCCATTAACGAGTCGCTTAACGACGCTGCTCCAAGCGTGCTCTGATCGTGGAACAGAATCTCTACAGAATCGATTCATCAACTAATAAGAACCAATAAAAAATTTGTAATAAAGTATCGCTTTCTCTAAATAGATAGACACTTTTCAAATAACTAGTCTTTTAGTCTTCGAAGAAAGGAGACAACGCTGTAACCAACCTGAATATACCACTGATTACCAATTTCATACAACGAGTGTACCGACAGATCCGTAAGAATATAACAAACAGTTGACCCGAAGAAAGTTGACGGGAGTTCTCGTTTTGTATCGGAGATTTTTGAGCGAGAACGCTGCAACGATCCGACACTGGAGAGGAAGCAGATTCGCGGCGAGGCGTGTCGATTACCGTAGGCAAATCGCGTGACAGACCGACGCCATTGAGGAGAACCGGCGCGACGGACCTTGACAGTGTCGGGGACTCGTTGACGGTACCAGCGGTGTCAGTGAACCGGCCTCCGCAGGACGACATACGAGCGGCAACGATCAAGGATACGCATTCTGTGCCGGCATCGCCGTGTCTCTCTTTTTCTCCTACCAGCAGCTCTTTTCTCTTCATTTTACTCCGCTCCATTTTGCGGTTCCACTTGTTACGTCAACGCGACACGGCCATTCGATATTAGGCGGCGAAGAAAGTATTCGCGGTCTCTTGCGGTCCTCGGTTGAACAGTACTTTTCGAGTCACTTGGAATGCTTTCATTGCCAATACATCTATCTTAAATAAATGCTAGATTTGAAAGTGTTCCAGAAACGTTCCAGAAACTTTCGAATACACGATTAAAGCAAATAGAGAATTTTATTGTATTTTATGAGCACAGTGTGTGTCGAAACAGTTCGGTATTTTTGATCATGAGTTTTCGATAACTTTTTCATACCCGAAACGAATTTGATAAATTGCAGAATTGCTTCTAAAAATTTATCGAACCAGTGAGCCGAGAGCATTAATACATCTTTTATAAACAAATATACGATCGATGGAAAGGAACATTTATCATGGATGGCGAAACTAAGTAATCTTGTACTCTTTTATAATTTCTCGCTCAACACCGAGAAACTGATCGGTGTCTCGTGCGTATTTCTCGTTACTAAA
This sequence comes from Lasioglossum vierecki, assembly GCA_028455595.1. Classification (NCBI taxonomy): domain Eukaryota; kingdom Metazoa; phylum Arthropoda; class Insecta; order Hymenoptera; family Halictidae; genus Lasioglossum; species Lasioglossum vierecki. The sequence goes on along the minus strand of CM052340.1, from coordinate 16,474,425 downwards.
CTAAACAAAAAGACACCGTATTTCTCCGGACAGTAACCACGTTAATAGTTCATTAACGCACGAGAACCGTCTCGTGTTCAATAAGCGATAAAGACGGCGTTATTAATATTATTATTATTATTATCATTATTATTAGAGCACGTGCGATTGACAGCACAGAGAATAGAAGGTGTAGCGGTTCTAAATTGCCAAGACTATTAGCAGGATCCGCGATGCAATTGTGCTATGTATTCCGGGAGAGCCCTAGTAATTACGTTTTCGTAGTAAAATATGATCGCCGCAATTTACCATGTAATGGGACAAATGACAGCGCCGACATCATCCACGGTGCATTAACGGCTAATTATTATGGCCAGGCGTCATAACCGCGGTTAATTGCATCTCTGGCGAAAATGTGCGAGAACCAGTTTTCCCTTGAATGTGGAATACTTGATAAGTTCGATCAAATCGCAGGCGACCAAGTCTCGCGACACAGGAAAGGAGATCCTTTTTCGTTCAACGTAGACTTTTTCGAACTTGACATTCGAACGGGGTACCCGTCGAGAAACAGTTAGCCATTGCCGTAAAAAAATCGTGTTCGTCGAGGAACGAAGACCAACCAGGTACTGCAATACAAGCTAATTAGCCACTCAGCTTGATTCGACACGGACTGACTCCATGAATCCATGGAAAGGGTTTGGAGGTTCAGCTTGGCACGAGTAAGCACACTCCATTGTCTGCAAAAGACGGTCCTCCCATCGTTGACGTTGAAGTCGTTGTAACCCTTGTAAACGCGGCCGTCGTTAAGGCCACAATTATCGACTCAATCCTTTGGCCCCTCCCCTCTTTTTCCGCTCGTTTACCGTCGATGACAGCACAGCTGGGAAAATCTGGTCGTTTAACTTTTAAAAGACGTCGTAAACCCTTTCGCTTGCACGAAAATAAAAACTACTCCACTCCTCGCAGTTGACGAACAAGACCTTCCCCGTTGTTCAAGACTGTTGAATTTTTCTACACGTATTCACGTGTCCGTACATCCGTACTTTAATTCGTGTACTTCTTCGTGTGAATACGAAAGTGCCATTTTCTATTAAAATTTTGAACAGGACAATGTCTGTCGGGGTCAGTTAGTATTAAATTATAATTAGTAGTTATTTCTAAATAAATTTGCCCGAAACTTTGTGACATTTATTATTTTGTTTAATACGAAACACATTATGCGAAGATCCTAAGATGTAACTTTTACCTCATCACTTGGAATGAAAAAACATGGAGAAATAACTGAGACATGCCAAATCGCACGATAGGAACGAAAACTTGTGCGTCCAGAGTCGCAGCAGAGAGCTACGACGAAAACAGTATGGATAAGAAAACGCTGCGTCCAGTCGCGCAAAGGAGATCACACGCACCTTTAATCGGCTAGCCCATTAACGAGGCTCCGAAATGGGTCGCGTACAGGCTGGTAATTATTCCCGCTACCGTAGGCAACTCGTTATCGTAAATAGAGAATCTATTCCGGCGTATCCTGTTCGTCAATCGGAATGCGTCTAGGAATATCGGTCGAGGCAACCGAGCACGCCTCGACGTTCAACGCTCGAGAGCAATCAATTTTCGAGACTTCAACGTCCGCTGAGGCGCGATCTTCTCCGCGATAGCGTACCAACCAGGCTGAAAAGTATCGAAATTTTTGATTCTGTATCGCCATTAATCCAACTCCTTGACGGCGGTCGGTTAACTCGAGTACGCTTTTCGACGCGTTCCATTAACCTCTGTTAACCGATTTGTCCTTTTTTCTTATATTGTTCGACTGGAAACTGAACCTCTAGTCCTTCCTGGATCCTGATCGCACTGCCCTACAAATGCAAGCTTCTTCTTCGTGACGGAAATTTTTTGCGCACAGTCCCAGAGAGACGTGGAAAAAATTGACTCCGCTTATGTGATATTTAACTTTTGGTTACCGCACCGCGAAAAAACGTGTCTTCTGCAATAAGCTTTAATCTGAACGACATAAAAAGCTCCGGAAAAACCGGACACGAAAGTTGGTGGAGTGCAAAAAAATTTTGACTCCGCATGCAGCGAGAAGGATTAGCTCGAGTCGGCAATTTGTCGAGGGTGGTTTACGACGGATCTGAAGGGTTAAGCCCGGGAGACATTGGATTACCTTTTCAAATCCACAACCCTATACACTTTTCGGCTCCTCTTTTTTTTTTAAGCTCGAGGATTAGCAGGAATCCTTGAGACCGCCAATATTTTCCGTAAACATTCGAGAAACCGGAGGCTGGCTCATCCGCACGTGGTTCGTAAATATTATTGCGAGCCGGAGAATTTCCAACAGACCAGGAGGCTCAACTTCCGATTAGTACACGATACGGCGTCGAAAAGTTTGTTAAGCCGCAAATACAGAACGCGATGAAAAAATTGTTTAAAACTACTGTGTATCTAGTTTTTCTGTGTACATTTACTGTATCATGTATTACAAATGTGAATATTTTGTTACAGGATTCATCTTCCCGAGAGAAAAGTTTTCAACATTTTCAAAAAGCGTAGCAGCAGATGCTCCATAAAAGGAAGAGCATTCGAAACGGTCCGTTGACCCATTAAGAAAAATTTTAGCAAACAGTGCATTCGCGCGTGCACGATTGCAAAAACTCGCGAGTAAAAAATGTTTATAAAAATCGGCTTAGCGGTCGTCGGCTTAAAGACTGCAATAAAGTGCTGAAAGTGCGAATGAACGGTTGACCGGGGTCCTTCGAAAGGAAAATTCAAGGAGTTTCGAGAAGAAAAGAAATAAAGAACCGAAACAGCAAGTCCGTGTGGACGTGCAATAAACGTCGCCGGCATTACGACGATGTTTCTTTTCGGGCGCCGTTTGGCCACGTGAAAACGCCATAAAAATCCCTATAAAAAAGGGTTCCGGCGAGGATTTTCTAGCGATCGGGGAAACATTGTCGAAAAAAAACCACCGATACCGTTACGGACAGTAGGAAAGGCTTAAAAAATGATGGTAACCTTTTGGGTTGTTCTCGTCACGCCGGGTCATGCCGGTGAATGCGCTGGGCTTCCAGCAAAACTGCCCGTTTATGGCAGCCCGCACCGTGCACCACACTACCAGATTGTCGTGGGCTCGTCACTAACACGACAGGTATGCGACTACCTGAAAGAAATACCCGAGAATTAGAACGATCGTTATTTACTGCCCAATAACCTCCCTCTCTCCGTTCTTTTCTCTCTACCTGTAATAAATTTTCTTGTTTCGCATTATACTCTCTGTCTGGTTTCCCTTCCCGAATTACTTTATTATTTATTACAGCTCGTTGCTGGAAACGATTTTAATAAAAACAGGCAAGGCTGCAACAATCCGAAAATATCCCATTGTAAGGGTCTCGTTATTTCGAACAGGTAACAAGCTTTTGAATAATAATTTTACGGACATCCGGTTTTCTGGAGAGACGTTTCAATTTACTGAGTTAAAATAACTTGGAAGAAAACGACCGACGGCGCACCTTTCTAAATAAGCCACTATACTTTGTTTGATTTTTCTATGAAACGTCCTAAGCGAAATAAAATACGCATTTCTGTAATTTCGTTAAGTTTGAGAATTCTTTGTGACGATGGGTCGAGCGACTTACCACGATTACACGATAATTCATTGATCTCTCCGGTTTCACGTTGGTTTCCGTGGTATCCGACTCCGGGAGAAATGAAATCTTGAAGCAGCAACCGAGAAGGTTCTCGGGCGGCGTTCTCTTCCGGTCTCGTAGTTCTATCGGCTAACAAATATTTGCGGCTACAAAGGAGTCATCCGATACTTTAGCTCGCTGCACATCGAACAAGTTAGATGCCCCGCTGACCCCTGTGTTGCCGAGACGAACGGGACAACTGGCAGCAACTTTTACGTTCGCTTTTTCGAGAAGAACGCGTAGAGAAATCGTTGAAATAATTTTATAGAATTGATTTAATTACCTAAACGGGCAGGAGAATGATGACTAGGTCCAGAGAGCGACGAATATCCCTTTAAATATCCTGTCTCATTGACATTTTTATTAACCGCGCAAGTCGAGTACTTGCTGTACATATGTGATTTGCAACGATTTAATTATTGCATCCGTTAATGGAAAATTCGGGCGACCGAGATTCACACGGTCGCCGAGCATCGTTGAAATTTCTGAAAGGTGTTTCCCGATCGAAATTCAATCGATTCCTTTTCGAGAAGAAGCGACTTCCTTCCTGCGGCCGCTGTTTCGTTCTTTGTCCTAGGGTAATGGAAAAGAAAAGGCGCAGGTAAGAGGGGAGGAAGGGATCGGGGTCTAGATCCATTTTTCGGTCCCCTCGCTCGAATCCTAGTGAGTCCTGGCATTAGAGGCTATCCATCCATCCATCCATCCATCCATCCGTTGGTAGGTCGGTCCATCGCATAGGAGAGCGTGGGAGTGAAGGACAGGTGGCTCGAGATATCCTGCCGTATCCTGCGCCGTTCAGTAGCACCTTACCGTATATTCGATATTTCTGTTCCATATACCGTGGGCACACCTTGTGGGAAAGCTTGTCTATGGATCGATCTCGACCGTCCGCGTCCCAGGAAAAAAGGACCGCGATCGGTTTCCAAAAACGCCTACTATTCTCGCCCGTCTCTCGAGGATCGGTTTCATCCGAGGAACAAAATCACACCGAGCGACAATCTATTTTCATCAATTATTTACGTTTCCTTTTCATCGCTAATTGTTTCACACAATCATCAGTACAAACCACTAGACATCTTTTTCCTTCACTAGAGTTTACAACAGTATGTGTTTCACCTTGTGTTACACATGCGAAAAAAAGCAAAATAGCATTGCCCAAACGCATTTCGCACTTCGAAGTTCCCTTCGTTCCTTCGAATACTTCGGAGTTTCGGAAAAGTATAGCAGCCCTACACTTCCCGAGTATCTATTACACAGTAGATTGTGGATCTTTATGCAAATTCGCGTACATGCACGGGGTAATCGGTCGAACTTGCGTACGATGAGCAACGTTGATCGGCTACAAGCTCGCCATCGAATTGCTCGTTTTCGAGAACGGGTGGTCTCCGATGTAGCAAGGTTTAAGGAGAGCCTGCTCGTTAATCAACTCGTCTCGCTCGTTTTGTCAGTAATTTTTCGTCGAATTTCTTGCAGCCCGTTTGGCATTAATTGCTACACGTTGAATACATAAATTATTTGATCCTGAACACTTGTCGAGTAGATCGAAGTCACCCGAAAATCGAGGGCTTGGCTCGTCTCTCCCTGTTCGGCGATCACGATTTCCGGGAAGGGTAGGCGCGAGAAAGAGTCACCTGTACAGGTGACGTCGCTGCCAGAAGATGACCCGTAACCGCGTCTCTAAAAATAAACCTGGCACGTACGAACGGCCGCGGAATCCTGAATGACGAAATCAAGTTCCGTTACGAATTCCTGGAACGAACCTTCTGGCACCGGTCTGCGACGCAATTTTTTGTTGACGCTTCTTTTCTTCGCCGAAACACCAAAATCCCATTGATCGCACAGAAATAGGATCACGGAGATTTCTTTTTTTTCTTTAATCGTTTCGATAATTTACAAGTGTTCCTTCAATCTATTTACTACAATATTTTAAACGTTTAAATTTTAAAACTTTAAATTTTAAACCTTTTAAAGGTTTGAAAGATGGTGTTTTCGATAGAGCATAAAATCATTAAAGCTTCTGTGGACCTCTTCGAGAGATTTGAAGTGAGAACGATCCGAGGGAATCAAAGTGTCGAGGGTATTGTTTCTTAACCGCCGTGGTGAAAAGTATTGGTTCCTCAAGTTACGTACCAACCAGCTTAAAATTTATGGAGTGCATTTAATAGGATAAGGTGAACGCTTTAAAACCCCAAAGAAATATTCATTTGAAACGCACAACCACAATTATATGGAAGTAAAGGCACCTAACTTACTTATACATCTAATAAACCCATAAAGTCCAAGGTTTCCCTTTGACCGAAGAACACTGACGGCATTGCTAATCCGCAACTAAATTCATCGACGATCTGCAGAGCTATTGGAGCATCTGCAGTAGCTGGGGTTACAAAGCGGTCCTAGGGTTGAAGCTTTTGTTTGGAGCAGCAATGGGTCTCGAATGACTTTTACTCGGCTTATTTGCGAAATAAGCCTTTCTATTGTCGGCGGACCTGACCGAGACTCGGTTAAGCCCATCCGTTAATTTCGTTGTCATAATCCTGCTCGTATTTCAACGGCTTTGGTTGGGTCACTCGACTTCTAGAGTGACAGAAACCAACTGGTTCTCAGGAAATAGTCGACAATACTTCTCTGCGGCATTCATTTCCCCATAATTTCCAACACTCCGTGGAATCGTTATCTTTAAGTTGTCAAGTAGCAAAACCGATTATAGATTCAGATACACATGTTTCGTGTGCGGTATATTTTTCTTGCTTTCCAAAGGACAATATCGGCATGGGAATTAAAACTGTCCTGTTCCCTGGGGTATCATTGGAGATGGTTCTTCGCGTGGCACCAAAGAAGCAGAGTCCCACGGGCTACGTTCGCAACCGTGAACTTGGATTGAATTTTCTTTGGTCGGTGGTAATATTCCGGACGTAAGAAACGTCGTGAAAATCGAGATACGGTCAATGTCACGGCGCGCCGTCGCAAAAAGAGCTAGCCACTGTAATAGCTGCAATTCCGTTCCCGTTTCCTTGGTTCGGCCGCGGTTAACACGTAATTCTAGGTTTCGCCGCGACTGTTGTCCTGCTCGCGTAACTCCTGCGGACGACGACGATGATATTCAACCAGTCCCGAGAGCTGTAACTAGGTTCCGAATCGAATCTCGAACGGAACATTTCTCGAAAATCGGACAGATCGATTTTCCACTCGAATCGAGCAAGAAGAAGCCGATTTTCTCGCTCGGTTTTTTTCGCACCAAGGTCTTCGATCATCGAGAGTTTCATTGGTGTCGAGATAAATCGATCGCTTCGTCCAAAGAAACCGACTTCCTCGCTTTGATAAGTGAGAAACCGAGAGCCAATTTACATAATGGGCAAACGCTAAAAACATTAAGAAGATTGGAACGAGCTGCCGAACGCAACTGGAATCCAGAACACCGCTCGCAGCGCAACCGAAGAATCGGACGACGTGAATAGCGAATTACGATCGCGTAAAGTCGATTCGATTATGCGACCTGCGCCACAGCGTTCCGTCTCGAATCCAGCTAAATCATCTCCGCATTCCTCGATCGGCAGCGAAGGGTATCGAATGCGCGAGGGCCGATCTGCACCGTGGCCACGAGGAATCGTAGATATTCCATGGTGTTGGGCAGAATTCTTGACGCACCACTAGCTAGCTGCGGCAACGGACCGTACAGCGTACAGAACTAAAAGTCAAGAACAGCCTTTTTCAATCCTGCATAACCTCTGTCCATTTTCATGCTGCAATCTCGGATAATCCGCAGAATGTTTCCACTAATAAATTCAATACCAAATAACTACGATATGAATCGATCAGAAATGTGCCCAGAACTATGAAATAGTTATACGCCATACATTTCTTATTTCTAAATATTTAAAAATATCCGAAATATATTCAACTAATTTACACTCATTCTTTTTTAAATTTTAACTTTGACCAATTTTGTAATTGTGAGAACAAACTTTTGTAATGAGCCGCGAGTCGTGTCCAGGCGAGACGAAGCCCTACGAGACTCGTCAGAGGAAACTTCTTCTCCCTTTCTCCCGTGAAAGAAAGATGGAGAGAGAGAGAGATAGCCGTTCGAAGGTGAGCTTGCAATGGCGCAGGGCCAAGCGAGCTGGAGCGAACGAAGCGAACGAAGCGAACGAAGCGAACGCAGCGAGCCAGCCGACGTGGATACAAGAGCGTTGTTAGGTCATTGACTGCCGGTGGCCACCGATCCGCGAGCATCCAAGGACAGCCGCTCCGACGCCTCTTTCGCGATCTCTTTCTCCCTCCTACCTTCCACACCTTCTCTCTCACTCCTCCTCCTCCTTGTCTTTTCTCGTTTCTTCTCCTTCTTGACTCCACCTTTCTCTCTCTCTCTCTCTCCTTTCCCTCGTATTTCTCGTTTCCTTCATCTTTTCGCGGTTTTACCTCCTTTCTCGGTCCGTTTGCGAGCCTCTCGAGAAAACAATCCCGCCGCTGGCTACCTCCAGGGACGACTTTATTAATCGCCGGTTCACCGTTTCAGATCGTTTGCAGCTACGTCCGGAAGTCCGATTTTTACAGGAAAATGTTTTTCCCGAAGAATAGGTAAAAGCGTTTTCCCATTGCCAGCTAAGTAATCGGCCGATTTATTTAGGTTGGAGACAAAGTTCTCTCGCATTTCTCTCTGTTCTTATCGAGAGAGGATCGATCGAAAGTTCTCGTGAAACGTCGCCGAAAAGAGGGCACACGAGGTGCACGTGCCTTTTGATTTTCGAGGGTAACATGTGCATCGACAGGGCCCAGCGTATCGGGCCTGGGAGATGAATGGACGAATGCCAGCGGAGACAAAACGAATTGAACAATGCATTCGGGTCACGGGAAGAGGACCAACAGGCGGCGCTGGTTTGCGGGATTAATTCGAGGACGGTGTGTTCTGTTGTGTCGTGATACACGCATATCCGTTTTCGTGTTTCTGCCGATGAACCGCGTTTTTTGATGCGAGCCATTAGGCCCACTCGTGCCCGCGAAATTCACCATCGTCGGCCACGCCACTCTCTGGCCCAGAATGTCCATTCAACACCTAAGGCGATTCAACGGTGGCACGAACAACCCGTCCCGAGCGACGAATCCTTGCTAATTCGTGTTCGAATTAGACAGCTTACCGAATTCGATCCTTTCCGTGCGCGAGACTATAACAATTAATAAACAACAATGTCAATCTCTGCGAATATTAGTTTCTGCGAGGAAAGATTAAATCCCCATCTTGAGTGTCTACAAGCAGCACGACCAACTGCATGAAACGATCATCGGTTGGAGCAGTTTCTTGTAGCGGAGGGTTTAACAGTTCTTTTTTAATTTATACTCAACTCTTAACTAAGGTTACTTCGCAACGGGACTTACAGTTTATTAACGAGGTAGGTTTCCGGACCATCGTAAGCAGCACACTGTTAGACGGCACAGGGTTTAACAGTTCGTAAAATATTCCGGCACGCAATTAGGTGCAGTGGCTGTAAACTCATAAAATCGATAGTCAGGTAGAGAAGCACTGTCACTGAGAATAATTGGGCCGCGGGAATACCGGGACTCGCTCGTAAAACGATCGACCGAACGTTACAGTTCCGCCGCGCCATGGCAACGTGACAAACAGTTTCCTCGAACCGGTTGCGCATTCGCAGAGATCTTTCGGAGGGTCTCCTGGGAGGATTGTAGGGCCCGCGGCCCTCGTGCAGACCGAATTGCACGATCGTATTTTATCGGGACCTGACCGGCACGTTCCTTTTAGGACCGTTCCGTGGCCCTGCATCGAAAGTGGATCGCGCCGTAAACCTAGGCAACCGAAAAGAAAGGGCCTGCTCTAACTCGTCGGGGTCCTGGAAGGATTCTCACACCATAGTTTCCCTAGTCGTCGGAAAATGGTACGAAACTTTTACGACCGGTCGTTTTACAGTTCCCGCAGGATTTCCAGCCGTGCCCAGCACAATACACCGCAATTAAATGCATATAATTGACCTAGGAAAGGCTAATGACTGCTATCCTTCGAGTGCCCCTTGGCCTTGCCTTCCAGCTGAACCATTTTCTTTGAAATAAATTATCCTAAGAAATAATGGTAGTGACTTTAAAGCCTACCCAATGTCACGAACAGTCCCAACAGTCATTAGACCAAATATACTGTTAGTTTTTCGTCAACGAGAATTGCTCGGCTATCTTTCAAACTCGTTTCTCTGCACTGTAATTTTAACTTTAAAACAAGACCGAGTTTTCAAACGCTTAAAGCGAAATCCACTTATGGATTAGTTAATCCAATGTACCGCATTATTGCAGAATCATGAACTATTTATAATCTGAATCTTTGCAATATTTTAAAATGCAAGTATACAGTCTTGTATCTTTCTCTTTTCTTGTGAACACTTGTGTAAAAGGGTTTCAGTCCGTCTATAATAAATAATAATAATTTTTCCACGCAAACGAATGCTTCGGATTTGCGAAAAATTCAAGGTAACCTTGAGAAATCATGGGGAAAAAAGAGTTGACGACAATAGAGTAAAAAATGTGGCGTAATACTCTCCGGATACCGCGCCATCTGATTTCCTGTACCTTCAGGGGCCCATGCAGCCGCGGTCCTTTCGATACACGCGTTCGAAACCAAGCGGAAGTTAAGAAATCGGTCTATTAGTCTTTCGCTTCGGAGGACGAAACGTTTTATTGCCACGACGCGACGTCCATATGTCGCTTGGGAGATTGCGAAAACCAGTGGTGATTCCGAATGCAAACGATTTGACCGTAAACGTGTTCTTTCCCGTTCGTCTATATCGACGAGTAGATTCGTCGCGAGCTAAAAAATAGTCTACCTGAATTGCAACAAACTGGAGAAACATGGAAATTTATTTTCTCTCTTAGTAGGCTTAATAAATTGAAAATAACATAACAGTATCTTTGAATTCAACCAGTGTTTTCGTTTCATTTTGCTGTCTGGCAATAAACTAACTCTTCGATTCAGCTGTGTTAGCCCTTAGCACTCGAGTGGTAACTCGCATGACTGTTCGATTACGGACAAATGGAAACGGAGGTGGTGGTCGAAGAGTGGCGACGACAAAAGGCTTGGATCTCCGGTGCCGAGCCACCGACGATTTTTCTTTCTCACGAAACCGATCTGGTTCTCGTACACGCCGCACCCATTCAGAACACGGTCGAACGGCTCATAGAAAACGAATCCCATTCAATATTCACGATCCCTCTTTTTCGCCGCTGAAAATATCCCGAACGAAACCCCTTTCAGCTTGATCCCGGTCTTGGGCTGGCGTGAACCGGCGTTATTATGGCGACCCAGATTTTCCTGTCCACGCATCTGCCGCGAAAACGCCCCCGAAAGGTCAGAGATCCACTCTCGGATCTCAGAACAGAAAACAGAAAACATCAAACAGAAAAGCTTGACCATGTCCCATCGGGCTCGTTCCAGAACGTTATAAGTTTCACGCGAATGTGAAAAGTGCGTTTACTGAGTACACTATAGGGTGGCTCTGATCTACCCTTGTCAAAATTTCTTTTACGCAACCCTCCAAAGTTGTTCGAAATAATTATAAAAAAATCTGTGCGAATTGTTAGCTCGATCGACTAACGGAAAAATGCACCTGAAATGGATGAAACATGAAAATAATTAATTTAATGCTGATAAAATCGATTTTCGTTTGTCTACCCAAGGAGTGTTGTATATTTGTGCAGAGTGTATGAATGTGATAAGCGTCACGAATCCACAGGAACGCGCAAAAACCATTCGATCGACGAGGCTGGTGCGGTATGCTTCGATATTCCGGTGTGTGATGGCAACGATAAACGGATTATGGAAAAAAACGTAGCTGCGTGACGAACGATCGTAAACTACGATAATGGTTGGATCGCGCGAAATCGCTTCACGCTCGATCGCGTTGAGTCGAGTTTGCGTCGGATTGCACCGCGCCGCGGTGATCTTCGATCGACGCAAAACCTAGGCCCGTCAGGAATAATGGGCCCGCGAGTCGAATCTGTCGCGACAAGTGCACGCCGATTTACCGTAATTCCACGTGACCTGGCCATTCGGAGAGGAGCGAGGCTTTTTGCAAACGTTTAAGGCCACCCTCGACCGGTCGTTCCGTCATTACCAGACGCCGAGCGAGAGAACGAACCCGCTCGAGTGGCTTTCCGATTCGATTTTACACTCGAATCGAATGCCCTGAATCACCGAACCTTGTTTAGAATCCTACGGAACAGATTCGCCGACTATTCCACACCGATCCGCACACAGTAGTGTACGAATTAATGTGAACACAAGTGAAATATTGAAAAGAAATGTATTCAGAATTTTTCCAATATTTCTTCGTCTCGAAATCATATCTGAATTACAGCCCTTATCAGCTTCCTTTTTGTTGTACAGTCAGCTTTACGTCTGCCGAGTTACCTAGCCAATCTAGACAAGTCATATTTTTCTCGTTCTTTTTTTTTTGGTGTTATATCCTTTTCCGAAATTGTATAATACATCCCCCAACGGTTTAAAAGGTATTTTGTAACAGACTTATACACACTAACGACACGTGTGTTAATACCTTTTACCAGGTTAGCGGAGACTAGTTCATTAAAAGTACAGCAGTATACACACTACCATTGACAAAAACTAGTAAGACGTTAAAAATATTGGTGCGTTCACATTAATTCTCACACTACTGTATGTCCTGCGTCTTTCGACAGCTTTCATTGACAAACGATGTACGCGTAGACTTGTGGTTTCGAGATATTTTTTACAAGCAGTGTATATATTTGAATCGCTGTTTACGAAGTTCGACAAAACAAACCGTGTCGCGCCGCGTCGAGGATAATATTTACAAAAGAGAACCGACTGCTCGATTATTCCGACGGGGGGAAAGCGGTGATCCAGGTGTCCTGACCTTCTCCTGGTTATAGCCGAGTGGCGAAGGCCGAGTCTAGCCGAGGAGATCGGAAAATGCACCGCTGACTGCAGCTCGCTGCTTTCTAGAGTGCTCTGCTGCGCGGTGCATCCACACGTACGGTGGCCTTGACCGTTTTCTCCGTGTGTGACACCACGATTGCACGCACTGACATACACGCCGCTCTCAAGACTACGTTATCCGTGAACTTTGCAACGCTTGTGCATTCACCGCGCAGCGTCCGCGAAATTTCGAAACGCCAAATCAACTGTATCTTAACGAAGATCAATCGCATTTTAACCCGTTGCACTATGACATCGGGGTCATTCAGGCTTACATGTTTCTGAGAGAATGATGAACATCAAAGAAATTCTAATCAATGCAACCTTGGAACGTACGATAACACGAGGAGTTAAAAGTATTTCCCCTGTTTCAATTTTTAACATAATTTCTCTTACTCTTTCTAAGAGAATGATGAACAACAAAGAAATTCTAATCAACGCAACCGTGGAACGTATGATAACGCGAAGGATTAAAAATGTTTCTCCTGTTTCGATTTGTATAAAATAATTCGTCAATTCTCTTCTCAGCGTGTTCGGTTTGCGACTCGAATTTGCAATTCGAAAAGCAATAAGAATTAATCAGTAATTTTGAAAGTAAACATCTAGGAGCCGAAAATCTTAGACGACGCTTTCGAGATGTCTGGACGAAATGAATGCAGACACGGATGACCAAGGATTAAATAAAAAGAAGAAGAGGATAATAGAAAAGGATAGCCCTGAATGAGTGCAGTTGCGAAATAACGAACAAGACTCGGTCTCGAAGGCGTCCGATACCAGTTTCCCCATGGCTTTGCTACGGTATCCGCGATGTCAAGAGCAACGTTAGCCCCCCTATCGGACGGAAGTGTTTCACCTTGCAGCGAAAGCCAGTGGAGCACAGGTCCTCGTGGAATGCGTGTGCTCGCTGTTGCACCACTGCTCCACCGCTGCACCACCGCCGCACCACCGCTGTAACCAACTCTGCTGCACCGCTGCCGAGGCGCGCGGAATGCAAAATGCATTTCGGGGTGTGGCGTGGCAAGCCGAGCGAACGTCTTACTGACTCACATGCACACCTCGCCCTGCTTCGCCTCGCCTCGAATCGGATCGAGTCGGTCGATTTAACCGGATTGCTGTTATATTATATAGTATAACCGATCCCCCACCTTCGTTCAAAAGAAACGAAACGATCGACAGAGATCCGACGAAATTAAAACTCTGATTTACATTTACACAACCTGTCCAGCACCGGGATAATCGTTCGCAATTTTTACCGAATATAAACCTTGCATTCCGAAGAAAAAGCATCGGAAACATCTGCGAGTTTATAGTTAGTTTCGCTTTATTCTCGATTCATCCGAAATATGAAATAGGTGTAACGCAACCGCAAGAACATGCATGTGTCGCACACCTAACCTAGATTGTTTTCTTGTCCGTTGATCGAACAGATACGAGGCGCGAGGCCTTGATCTTGATAGCTGAACGGACAGAGAGATAGAGAGAGAGAGAGAGAGAGAGAGAGAGAGAGAGAGAGAGAGAGAGAGACAGCACCAAGGACGGAGGAAAAGCTCGACGAACGAGTGGAAAACCATAGGAGATCACGTGAACGCGAATGATCAAGCTTCACGCGATTCGCATCGATTCAAATCGGAAATAGATTTCCGTAATTTTTTAAACGAAAATTTGTGTGATCCTATATGTTTTTATAGTTAGGGACACGCGGGCGGGATAGGAAGCGTATTTTCCCAAGATTCCGAATAACTATGGAGCGAGAGGTGTGCGTAGCCCAGTGACGTCACTTAATTTCGAAGCGGTGCCGTGTCAGCTATGCACGTTAAAGGCCATGGCGACGGAACGTCGTCGTCGCGTCGGAAGAAGACGAAGAAGGTGGAACTGGTCTTGGAGCCGCGGACAAGACACTTGTTTACTCGGACGATCGTGGCCTCCTTTTCGGTCGTATACCTTCGCTAATTCACTTCGCTTCCTCTGCCCCCTCTGTTCTTCTCTTCTTCCTTTCGTTCGTTCCTTGTTCCCCTCTCGCCCCTCTCGCTTTTTCTCTTTATGTCATCCCGAGGCTCCTCGTCCGTTTCCTCGACGAAACGACTGCTCGAAAGAAACCTTTCTCTGCCGGTAGTCGTTCTCTCGAGCTGATCTCGATTTGCGTTTCCGTCGGAAATGTAGAAAATCCGAAATTCACGGACGGGATTTAATGGATCGGAAAGATTCGAGAGCGAAGCGAGAGAGCGCTCGGGAACCGGGCATTCCTGTTCTCGCTAACAGGATAAAGGATAAACGTGTCCTTGAGTGCCATTGCCGTCCTCGGCGGCGACTTTACGGTACGAGCGCGAGCGGTACTGAAACGTACCGTAGGACCGGACTCAGTCTCTTCGGGCTGAGCATAAAATACTGAGACGTAGCCAGAGTTCCCTTCATCGGATTGCGTTGGAGAACGCAACAGTCTATCAAGAAAAGAGAATTGCTACGAAATTAGTCGACGTTATTTTATTTTCCAATTACCGTTTTCACAAAGGACAGGAGAATTATAACGTGAACTTAACGTGAATATATAAAATATACAGAGAAATATGTTGTTGCTGAGTCGGTCGATCGGATCGATTCCACGCGAAAGAACGCTGAAACGAGTAAACCAAAGACGAGGAAGGACCAATCCGCTGGTCTCCCTAGTCGGGAGAGAGATAATTGCGCGACACAGCCACACCTTGCCAGCCTGAAATTAGAACTGCATCTGCCCCGTTCTCGTCGCGTCTCGTCTCGTCGATCGGCTCCCTGCGGCCGATCGATCGATCGATCTCGGACGTTCCGCCGTCAGAGGCAGAGCATCCTAATTACGATCGCGATCGTAAACCGTGACTCGGCTCGTGTGGTCGTCCAATTATTGGATTACCGGAAACAGTCGATCAGAAACACTTTTATATCTTTTAGGGACTTCGTGTGTCTGAAAGCGTCCGATCCCTTGGCAACGTGAAAAAGAATTAAAAACGCATCCGAAGATTCCCTGCTAATGCAAACGCGGTGTGTCGAACATGTTCCAGGTGTTCCGGTGTGTCTACGAACGGATCTTTCTCACGATCGTTTATTTATTTCTTGAATTATTCGAAACCGTCGAAGATCGTACAAGATCGTTCTCAAAATTCTTGAATATTTCCACAGTTTTCAATTTAATTTATTCATTTTTGTTATAAATCCATAAAGATCTGCAGTGTGGCCAGACAATGTGTTTGATTTTTCTGTCGAGGATACGCGTCGGTCGCGCGCGAGTCAGTCCCATCGCTAGACCGGCGAACTCGGTTTGCGCGCTCGCGAGCGCAATTCTCTGAGCAAGCGGAACGTGTCCTTGACTGCACAAGTCCGCTATGTCCTACACACCCACCTACCGGACGGACACCGTGAGCCGGAGCGGACCAAGAGGAACGAACCGCTCTGCTCCTCTCCTCTCTCGTCTCTCCTCGTTTCCTCTCCTCTGTGCTGATCTGCTCTGCTCTCTCCTCTCTTTGCCTCCCCTTTCCTCTCCTCTGCTCAGTGGTGCACCAAGGATCTGTACACGCGGAGGAGCAGGCTCTGATGAAAGAGGAACAGAGCGGGGAACGAGAAGAGAGAAAAGGTGAGGCGAGAGGGCAGAACCTGGCAGAAAGAGTACCGGACGGCCAGCAGCCACCAAAGATACAGCTCGATGTAGCTGCGGCTGTAGAGCTCTTAACGAGCCAAGGTATACACCCAGAACAGAGCAACTGCAACTCAGCTGCGACCGACCTTCCGATCCCGTTTCCTTACCCTCGACAGTCCTTGCTGGTGTCTCAGACCTCTTCGCCGCTCTCCGAGGCACTGTCTTGGTTCCGTTTTAGTCTGGAGCAACGAAACCACGCCTATTTTATTTATTTACAAACGCGGAAGATGTTCTGAACGCAAATTTGCCGCAATACAATTGCTCGACCGAATGCGAGAGTAATGCCACGCCCATTCGGGGAAAACACACGCACACGCACTCGCAACAAGATTGTATACTTCTAGTGTTAGAAATGGTTCCAACTGTTTAAGATTTATAGTCAAAGCTAGACACGAGCATAAATCGCCCCGCGGGGCACTGCCTTGACCTCGTCGGATGTAAGAGCAGCGTGGCCACGCCTCCTCAGCCGAACCACGCCTACTCCGTACAAACTTCTAGCTTTTTTTCCGGTGATTTGCCTCAAAGTGTACTCAATTTCCTATGCTCGCGTTATTTTATGTTGCTCGATCATTGTAACAAGGTCGTTTAATATCAATTCACCGCGGATAGGAAAGTTTGTTCGCCAAGCGTTCCCACTATTTTCGACGAAAGGTGAATAGCTCGCGTTCTTGCCGCCGGAGACGGTAGAAGCGTGGTGTTTCCGGTTCGTTGAACTGAAACCGAGACGAACTACGAGATTCGTTTCGCGGTGCTCGATCATGGAAGACCCGGTGGTTGTTTCTCCGCGGGGAAGAACATCGCGACGACGTGAATAATTTAGGCCGGTACTAACTTCGATCGATTGCAAATTACATTCCTCGATCTACTGTTTTATTCGAGGATCGTTCTTTTTTCGCGGCGACGAGTACGTTGCTCCTATAACACTTTAAATCATCATCGCCTTCCGACAATTACGGATGTCGTGGCGCGATGCTCATACTAATTCGGTCTCCGACCGGAAGCGAAACTTGACCGGAAATCAGTCTGTCGTTTCGTCATCGGAAAGGAAGCGTGAATACACGATCAACTTCCACGGTTCTCGATTGGCTTCTACGATCGAGCCGTGCATACTCTTCCGAACGTCATGGCTGACTGAAAAAAAAGTCGCGATCTACTTCCTAATTAGTTGCGATATTTTTTTACTTTTCATTTCAGTCGTATCGGTTTCCACTGACCTTATCCAATCGTTTGATAGAAACTGACTCGAACCGATAACAGAAACGGTGCATCGATTGTATAATATTATTCTTCGGCGT
The DNA here is from genome assembly GCA_028455595.1 of Lasioglossum vierecki. Classification (NCBI taxonomy): domain Eukaryota; kingdom Metazoa; phylum Arthropoda; class Insecta; order Hymenoptera; family Halictidae; genus Lasioglossum; species Lasioglossum vierecki. The sequence continues at coordinate 16,456,860 of CM052340.1, read as the reverse complement.
ATCACCGACATGGCGCGGCGTCTCCCGGCGGTCGACGATGGCAACACGACACAATTTTCGCAATAAAAATTACTGTTTAATATGGATGAAGCGATTATTTCATCGGGAGTGCGGTTCACGCGCGACACACTTGTGATTCATCCATTCGAGCGTCGCACGTTCGCATTCTTTTCAGTGTCACAATCTCTTGGACATCCGAAAACAACTGGCCACGATAGGTACGAGCAGAGTCTCTGGCATTCACAGTCTCGATAGAAATGCGCACACTATGACAACCAGAGGTGATCGAACACAGAAGAGTACTTGGCTCGAAACTGAACAATTTCGACGATCCATTGAATAAGTCTGAAAGGTCACGTTGCTATTCAGAAATAGTTGGATAAAAGATTCTATGATACTTTCTCACCCATTCTTACTTCACACTTTAAACTAATAAACTTTGTTTCATTTATCACGTCACATTCCAGAGAAATACGTCTCACAACACAGATAAAGAGGGACCAATCATTTTGTAATACATAAAAATAGTAAATGGTTGAATTTTCACCCTGAGGAACGTATGAGGGTTAAAGACGTACAATATTTTATACTACAATTCGTTCAGGAAATATTCCGAAGCCGTTTGGATTTCTGGAAAGCAACGAACCTCGTTATTCGGTATTACAATCTTCCCGAGACGAATACATTGGCGAGTTTCAATGGATACGAGGATTGCAGGAGTTGGTGGAAAATTTGACCGAGAACTTGACTGTGAGAAGACTGGCGATTGAAGAAGAATCTAGAATATTAGATAATTGAAGGAGGCACGGCAGGGGGCGAAGGAAGAACGGCTGTTCGACGGGAAGAGTTAATGCATCGTTGGGAATGGAAAAACTAATGAGAGACCGCGTATAATTAGCGGTCGTGGAGTTTCCTAGTGGTAACGTGACGGTCGAGGTGGTTCGAGAGAAGGGAAAGGAGGACTCCGGAGGAAAGACGAAGTCAGTCGATTCGAGTCGAGTCGAGTCGAGTCGAACCTGGAGGCTTCGGAAACTAGAGGGGACAACGGAGAGAGGGCCACTGTCACTGCCAGGGCTACGGTGAGGTAATATCAGATTCCATGACACGAGGCAGGCCAGCCGCCATCTTGGTGTACGTTGTTCTCCACCGAGACCACAGCGACCCGAATGCCTCTCGACTCGTTCACCGCGATTCGAATTACACAATTCCACGCGCGCGCTCGCGCGAGCACGATCATTTTCCTTTTCTGGCTTCCCGATCGATCCCATTTCTCCTACGAGTAGTAACTACAACAATCTTGGACCTAATTTATAATACAAATCGCAGTCGATCGCTTATAATGGTGAAAATCTTTTTAATCGTTCACTGTATCGATCCATCTTGTTAGATTATCCAATTACCGCAATTTCGAAGTCTCGATTTCCATGAATCGTCAGACACCGATTAAAACAATGCATACAAGTTCAATTTAGATCTAATCACTTACAATACTTGTCGCGGCCCATACATATTAACGCGTCACCGAAAACTGAATATTTATAATTCGCCTTGTGTATCCGAGCTGTCTATATTTCCGTCGAGGAAGATTAATCGAATATCAAGGTCTCCGGATAGAGCTGCTTATGTAATCCTGATTTATTTCGCACCGATAAGAATAATATTAGACGTTGTCGCTTCGATGTCGAAAACGTTGAAGAACCCAGCCGATGGTTTTAAATCGACGTCTCGCCGCGGTGAATATAAATTTCGAATTAGACGATCGCAATGGTTCCTAAGATGGAAAGGAGAACGAGTTCGCGTCGACGTGCTCCATTACGATCAGGCTCGATCGGTCAGGCATATGGCAGATCGTTGATAAATAAATAATTTATTCCTACGAATAGAACAACGATCTTATCTCGTTATACTCGTTACTAATCTTTCGAAATTATTGGATCTCTCGTTTCTGGAGTTGAAATGTTAAGAGAGGTTGTCGAGGCGAGGCGAGCTAAGGCAAGCCAACACAGGAAGAGAACGCGCGGCGTCGAGCAAACGAGGAATTAGGAACGAGGAAACGGTCGAGGGCGGTCGATCGTTGTTTAGCCAGGAGAGGGCGATGACACTCGTCCGAAACGAGGCTTCCACGTAGTGGCTGCAGGAACAGCGAGACCGTCGCCGCGCCGCTGCGCCGCCGGGCTTGTTCGTCTCGAGACAACGGAACTCGTAGCCTTCGCTAGCTCGGTGCTAGGCAGCGTGGTGTACCTACTCGGTTGACTCGGCCAGAAACGGCGCGAGAACAGAAAGAAACCGAGGAATCGGAGAAGGAGAAGGAATTCGGTGGCGCGACCGAGTCGGAGAGATTCTGCCGAGAGAAAGAGAGTGGCGAGAGAGAGAGAGAGAGAGAGAGAGAGAGGAGGAGGGGTGTGGAGAGAAGAGAAAGAGACCCAATAGATACAAGAAGAAGAGGAGCGAGGGGGACGAGGGAACGTGGCATCGCAGGACGTTCACCTTTCCTCTATGGACTCGTGAGCAAGAGCCGGCTTCGCGCGGCCGCCATTACACAATCGTCGGGTTCGCTTGCTTGCTCGCTTGCTCGTTCGCTTGGCTCGCTTCTCCGAGGCCGCCATCTTGGTACCGGTCGGTGCGTCAACCACGGTTCAAGATCTTCACGGTGAAGGTCCCGAAGCAGGCTTTCCGAGACTCGTGACTCGAGAAGCCACGTCATAGCAACGGTGGCACCGAGGCTTATCTAGACGTCCGAGACAGATGGCCCCGTGGGGCCACTGAGCTTCTCGATTTTCATTGACTTCTTACGAGTAGCTTCTTCTGCGCCATCTCGAGAATTCACGAACAAAAGACTGCTTTGTTCTTCGAGACCACGTTTGCTATTAAAAATGTTTAATAATCGAGGGAAAAAAGGTGGTGTTTCGTCCTAGACTAAAATCATTCTCATTTACTATCGGTTGCCTATCTTTGGCAAGGGTGGCTTTCTTCTCCGCATCTCTGTAAGTAACTAGAGCTTGCAAAAGGTTCTAGTAACGCTGTGGGTCGTGCGATTCACAAATCGAACATCTATTTACTTCTCTCTCTCTCTCTCCCGTTTCTTACGGATCGGTCAGCCGCTGATTGCAGTTAGATAACATGTCCGACAGCAACGATAACATCCGGCCGACCGCATCCGTAACATTACGAGCGAAGACACGAGCGGCTACTCGTCTCGATTTTCTCAAAGTCACCACGCGCTATAGGGAACTATTTATAGTCCAGTCGGACCATCCGATATAATTGCCAACGCGAGGAACGCCTTTCTGCTGCATCTTTTTGCGACGTTCACCGCGACCAACGAGATCCCGTATTTCACGGTACAATCGAAATACTGAATCAAAGACCGTTCCGCGATGACGTTAATTGGTCTTTCTCGCGCGTTCATCGCCGAAGGACGAATCACTCGAATATTTATGCCGATTGATTAAGGAAATAATGCCGCGAACAGACTGGATCCGACACGCTCCAACCGTGTTGCAATTCATGCGGATTCCGAGAATTTATGATAATCTTATGGATTGTTTACGTACGAGGCTGACGCTTTCTCGCGGCTCGACGAACACGAAGCATTGCTAATGTGAATTTCAGTTGGAGCCGAACAATATTTTTAATAATCGCGCGTGCAATGAAAAAAGAAAAAAATGAGAGAAAGAACAAGTTACGCGGTGATTAGGGAAATAATTAGCGGCTTTACGGCCGACGCTCGCAGATCGGATCCGAAGAAACGACGCGTGCTGGAATTACACGATTCTGCTTTCAAGCCACCGAGTTAGGGAGCTAGCGAAAACATCTACTCGGGCCTATCGTCGCATACTGGGTGTACCACTTGTTTATCCAACTGATGCGAGGATCATGGACAATTTATAAACGAACGTAATTAGCGGATAATTTCGTCTTTTCGACTTGCATTTGGGATCTTCAAAAATTATGTAGTAGGGTAACTGCACCAGTGAATAAACGGGCACCTGTAAATGAACGCTTTTGTATATTTCAACAAATTTTAAGCCGCACGGCATACTAGCGATAATGACTCTTGGGCCAATAATTATGATTAATAATTATTATTACCAATAATTGCTAGAATATAATATTCATTCCCTGGTATTTTTTATATTTTTTATTTAACGTTTAATAAAGAAAAATAATAATAATTTCATTTTATTTGTGTTCATTTATTTTTGACAAATGAAGTATAGGAAGCCATTTGGCATATATGAGATTCCTTTAATTTCTTAAATGTTCATTCACTGGTGCAGTTACCCTATATTGTTCTCACGATGGACGAGTTCCGATATCGACCGATCGATCTGCGAACATTTGCGAGTGGAGATTCACAGTCGTGTCTGTCGTTTCGTATAATCACAGACGTATCGTGGGAGATTCGAACGCATGGGTAGGAAGCGCAGGCTAGGAGCGCGTGTACGCGTTTGGCCAGCCCACGTATCTACTTGAACGCGCGTGAGCGGTTGCTTGCGTGCGTGCGTGCATGCGCGAGTGCGTGTCTCGAGAAAAGAACACGACGAACTATGCCTGGCCAAGTCACGTGGCGGGATTACGAAACGGAAACACGCTACCAAAATTCGTTGTAGAAGTCGACGAACTTTCCTTCGACTTTGAAAACCGGAACAATTTACACTTAAAGGCTGTCTCGTATGTTCTCGTATGTGGCAAGTCTCGGAATCATTATGCTGTCTACCACGATTACAAAATTAATTATTCTGTCTCCGTGTAAATTGTGAGAACGTGACTTCGGCTCGAAAAATAAACGACGAATAATTCGACGCGAGAGTAGAACGGAGACAAACGAAGAGTCAGAGAGGGATGAATTTCGATGAAAATTGATCGGCAGCGGTTTTACTTATCGCGAGACGATCAGCGAAGAGACGAACGGTGAAGCGAGAAAGTAAAACGCGTTGGCAATAGAAATTCTTCGAGTATCGATCGTAAAACGATCATGGCGTTTTGTTTTACTCTGTCCGAGGAGAAGAAGCGAATTGGTATCCGAGTCGGCTCGATGAGGCGACCGTGGTAACTCCGCTCTTGTTAGCCGCCACGTTGCCGGCTCTACAAATTGCGAAATTCCTTTGCGTAGCTGGTCGGCCATTCTGGATATTCTCGCAAGTATTTCAGAGCGAGTCCACGACCGTAAATCTCAACGACTAGGCCAGTGCACTGACCGTTCCTATCGAGCCATTTCGGCTAAACGAGCGAAGCCTAAACGAACTCTGTCTTGATCCGCTGCCCATCGACCGGCGTAGCTATTAGGTATTTCCAGCGTATCGGAGAATCTACGATCGAGCAAACTCTTCAAATTTAACGAGCCTCTTTTTACGTCTCTTATATTCCGTGACTCTCGTCACGAGTTTGACCACCTGTCCAAATATTCTCGAATCATTTCCTTCGGACAACCCACTTTACATGTGCTGTAAAAGACGTATAGTTAAAATCGTTTCAGTCTGAAATTTTTACAGATCGGCTCTAATGGAAATCTCCGGAGTCTAGCAGTCGTGTTAGAAACGGATAGAACGAGCGTTCCGATCGTTTGAAATATTTATTAGAAATGACGAGGCGGAGCTCGTGACGCACGCGAACGAGAAATCGGCTACGCGAGACTAACCGCGGATGTTATCGCAGATTTTCGAGCGAGTATCGGCGTGTTTGACCTTAGATTTTCCTTGTTGACGGACGTGCGCGAATGCCACGCGGGCCCCTAGCCAACGAGGAAGAGTCGCGGATGGAATACGCATGAGGACCGGTCCTTTGTGCGTGCAAAATCGACAAGCCAGCCGAGCAACGTTAACCTCGCTGCACCATGAATCTTTTATTTACTCACCGGTATTTATTCATGCCGCTTCAGCTGGCCGTGGATCAGATGTCCGACGAATAATAGACGCATCCACCGACGGTTCCCGATACCCTAAATTACCATCGCGCCACAATCCACCGGCTCCGTAGATCTTCGTTGATCCCGCACACAAGTTTGCTGAAAACCAGTGAACAATTAGATGCTAGTCGAAGGAAAATCTTATTATCTTCGATGTACTCTTTAACCCTCATACGCTCTTTAAAAATAGCTGCACAAAAGAGACAAGAATAACAATTCACACATTTTCATTATATACGTTAAATCCTATAATACATTTTCTACATTAACAAATACGAATCTTACGATATATTCATAAAAGGATGGAACAATTTTACAGTATATGGAAAAATTGAATGGGTGAATGTTTACCCTGAGGAACGTATGAGGGTTAAGATTGTATTGTGTAAGATCTGTTTGGACTGAATTTGGACAAGCACGTATTTGCTGCCTCGACAGAAAATGTTTCTTAAAAATCTGAGACAAAGAATCGGACCTTCCTAATTAATTTCGTTGATCAAGTGCAAGACAACAGTCCTAAGGCGTCTCTCGGGCCGGGACCATGTGTGAACGTGAATGCCCGTGCATAAGTAGGTCGGTCGGTTTGGTTGGCTGTCCCGTTACCGAGGAGGGACACGTGTAATAACAAGAAATTACGCGGCTCCTTCTATTTTTCTCGGCGTTCACACACATTTTCATTCTTTCGCTGTTATCTTTACACCGGCTTGAACACGTAACGCGAAACCACGTCGGTCAACAACGGACCAGCGTGTATCCGCTCGCTTCGAGCAACGTTTGTTCCCCGGCGAGTTCTTTTCCTCCCTGTTTATTAGATTAAAATAAGCGACGCGGCGGTAATAACGTGTCTCGTTACGCTCGACCATTGCCCCGCTAATCCCACGTTCCGCCGAGAAGTCAACTATCGCGACGAATTAATTCAGCCATTCAATTTGCATGTAAACCGCACGCTAAGCGATGTATTTACGACACGCTCCAGAGAGACCCAGAACCCGGGGAAAAAATCGCAGCGCTGTCGAAAACCGGCTTCGTTCGTCAACTATATCGTAATATTTCTGTACTCTGGTTACGGTGTCCTCGCCATGATTCAAATTAATCGATTCATTCGATCCTTCATTTGTAAACCTGCACGTTTTATTCTGATAATTTCTTCCTTCCTCTTCGAATTAATTCTGTTCTCCGAAATTCTGAAATGATGAGCAACGACGCTTACTCGGAACAAAAGAGATAGTCTCTTTGTCTCGGAAACGCACCGACTGATCTCGCACCGACTTCCATGCTTGTCCTAACAAAATCGATAGCCAACGAGTCGAACGATGCGCTCCGTGAACCACGGAGATCGGGAGTTTCGATCGAGTCTACTTTTCCTCGCGTCTCCAGAAGTGGGAGAGGGACACACGGGGAGCCATGTTTGACCGCATTAATTTCTCGCTTCCGCGGATAGGTGACGCGAGGCAAGTCGAGGCAACGCGAGGCGACGCGCGATGGTTCGAAAAGAGAAAGAGTAGAGACCCCTCCCGCTCGCACCGGTGCGGCGTGTTACGCCGTTCAGCTGTAATAGTCGGTTGAGTAAGAAGAAAGCGGCCTTGCGCTACTTTCCATCGTTAGATAATATCGGTAATACGATTTTCTCCGTCTTCAGAACTCTCGAGTACGGGTTGCGAGAAGAGATCGCTCAATTTCGCGTGCGTATTAACTGGGCGCTGCGCGCGAGAGAACCACAGAGAAGCACAGTCAGGTAGAGTCGTACGCTTCGATTGGAGATATGCTTTGGGAAAGCGTTTATCTCGTGACATACGTACATGCCGTATGGATTCTGAGAAATATTTCGAAATTAATAATTATCCTGATATCTACGTTGAAGGTATACAATTAATTATGTGCGAAGGATATGGGAAACTATACGTAACTAAATCTATTTGTTTATATAAGATTGTCAATGGTCTCGCTGTTGAGAAGACAATGGGTTCGTTCACGAGAAGTCTTGAAGTGGTGTCCGGTGACATCCAAAATTCTGGGTCCGTCCCGTCGAGTGTCTGGAGTTATTGCAGCGGACCTTGTCTAAATAACCATAAGTCTCGCATTCGGTCTGCTGGAGTCCGAACATCTAGAGTGCAGGGGGGCTTTCGGGAGAGTTTGATCATCTTCGGGAGGGGTCGAAGAAGCAGGCCGGGAGATTCGGCTGGATACAGGATTGAGATGCTCCGGGTTCAGTGGGTCAAGGTTGTGGCGAGAGTTCCAGAGTGATCCGTCTTGGCTCGGTCCCGGTCTGGCAGCCGTTCACGAAAGAGAAAGAACTCGGAGAAAGAGCGCCGGCGACCGAGTGGTATCACGGACAGCCACAGCAGGAAAAGGAGGAGGAGAAAGGAGGAGGGACGAAGGGAGTCGATGGAGAAGGGGACAGGATGAAAAGGCATCCGTCCCGAGCCGTAACGACGGCGTAACACTTTTACGGATTACGTTTTCGTGTTGCACAATCGCGGTTGCGCCACCGCCGTTAGATAATCGCCGAAACGTTTTTAGGCGAACAGGAGAGGGAGGAGAAGGGAGCCGGAGAGTACGGGAGGGCAGCCGCAGGGAACCGTTAGACGTTTCACGAACAGGTTGCCGGTTATACGGAGGACGCGAACGTTCCCAGCGCGCGAACCAGCCGCGGCGCACAGATCGTCGCTTTGTCATCTAGGAAGCAACCGATCTCTGCAAATATTTGCTCGAAAGTAGACCGTTCTCAAAGTTTAGTCCTCTCGGCAATTTCCCGGAACCTCCAGCTCGACGAAGGCACACACGACCTATCTGCAAACGAAACGGGCGTCGTCGAACCGCATTCACCCCGCGTTTTACAATATTTATCTGTCGGGCCCGATACGGTGAACACACGAATAAAGGAACGACAGAGTTCTTCTAGAAAATTTCAGGTTTTCGGTTCGCAGAAGTTGAGAACGTACGCGATCGACCCGAAGAAAAATTTCGCCGGTATGTCGGTGGTCTGATAACACGATTCAACGTGGGAGGAAGATATCTCGAGGAAGATTGTTTCGCGATGAATAAAGACTGTCATCGTGGTGGTCTCGTACTCTAAGATCCGTTTCTCTACGAGCCAAACTGGTCTCGCCACGCTTCGTAATAGCGAATCGAGTCAGTAGGGTCAGCCTAACGGGCTAACGGGTCACAATAATGGCGTACCGTGCATTACGCATACGGCTGACGTAATCGTTTGACCGACAACCAGCAACTACCGTTCCTGGTGGGCGAAAGTTCGAGCACCTTGAAGAACAATCCAAGTCGAAGGTTGCCGGCGACTGGCTGTTTTCCATCTGAAACATCAGGAATTTAGTTTAAAATCAATTGCAATATTTCTACCAAACAGGCGAACAGAGAGAAGAAAACGAGCTAATAAAAACGTGGTAGAATACGACCCACTTTGATCGTTCGGTCGGTTAGCTAAAACGGAGATTTAAGAGAGAAAATGTACAGGTGGAGTGTCGCAGGTGAAATTCACGGAGCCGGAGCAGTGCACGCCGGTGTCCAACGCGGGATGGCGCGACCACGCGCGGCACAATGATCCATTACGGCAAGTAGGCGAACGTAACTGTTTTATTAAACCGTAAGCTGCGTCTTCTCTCGTTCGGCCGCACTCCGCTTACGTAATCGAAAACACGGAGAGTGAAAATCAACCGTGATCCTACTTTCGTCGGCGAGAAGAAGCGCCTCCCGGCACTTTTGCCGTGGTCGGACCGTATCAGCCGACTAACGGCTTGTCTTCCGCCATTCGGCGAATCCTCCCGCGTCCCGTAACCATCATGGACAACGATCCATCGAACGCAACAATCTTCTAAATCATTATGCATTCATGAGAAAAATGACTAAACGAATTAGAAAACTGAAAAAAAATTATTGAAGAAAGAAATAAATGCCTACGCAGCTCTTACGCAGTGATTAACGCAGTGAATTTTTAGTTTGCATATAAGCCGATAGTCTAGTGATAAATATTAACTGAATACGTTTCTAGTCGCGGTTCGAAAGAACTGTTTGCGTTGGTAGCTCCGCTTCAGGCAGAAATGAATCGATCGGTTAAAAATAAATAATCAGGGACAGATCTCGCGTTGCAAATGGTCACGTTGCCGGTGAGATCCATCGATCGGTGTCCCCGTTAGCCGGTAGACGATCAAGGTTGCGGCTCCAGGTTCAACGGACGTGGAAATTCGGACAGGAATGATCGTGAACGCGATTGCGAGTACGATGACGGACGCGCGGAGATAATAAGACGAGCAACGCGATTCGTTCACTTTCGTCGACCGAAGCGTGTTTCACTTTCTCGCTTTCGTTAGTCGTGCGATCACGCCCGCGAGATGCAAAACCGAGAGACGTAAACGCTCGAGGATAACGTTAGCGCGAACGGTACACCCGTGAACTGTTATCCTCGGCGAGGAACACGTCAGGGGACCTAGTGGCCCAGCGATCGACCCGGCTTTCAGTTCGCTGAACAATGTCGTTTCGTCAACAGTCGACGGTGTCTCGAAATCGCATCGTTCCAACGGCCGGTGTGATTACAGTGCGTTCGTTCGCGAGAACCCGAAATCGCTGCTCCGTGTCGTTAACGGTAAAATTAGCACGACTAACGAAGGATCAAGGACCTCTCGACGGAAAGACTCCTCTGAACGTCGAAGAAAGGTACGTTCCTCGAACGAATTTGAACGCGAGCGTCGCCGAAACAGGCATGACAGTGTCGACAGAGGACGGTCCCATTTTTCGGAACGATCGTGGTTCCGCAAATCATCGGCAACGATTATTCGACGAATTGTAATCAACATAGTCTCGAATGGGTAGCCGTTCGTTTTAGAAAACAACTATGCTGGACTTTCAACTCTTCTCGCTGAACGAGTTCGATTCATCAGGGTCCAACATCCACTTTGGAGCCAACAACATCTTTTACGGCGTTTATTTTTAGAGGAACCCGATGACGATGTAACAGGTGTAGAACCGGTGATCCGGCGCGGTGAAAAAAGTTCGATGTTGATACTTGCTCGCGCGGCTCGGACACAGAATGCGGTACAAGTTCATGCTCGTTAGATTGTTCTAAAACTTGTTTTTCGAGTTTAGTAAAAAAATATTGTGTCGGTGATACATGACCGACGTGACACTCGAAATGCTAACCAAACAAACGAATGCTCCACTATTCAGAATTTTCAAAACATTTCTGGAAATTCGGTGGCGAGAGGTTTAAACGAAGATTCCAATTGAATGAACAATGGAATAAGAACGAAAAATGACGCGGAGAATCGGTTTCTTCGGAACGAAGTTTGCGTTGGTTAGCACGGAGATGCAAAGGGGGTACACGCGAGGATCCTGGCCGGTTGGTGGCCGGTAGGGCGGTAGAGGACGCGACGATAGCGTCGAGAATGCCGGTGGAACGGCCCCGAAGATACGGCCAAGAGTGGGACAAAGCTGGAAAAAAAGAAACGAGTAACCTAACCAGCGAGAAAGAGAGAGGAGGAAAGGGGAGACAGAGAGGAAAAAGGAGGAGGAAGACGGAGAATAGTAACGTGGAATGCCCGGACAACGCTCCCGTGGAGCTGGGGCCAACTAACGGTCCACACCACCACCATCGCCGCCATCAACTTCGATGGTCCTCGTCATCCTCCTCTTCCTCCTTGTTTCTTCCTTCTCCATCGCCGGTTCTTTCCACTCGTTCAGTCTTCCTTTTTCTGTCCTCCTCCTCCTCATCCTCGTGACGTCGTCGTCGTAATAACGTATTACACCGTACGCTAATCTCTGCTCTGACCATCGATGCTCGACACGAGTCAAAATTAACCCTTTACTCGCTGAAGCCGATCTACAATTCTCTTCAAATTTCTTCAGGATTTCAGTCGAGTGATTTCTCGACGCAAACATCGGCGCGACGGCGCAACGTCCCGGATTCCTCGTGGTCACGATTCCATTCGCGAGAATCCTTCGATTTCAATCGTCGCGAATCGCGCGACGCGACCAGCCATCTGTTCTTGACTGCCTCTGCTTCCGAATATCCGTAAGTCACGCGGACATTCGCTTATCCACCTTTATTATTTTGCGGCCGGCAACAGATTGCCGCGCAGTGACTCCGCGTTTTCAGCGACCCGCTTCAAACGTTGATCGATCACGATTCTATCGGCCCCGTCCGGAACGGAGAACAGAGTTTTGCGCCAGAACTCTACACGACTTTTCAGCGAATCAAACAATTTCTCGAGATCCACCCCGATGGTCAAAAAATCCGTCAATTATACGTTCTTCTCCAGTGAAATTCTAATCGAGTGGTCTACATCGGATCAGTTGCAGCACCGCTCGATTGAGCTATTAATACAATATTACATGGTTAGATCGTCATTATCCAATTCTCCAACGTTCGAGATCCCTCGCCTACACCATATAGCCGCGCCGAGTGCATGCGGTTCGCGGAGGTTACCCGGATGCGTTCAGATGCATCTTCCATTATGTTAAGCTTCGATGTACACGATTGCCATTCAAAAGAAACGGATACCGTTATTAATTTCTGTCTTACCCGGCGCCTTCCTCCTCGCGATCAATCCGCGTGCACGTGAGAATCCTTCCGCGAGGAACCCCTTCCCCGAGGATCAAAATCGTTAATGGAGGAACTGCATTTTTAGTCGGCTCTTGTTTCTTCCAATTGACTCGGAACGTTTTCTCTTTTGCATAAAGAACAACAATCTAAATATTACATTGATGCTGCTGCTCCGGCTCCTCCAGGTATAAATGAAGTTCTTCTGGATCTAAAATGTAATATATAATAAATTTGTGATTTCGGCGCAATGCTCGATCATTAGTAACAGCAAGTTTGCAAATTTATTCAACTCAACGTTTCGATCCCTGTATGGATCATCTTCAAGAGAGACATTCTTGCGTCTGAAAGTTAATATATTTATAGTAAAAATAGAAATAAAAAAGAAAAATTGCGACACAGCTGTGTAAACATATCTTAAACGAAAAAATTATAAAAACACATACTTGCTTGCTGTGGCAAAATAATTAAATAAATAAATCTCCAGGTATAGATCAAAATAGAGGAGATCCCGAAAAACTCTCGAATTACGAAGCCGAGGTCCGAGTTTCCGATCCTCTCACCGTGCCTGGCTACTATTAGCTCCGTGGTCTCGTTCTTCTTCTAGCTGCAAAAGAAACGAACAATGGTTTTTATCATGCCGCGAAAGCACCGCAGTCTTTCAGGCGGCTCTTGCTGGGAATCCTTAGGGTCTTCCCGAGACATTCTGGCAGACTTCTTTCTCCACCCTAGTCCATGTTCCTGCAGGCCCCCGTGTCTTCCCCTTCTTTTGCCGGTTCCCCTTGTTCCTCCATCCTGCTCGTATCGCCGGTGGCGGACAAGTGCGTGCAATACACAGCTCATAACTCGTTGCTAGGAGGCTCTTTGCAACGAGTCACGCCGCGCCGCGTCTCGCCGGCCGGGTTCGAGAACCACGCGACCGACAGATTTTTACAAGGTAGAAGTTTGAAGGACCGCGTCCAAGAAACGATCGAGAGAAAGCTTTCGACTCCTTGAGGCCAGGACCACCGATGCAATTTATTCGATTCGTCCAGTCCCGTAGCATCGAACGATTGCGTTCTAGGGTGTTCTACAAATATGTACAAGATTAGTTCTACGATGTCCTAAATTCTCCCAAGAAGCTGTAATTATCCTGGACGTAAATAAATCATAATAAAAACGGTTGGTAACGCCACAGTTTTCCCTCGTTAGCGTCCAGCCATCCTGTGGCGCATCTAATAGCGGTTTCTTTTGCATCCACCTACCGAGCCGCGCCAACCAATAGAAAAGCTTGTCCGCTGCTCGATAACGTCTCGCCGGATCCTTGCGGACGGAGGTGTGTGAAATGTTTTCGACGAGATCCGCAAAGTCTCAAGGATCGTATAGGGGCGGCTCATATCCGAATGTTAATCGCGGTAACTGTACGCGATATACTTTCCCGCGTTTCGGGATTGATTAGTATTACCGACGCGCAACGACTTCAATTAATCGGATTAATATCGCGTTACGGGCGCGCGCCTCGTAAGGATACGCCGAGAAGCGTTCTCAGCGTAATTAGCAAGTCTGGGCCCGATCCGTTGAACGCTTTAATAAGTTGTCTCATCAGGATATCTGTGGTCTGTATCGGTGCTCGTTATCGTTGGACGTTCGTTTCTCCCGTTTTGCCTCTAGGCGGCGAATGCCCCGTAATTACGGCATTGTCGCTGATCGTGACCATCGACGGATCATCGGTTCTCTCGCTCACTCTCCTCAATGACTGTGATCGCGTGTATATTAGCGAGCTGGCGTACCGATCGCTCATTGGGAATGAAGGCGGCGTCGCTCCGAGGACCAAGGACAAACGTTCGTTATGGTTTTCCAGAGAGAGCGCAGAGATCCGTTCGTTCTGCCTGCGCGCACAAAGGACCTCGGAAGTCGCGTACAATGAAACGCGTCGGTGAAAAACAGAGACCGGTTGCTTGTGTTCGTTTGCTCGCTCGCTTGCTCGCACGCTTGCTCGCGCGGTTGTAAATTACGAGCATCCTTGAAAACCTTCGAAGAGATTATCTACGCAGAGGAATCCAGCGCGGAGACTCGCGCCCCGTAGGTGGTGCACCAATTTCTTCTAGCTTCACAATGAGACTCGGCTATCCTGGCTGGCTATTGATTATCTAACTCCGCGGGGTGCCAACAGTCTCTATCGCGTACCAAATTACAATGAAAATATCAGATTTCCTTGACCACCTCCCCTTATCTACCAAATAAAGAACCACTCTCTCTCTCTCTCTTTCTCTCTCTCTCTCTCTCTCTCTTTCTCTCTCTCTTTATCCGTTTCGCTAGCAACTGTGTGGAACAATGAGTCCACCGAAATTCAGCGAAAAAATTCGGATAATTTCAAAGAGAAAAGTCGAATGTAATGTTATACAATCTCGCGTTAGGAGACGAAGAACGACGATCAAGTGGCTGACACCGCACAAAGGAGTCAAGCTGTGCATCGAACAAAGATCGAATCGACAAAGAGACTCTCTCGTGAAACGAGGAAAAAAATGCGGCGGGCTTTCCAAGGTAATTCACCTCGGTAGAGCGTGCACATTCACGGAGATGCACGTCCATTACGCATTCGGTCGACGTTCCTTCCGGGAAAAGGCTGGAAAGAAGAAGAAAATGTGAGAAAAACAAAGAAGAAATGTTTCGAGGAGCGGTTTTATTCGTGGCTGACCCGTCCTCGTGGCCCGTTTCACGAGCCCATCGTCCGTCTACGTGCGGGCACTTCGAATTTTCGTATCATCCTCCTATCGTGCCTCCGTACTGTAGGAATATTTTACAGAAACTCCTACGTCTTCAGTGTGGCGTATCGAGTTCAATATGTAATTCAACTCTAATGCTTCCAATATTTTCGTTACTTCTATTACTTCCTCAACTTCTTCCTTCTCACCCTCTCCCCCCCTCCCCCCCTCTCTCTCTCTCTATCAGTCTTATGTCAGTCACTTGACGCTTGCCACTGAATCCCAAACATCTCTTCTTTCACGCCTCGACTTTATCTCAGCCCAAACAGACTTTCTTTCATGTAGGTCCCAAATACATTGTCTTATACACTCTAAACATTGATACTCCTACAGTACAGGTTACCATGGGTTCGTTAACAACTCCTTTCACCGATTCTGTTTTCATCGTGATTTGTTTCACGAACACTTTAACACAACAATGGCGTACCAAACTGACGCATAGCAGCGTCACAAATTGGGGGGTATAATATAACAACAATTTTTTATGTAGCTATCAGTTCGTGAAAAGCATGGACTCGTACCTATCGCTAAACACGGACTGTCGATGCAAACATAGTGTCGGTCAAATCATTTGTCGACGATTATCACAATGGCGACGAAAACATAGCGTCGACGAAGGTTACCGGCGGTCGAATCGTATCGATGAAAACAGTATCGGTGAAATGAGTTGTCGACGAACCCATGGTAACCCTACAGTACGAACGTGTCCGGAACGAAGAACCAATAGAAAGAATTCCATAAAATTGAACGAGAACTGTGATCAAGACACAATTCCATGATAAAAAAATTTCTGGATCAGGACCACTACGAACGGCTGCAGGCTGTGGCGAAGAAGACACGTGCAACCGGCAAGGTGTACCCACGCGGTTCAAATAATTTCGAATAATTTCGAATACGCGTAAGTACACACGCTCGCATAACCAGCTCCGCTCGGCCGACTAACGCGTAACATTATACAATTTCCTCGTTACGATAATCACTTCCGACACGTTAGTTACACATCGGTTCGCAAACCAACGACTGCCAACCCGGCTTTACCGCAATTTCTACAAACCGGCATTTTGAATTATCGCGAGCCAATTATCGTTTAAAAACGTTCCGTTTTTTTCGAGGGATGCGGCATTTCGCTGTTCAAACCACAAATTTCCGTCGAAAAAGGTCATTTGGAGATTATAATGGCATCGGCTACAACACTGTGTCGTTTAAAACTCATCGATGATCTTCGAAGACCTTGAGAACGAAAACAATCACATTTTTTATTATCAGCATATTTGCCTCATCTAAAAGTACAATTTGAAAGTGTCAACGCGTGTACCTGGATATCGGGTAACACAAAAGAATACGTTTTTTTATGGTGATACACGACACGGTTATATTAACAGATAAATAAATAAGAGAGCTAAAGGTCGTCGAGAGGTTACCTTTCAATAAATGAAATCCATCCGTTGGTCGAGCAAAGCAAAGTCCGATTCAATTTCGAGCACTCTCCCCGCAAAAGAGAACAAACTAGATTCGAATCTTGACGCCTTTTGTTGATACAATCGAACGGAAACATGAAGTATAAACAATTGTTGCGGACTCGTACACAACACATACCAGTTCTCGCCTGCTCCCCTGCTGAACTTCCGTGCGGTTCGTTTGACACTGGCATCGGATTTGCAATCCAAATTAACGAAGTATGTTAATCACTGTGTTCGCGCATCAACAATATAGACTTTGAACAAATGGAGAATGTGGCACGCAGAACGACGGAACACCTGCGAACAGCGGCTTCTAATACGTAATTCAAAATGCGCAATAGACGCCTAAAGAATTGCGCATGCGCTCAGGTTCACTGTGTTTATTTGAAAAAATTCATGAAAACGGATCAACGTCCACCGCTTAGTTTTCAAGTAGAATTTCCATGTTGCGTTCGAATAATACTTACTAATAATAATTACTAATACAATAAATATTAGATTCTTGATTGTATTACGATAAAAAAAGCGAGCTAATAAAAACGTGGTAATAAGATATTATGGTCATTCACGTTTATGTTGACAAGATTTGTTGTTCTTTCGATCGCGCCAGCAGTTTTGACACAGTCAAGGCTAGGTCCTCGAAATTGTAAATAGAAAACTGACGCATGCCGAGTCGATAACAAAGATCCGCATCTTAAGCAGTTTTCGTTCAGGGGGAGGTTCAAACTTCTTGCCTGGTTAGCTGTGGGATGGCGCTTCGTAAATCTTCGAAGATATTCCCTCGTTACGCAGGATGATATATGTATATCAGTGTTTTACCCACAATTAGGTACGAACGTTTGTTGGCTCGAGTAAAATACGGCGAGATTCGGCGAGATGGCCAGCTTCGAGTGCGTCAGCAACTCTAGTTCGCTATCAAGCAATAACAACAGCGTAACGAGGGAATTTGGCAACTTTCAAAACACCAATGACTGGATCGAATGCGAATCGAAAAGCTTCCCAGGTCGGACGTATTTTTTCAACTTGAGAACAACTTGTAGCACATGGGTGAAACCGGTGTCGCGCGACACGACGCTTCCACGCTATCGTCAACGTCTTGTGAGTAAACACAGTCTTTCCATACAATAATATTTCTCATTCATACATCTTGTCTGAAACTATGCCCTCTCGGTGGCGCTTCGATTGTTTTGCTGAACGAAAGTAAACAGACCACAGAATTACGACAATGACGTATTGGATTGTCCCAAAAGTTTCGATCGGAATATGGTTCTTTAACGTTGCCAAATAAATACAAACAACACGATAATCTTAATTCTAATGTTTTAGTACTTCTAACATGAATATCCTTTTTGAGACACCTCGGCTAAATCACCGAATTACTTTACAGTCTGTGTAAAAAGTGTTCGGACACGCTTAAAATAACAGTAACTTTTTTACAAGTGTAGAAAAATTACTTGATTTTTCTTGAGCAATTAGAGGCATTGTTTTACGTCAGATCGATTGGTAGAATTGTAGAAAAGTAATCGTCTTTTTTAAGAGTGTCCAAACACTTTGGTTACACTGACTGGATATCTGCCTTACTTATCGTTATCCGAGATCTACAATTTTGAAATGCATGCATTGTATATTATCTATTAAGGAAACATGTTCTGGCGTCTCTAACATAGAGATGTGTTTCTACAGAGAACGTACGATGAGGTTTCCACGTATGACATAGACAAAAAATCTACGATCGTATCATCGGAAAGCGAAGACAGTCGCCAATCGCTGATCTTCAAGAACAGTCGCAACCTCCGTAGATCTTCGAGCGAGATTTTAGCTTGGCTGTATCACGGTGTCGATATAAACATCAACAATAGTTTCGACGACGATCAAAGTCGTTCTACGAACAGTTGCTTCACAGGTAAACCGCACGTTCTCGGCGACAAACAAAATACATGTGCCCCGTACAAGAAGTCGTCGTTCCACGAAGTCGGGGACCATTTCTTAGTGAGTAACAACCACTTCGACAAGATACGAATTTATAATGGGGTCGTGCAGAATGTTGCACCCACGGCAGATTACCTTGAAGTGAAGCTCTCCACGTCGAACGATCCTATCGAGATTGCGGAACTAAAAAAACCGGCTACATACGAGGATGACGATTCTCTGATCGTCGAGAAATGCATCGTGTTCTCATCCTCATCTTCTGAAATTTGTCATTCTCCTGTGCCAAATGATTACGCTCCCCGATTGCCAAGAATCAGAAGTAAGTATTTGCAGAAGGAGAAGGTACAAAAGGTTAAAAGACGAAGGGGAAGGCTCCCGAAGAAGAAATCGGTTCAAAACGTATCGAGGATAATCGTCAGCGAATTGTACGGCACGAAAACGATTAGTTACGATCCTGTCGGGAGTATCCAGTGGGATCTGCCCCCTGGCGTCAAGAGGTCGAATCTCAGCGACAGCAGCGCGACTTCCTCATTATGGCGCGAAAAACACCCTGTAGTTCCTGTTAATCCGACTAATTTTCAGCCTATCGATTTCTGTTCACATATGAACCTTTCGAGCGACTCGACCACTTCCTCCAGCTGCACTTGCAGTTCCTGCAAGTCCTCCGATGCAAGCCAAAGTTCGTTATCGAATACCTCGAAAAGAGGACAAAAGTAATTTATGATTTCAACAATCCTGCTAAATACTCTAAGAAAAAAGGAATGAAGTTATATTAAGTTTAAGTTTCCAAACAGTATATATTTTAGTATAAAAACAATTTTGACGCGACAACATTTTTAAGAATAATTGGGGGGCGGCTTCGCTATATTTTTATTTTACCACGTTTTTATTTTGTTTTAACACGGTCACATTGTACCTTAAATTTTATGTTTTACCTTAAACATAGATTTCCAGTTTTGTTTTTATACTTACCTACGTTGTAATAATACTTTTTTTCACTAGAGATGACAATACACGAATAGATAAACAAATGTTTCTTTCGTGGAAAAAAGAAAGATAAAAATTCATAAAAAATTCTGACTCAAAACGACGAAACGGGTTGTCACGTTATCAGATGTATAAGACAACTGGCGTTGGCCTCGACCAGCAAATCTGGGCGTGATCGACGAAGTTCGCGAAACCAGTTTCGTTTTTGTTTTTTTTTTTTTTTTTTTTTTATTAAACCAGATCATTTAAATAAATACTGTGGGCCATTCGTCTGTGGAGACAGACGAAATTCATCGTTTGCCTGTGCAGAACACGTGCTACGCCGCTCGAAGGCATTATTGGTACTTTGCAGGCAAGCTCAGTAAGGTAGGAGTGCCAGCGGAGGGCATTCAGCGAGTACAGGTGCAACGGTGCGCCTTGAAGCCAAGTTTCCACGCATCTAACCGTTGTTCAATTCCATAAGAGAAAACTAAGCTCTTATCTGAGCTCTTATATGGGTCGCAGGACTGTGTTAACGTTTCAGACAGTTTTCCCGCCGTTAGCGTCGTGCAATTCAGCTGCGGGTACCATTTTCCATGACATCTGACGGTCAAGGACGAAGAGGTGTACCATTATTTAAAGATGGTAAGAACACTGCGTGCATCTTCTTTTCGCAGATTAACCATTAATGTATCTGTGCTCTTCGTGGCAATTCCATATACTGTTTATATAATATTGTGTAGATGATTGGAGAGCGAAGGAAGGTCCGCGCGCAAGTACATTTCTGTATTTCGATTTCGTTGCGGCTCGGAACAAGCAACAGAGATGCTGGCAAAAGTCACGGCCGGTTTGCAGCTCGGCATATGGCAGACGTTACCTCGAGACAAGCAGCCGGTGCATCGTACCGCGCGACCATTATCCGCGTCGCCATTAACGAATCACACGGTGCTTAAAGCGTAACGGCCACGGACGGAGGACGAAGCCGGAACTACCGTCAGGAATTTGTCTTCGTCGTCTGTTCTCGCTTACCCCGTTCGAGGCTGCCTCCTCTGCTAGTTCTGCTTCGTCTCCAGGGACCGAGCCGAGTCCAGGCGCATTCAACGGTTCCACGTAACTGCATCGTATGTGGCATCGGCGCAATTAATCGCGCGTGCGATCTGTTATTGTCGTTAAGGACGTTAGCTTAACGCGACGCAACGCGTCCACAGCACTTCCATGCGCTGCTCGAAGCGTGCCCGAGGATCAAGGATGCGGAACGGACCAACAGACGGTGAACTCGCCGTATCGTGTACCGATAAACCATCGGGACATAATCGATTGGCAAAGGTCAGGGTGTGCTTCGAACACTGGTCCCGCCAGCTTTTTAAATCTTCTTCGAATCCAAGACTCGCTTCTGAACTTGAGAAAACCTGCTCCGAATTGGCTGAAACTTTGTACCAAAGTTTCTTTTCTTCTTGACAAAAATGATAGTTACGAAAAGTTAGATAGTTTTCAAACAAATAATAATCACAGCTGTGTACCGTGTTAGAAGACAAGGGCACGCCGATGGAAACTGGCATTATTCGAAGAGCTTTTAAGTCCTCGTCATTGGCGACGTAATTTGTCAGCGTGTAAGGACTCCGAGGGGTCCCCGAGACTCGGCTAGCTAGATAGAGATCGACGCGCTGGCCGTGAACTTTGCACCGTGAGAAGACTTTTCTTCGCTTAACAAGTCGCGCATCGAAGTTCCCGCGCTTCCAGACAATGAATCGTTCCTTCCACGCGGTGAATAACCGTAGCCGTTTCCAGGATTCATAATGAGAAGAGAAGCCGCATGGTTTTGCGCGTTCTTCTACTGCGTGGCCTCTCCATGGGGTTCAGACTCGTACGTCTTGTACACCATAGCTTGCCTTTCTAACGTTTTTGTTTGTCTGTCCGCCTTTCGAAGGAATGTATCCCCTACTATCAACAATTTCCAATTGTCTGTAATTTGTTAAACTTACAAAATTATATTGTAGAAACTACAGAATTGTATCCAAGAAACTAAAATTTTTATTGTGAAAAGTCTCATACCCCATCGATTATGTACTTCCCATACCGTTCCTGAGAAATATTTCTCGACGATAATGGTCGATGCAAAATCATTAGAAAATCAGAACATCTCTTGTTAGACTACACTCTGCGGTCCGGACAATAAAAAATTTCTTAACGGCGCACGTGAGAATATTACAAAACCGTTAATCTTTCTTCCGCATGAATATTATCGTGAATTCAATCGAACCGATTATTATTCTTGAAACAGCATAAAAATCATATAGTCTGCCCAAGTGAACGAACATGTTACAATACGATACATTTATATGTTGTTGTATTGTTATACATTCTATCAGTGTATTATTAGTCACAGTCAAAACATTGTGAATCATAAGAATGAAAAAAAGCTGTATTTATCAATGATTCCCTGAATCGTTTAAAATAATTACTAAGGATGTTGCCAAATCGAAAAGAAAAAAACACTTAGTAGTGATTTTAATTTAATCATCTTGAAGGTATCGTATTGTGGTTGGCCTGCGTTCGTAACAGCGACAACTTCACGGCAGTTTGTTGTGTACACGTGAGAGAGAACCTAACCTCGACTTTTAAAGAAATACTATGGGGCGGCGTAAAAAGGTTTGTATTTTTCGTAAATTTAAATGAATTTCATGTTCTGTTGTTACTGGCAATATACGGTTGAACTGTTGGATTAAATTGAAGACGATGGTAAACAAAAATAATGAATACGAACGAACGTTCTGCAGGGACGTTGTGTGAAGAAGAATAAACAAATTAATCTGGAAGAAAATCTAGATTTGATAAAGGCACCGCATTCGTTTGTCATTCATCGTGGTTTACCCGGGGAGCACATAGTGGAGCTAACCCGAGATTTCCGAAAAATTATGGAGCCATTCACAGCTGCGTCGTTGAAGGAGAGAAAACGGAACACTATCAAAGATTTCTTGTCCATCGCGAGCGTGCTTCACGTTACGCACATGTGCATCTTTACGAAGACTGAAAAAGGAATGTATTTTAAACTATGCAGGTATAAACACAGTTACAATACAAAGTGTTAATAAGTGTTTTATACAAAACACTGTATGCACTGTATGCACGATTAAAACACGAGTACGTTGCAGGTTGCCAAGAGGACCAACGCTTTCGTTTAAAGTACACAGCTTCTCGTTAGCTCGCGACGTGGTATCTATGTTAAAGAAACAGATGGTGTTTGAAGAACTGTTTAAAAATTCTCCACTGGTAGTATTAAACAATTTTAGCGGAGAAGGTATGCAGTTGAAGCTTATCGCTTCTATGTTTCAAAACATGTTCCCTACCATAAATTTAACTACGGTAAGTTTAAACATTAATGTGAACATCGTACATTGTAAATAATATCTACTATCACAAAGAAACATCTTTTTTGGAATGTTTCAGGTAAATTTGACTACAATTCGCAGGTGTTTATGCTTAAATTACAATCCAACCTCGAAAACGATCGATCTCAGACATTACGCTATTAGAGTGGTGCCTGTTGGTTTATCGAGAGGTGTTAGGAAGATAGTACAAGCTAAGATACCAAACTTGTCTAAATGCGATGATTTTTCCGAGTTTCTGACAAAAGGAACTGTCTCTGAAAGTGAAGCCGAAGACGATCCTACAAATCAAGTCACGTTGCCTCAAACATTGTCTTCGCGTGGTAATCATGCGAATAGCACAAGTGCAATTAGATTGTCCGAATTAGGACCCAGATTAACACTGGAGGTAGGTGATCACTTTTCGTTGGACGATTCTAATGACTAGTAGGCAGTAGTTTTTATAAAATTGGTTTTAGTTAATTAAAATCGAAGATGGACTTCTGGATGGCGAAGTACTTTTCCACGAATATGTTCACAAATCGGAAGAAGAGAAACTGTTGATAAAAAAGAAACGAGAAGAAAAGAAAAAGCTGAAAGAGAAAAGGAAAAAGATTCAAGAACAAAACAAAAGACGAAAAGACGAGGAAAAGCAGGAACACAAAGAGAAATCGCTGAAGGGAATACAGAAGAAGAAAACGGAAAGCGAAACGTTATTGCGAAAGATCGCGAAGGAATCGGCTGAAGCGAACATAGTGGAAGACGACGACGATGTTCAATATTATCGTGATGAAGTAGGAGAGGAACCTGACAAAGGTGATTATTCGACTTTATAATCTTTAATCAATTTAGTTGGCAAAATGTACTAATTGTTAAACTGTCTTTCGTAGATCTATTTCAAAGAAAAGTTGGCGAAAAGAGGCCGAGAAAGTTCGCACCTAAATACAAGACGAAAAAATCAAAATCCAACGAATCGTGAAATATAAACATACATTGGTTACACATAATAATTTTGTACATTACATAGCAATATTTCCAGTAAAATATTTTTAATAAAAATAGTTTTATACAATAGTATGTATTATAAGAACCAACTTTATTTGTCGCTTATGGACTCTAGTGGGGTTTATTTTCTTTTTTAATTATCTCTTATGAATTAGTATTCTGTATGATTACGTTAAAAATTCTCGAATAAAATTAATTTCAATCACAGATAATGTTACTTACAAACGGCACATATTATATGTACACATACACGCGTTACAAACTAGACTACAAATATTTACGTTAAATGTATAAAAATTTCGTGTTCGTGCGTTAATTGCACGTCATTGCATATGCACAAGGCTGATCAACATCATTTCAACCTATCGATCTCTGCCTCGAGTTCTTTGACGCGCTTAGTTCGATTACGGCACACGGTTTTCAACATTGTTTTCTCTCTCTGGAGTTTCTCGATTTTAAAGTGATCCTGCACAAATAAAAATTCAAAACGTGTTAAATTAATAACTGGAGCATACAACACATTAATCTGAACATACCTCAACAACACCGCTGTTACTGCTGCAGAAACGTATTGTATCGGTCGGTATCGTTTGGCAACTCTGGTCCTTTCTATTTACACGCCAACGTCTGCAGACGTCGCATTCCCATGTGTTCACATCGTTTATACTTCGTTGAAGTTTCTTTATCTCCAGTTTCAACTCGGTGTTCTATAACAAAGTAAAACAAACGATTCCAATGAAAAAATTCAGTACACTTTTCCTTACAATCTAGAAGTGAAAAACACGCTACCTTATTACTAAAAGCAAGCAATTTCTCCTCCAATTGCTTACACTTCCTCTCATACGGGAAACTTTGGCTTTGAATCTCAAGCTCCAACGTGGCTAGTCTACTGTTCTTCGTAACCATCGTCAGTTCAAGATCCCGAATCTTCTTCTTGAGCTGTTTCAATTGTTCGTCCTCCTCGATTACACTATTTTGCAACTTCCTCACGCTGTCGTTGCTCACGCTTGTGTTGTTCCATAATCGATAATTATACTCTTTGATATCGTTGTGGAAGTTCATGTATGTTCTAGGTCGGGCCTGAAGCGCTTCGACCTCACTCTTCAGTTTGTTGTTCTCCTCCTTCAAGAACCTCAGGCTCCCTTTCAGCTTCGAGATCTCAACGTCTCGCTCGTGGATGCTAGCCGCAGATTTTGACAATTCGATGTCCAGATCTTTGTTCTTGGTAGCTAAGTCTCGCATCTTGTTAGCGCACTCTTTCAACTTCTTCTCCTTCTGATTGAGCTCGGTTGTTCGACTGTCCAGTTCCCAGGCGATTTTGTTCTCGTTGTGCAGCACGTCGTCGAGCTTCTCGTCCTCCTTCATTTCCAAGTTTGGCTCGTTTAGTTGACCCTTGTACAACTGTAGTATCTTCTTCACCTCGAAATTCTCCTTGGACAGGTTGTCGCACTGTCGCCTCGAGTCAGCCAACGCTTTCATGATCTCGTATTTTTCACCCTGGAGTTCGGTCAGGCGGTTCCACGCGCCCTCCAAATTGTTCGGCACCTTTTTGCTCGAGTCTCTTGACTGATCCTGGCTAATCATCGACGCGTCCTTCAACGAAACGTTGCTCGTGTCGCTAGCATACTGTCTGGCCTCCATCTGTTTCTTCAAGGTGTTTAACTTGGTCTGCAGATCATGATTCTCCCTCTTCAATATCCGAATCACATTGTCGTTCTGTCGCGACTTCTCGTCATCTTCCACTCTTTCCGTATCCATCTGCAGTCTCATTTTGAAAGCGTCGACCTTGTTGCGAAGCTTCTCGTTCTCTTCGTGCAGGCTCTCCAGCTTCTGCTCCAGTTCGCTGATGCGAGTATTCTCGGTGAAACGAGAGTTAAGCTTGTCTTGGAGCAACGAGATCTCGGCGTCTCGCTCCTGGATGATCGTCGCGTAGTCATCCAGCTCCTCGTCCAATTCCTTGTTCTTCACCTGCAGTTGTTTCACCTGGTTAGCGTACTCGTTCACCTCCTTCTCCTTCTCCGTCAGTTGCAGCTTCTTGTATTCGAGTTCAAGCGCGATCGTGTTTTTCTCGAGCAAAAGTTCGTCGAACTTGGTCTCGTGCGTCGACGAGCTCGAAGCGTTGTACTTGGTCTCGTATGAGGCTAGAGTCTTCTTGATCTTGGTGTTCTCCTGCAGCAGCAAATCGTACATGGCTTTGATGTCGATCAGCTGCGTCAAGGTCTGATTCTTAACGTCCTGGAGCTCGATCACGCGATTGCTCGCGCCGTCCAAACTGCTCTGCAGTCTTTTGTTCATCTCCTTCAGTTCATCCATTTCAGCTTCCGCTTTGATCTTGCTGGTGCTGTGTCTCATCCTCCGTTCCAGCTTGATGTTCTCCTGCTTGAGCATCTCGTACTTCTCTTTCAGCTCGTTGAGCTCTTCCGTCAGCGCAACGTTCCTGCTGTTCAGCTGTTTACTTATTCCGGCATTCTTGATCTCCTCTGCCTTCGATTTGTCCTTGATCGCTGCAAGCTGCTCCTCGTTCTCAGCCTTCAAGGTTTCGATTTCCTGCCTGTACCGCTCTATAGTTGTTTTCTGATCGCTCACGTGGTTCTTTAGTGCTTCGAACTCCGGAAGTATAGCGTCGAGCTTGGCCTTGTACTCGGCCAGCGTGTCGCACTTGCTCCTCAAGATTGCCGAGATATCCTCTATGTGCGAAGCCTTCTGATCCAGCTGCTGGGTCGCCTCGTTGTAGGCATCCGTCAGCTCCTGGAGCTCCGCCCTCAATTTCTCCAAGCTGTGGCCACTCTTCTTGATCTCGATCACGTTCGCTTCGATGATGTTCTTCAGCTGTTTCTCGTTGGCCTCTAGTCCCTCCACGACGCTGCTCATCTCTATGTTCTTCGTTTTGTAAGATTCGATGGTGCGCGACAGTTCGTTCATTCTTTTCTCGTACATCTCCGTCTCATCCTTGAGCTTCGATTGGAACTCTAGATCCTTGCTCTTGAATATCTCTTGCACCTCTTTTTCCCTCTTTTGCGCCACGTAGATTGCTTCCTCCTGTTTGTTGTCGACCTTGTGCAACTTCTCAAACTCTGTCTGCAGATTTTGCAAGTCCGCCTCGAGCATCTTCATGTTCCCTCGGAGAACTTCGTTCTCGCGAATGCTCTCCCTGAGAAGATGCTCCTTCTGAGAGATCTTGTTCTCACACTCCTTCTGGCTACGCTCCCGTTCCGTCAGTTCCATCTGCAGCTTCTCGATCTCGGTCTCCAGTTCTTTCGCCCAAGTGGTTGCGCGCTTCTCCGAGTCCGCACACTGCTGTATCTCCTCCTCCAGCAACTGTTTATCCTTCTCGTACGTTTCTCCTATGGTCTTGATCATCTCCTGCTCCTTCGAGACCAGTGTCTGCACCAGGATCAGAAAGATCTCGTTCACGGACTGTTTGGACAGCTCCGCGCAGTTGACGGTGCACTTGAGTGATCTCAACTCCTTCATCATGCACCGCCTAATGTCGCTCAGCTCTCCGTTCAGCCTCTCGATATCGTCGATGCTTTGCTTGCTGGACGCGTTCTCGCTTTGCTTCTCGTCGATGTTCTTCAACTTCGCCAGCTCCTGTTTCAAGTTCAGATTGTCGTCGATGTATTTCTTCAGCGTGTCGTTCAGCTGTCGGAAATTGCTCTCGGCCTCTTCGACGCGATGCTGGTACTGCGCGGATATCGATTCGAGCTCGCCTTTGTATCTTGCTTCGAAGTTGGACTGCATATTGGCCTCGACCATCTGCAGCCTCTCTGTCAATATGCGTTTCTCTTGCTCGCTCTGCTGGTAAAGCTGCTCTACGTAGACACCTTTCTTCTGAAGTTCTTCGCATAGCTGTTCCCGTTGAACTAGGTGCTCCTGCAATTCACCGATTCTTCCCAGTGTCTGCTGATTCAACTCCTCGTGCTGCCTCTTCGACGCCTCCAGCTCTTCCCTGTACCGGTTGTCCATGGAGTAGGCAATCAACTGACTCTTCTTCATCGCCGAGTCCAAGTCGTTTTTCAACGACTCGATCATCGCGCTCTTGTTGTCCCGTTCAATCTTTAACTCTTCCAGCTCCATTTCTGAAGTCAACCTCTGACTCTCAAGCGTCTTCTCACGATTGGAGAGCAGTTCCAGTTCCTTGCTCATGTTCGCCAACTCGTTCTCCAGAATTTGTATTTTCTCCGCCGTGATATTCTCGTTCGTGGACAACTTCTGCTCAAGTTCCTCGTTGCTGGCTCTCAAGCCGTCGATCTTTTCCAACAAGCTCGCCTTCTCGGCTCTGAATTGGTTCAACGTGGCGCCGAAGTTCGTGCTGTTCTTCCTCATCTCGTCTATGTCGGTCTTCAGTTGGTCGATGTGACTCTGTATCTGAACCACTCTGCAGCTATTCTTCTCAGATCGTTTCTTCGGGGTAGAGTCGAGACCTGATGATTGATCTATGTGCGCGTTGCTACGCAGCTGTTCGAGTTCGCTGCATTTGTCCTCGTACTGGACCGTCAGTTTTTCGTGATCCACCTTTAGCGTTTGCAGCTCGTCGTTCAAAGTCCGCACCCTCTCCTCGACGAAGCTCACGTTCATTTCGTCGACGAAGCTTACGTTCGAAGTCAGTTCGTTACCGCTGGTGTTCAGCTCCTGGTTGATCTTGCTCTTCAGGATTTCGGTATCTTCGCACTTCCGATCAAACTTCCTCTGAAGATCTTCAAGCTTCTGGTTGAGCGATTTTGCTTCTAGCTTCAGAGTCCTTCGACTCTCGTTCAGGTTCTTTAGGTGGGAGCACTGGTTGCAAGACGCCAGCTTTAGGTCGCTCAGCTTTTTGTTCAAACGAGTCAATTGGTTCACCTTCTCCTGCAACGTTGCCACCTTGTCGACAAATGTCGGAGCCTCGTGGTTCTCTCCCTGAAGAGATTCCTTGCACGACGTCTCCGCGCCGTCGTCGAACTTCTCGTTGCGTGAACTCTCGAGGTCTTCGATGGTCTGCAGCAGATCGTTCGAGAATTTCGTGTTCTCTTCAGACAGTGTGGTCACCTTTATCTTCAGTTCCACGATTTCGGCCTTCAGCATACTATTCTGCGATCGTAGATTACTCGCTTCTCCCTCGGTGGAAACTTCGTTCGCCGGCAAGAACTCTTCCATCTTCTTCCTGAAGATCTCGCACTGCTGCTTCAGCTCGTCGTTCTCTTCGATCTTGTCGATCAAGTCGGTGGAGAGCTCATCGTTCTCTGCCCGCAAACATTCGTTCTTCTCCGCGAGAGCAACTGCATTCTCCTTGTACATACATTCGTGATCGAACAAAAGCGATTTACTCTCCTTGATGCTCTCCAGCTCCTTGTTCTTCTCGGCTATCAAAGTCGACAGCTCGATGTTCTCCGACGTCAGCTTGTCGATTTTATTCTTGTAGGACGCGAAAGGTTCGTCCTCGTTGCTGGTGGCTTCCAACGATGCCTCTCTCGCACGCATTGACTCAAATTGATCGTTCAGAGCAGCCAAGTTACTCTCTAATGTGATCTTCTGGTTCGTCACGTCGGAGAGGCGGCCGTATAATTCGTCGATCGTTCTCTGAAGATTCGCCTCCGCCTGTTTCGCGTTCTCGTGCTCGACGGTCAATTTCTCGGCCATCTCCATGTTCTCGGTCGTCAGCAGATAGATAGTCCTCTCCAGATTCTCTATGTCCTGCATCAAACTCTGAACGTCCGATTTGATCTCGTTCAATTCTTGATTCTTCAAGTGCAGACTCTCTTCCAGCTGACTCTTCTCCGTGCTCAGCATCAGTGCTGATGTGTCGAAGGTGTTGTCGTTATATTGTTTCGAAAAGGACAGAAAAGATTGATTGCCCAATTGACAGTCCTTCGTGCTCTGATTCGCAGAGCAGTTGCCGTCCTCGCTGACGAGAGTATCATCCTTTTTCAGCTCTGACTTGGCTGTAATTATTGTATTCAATCTCTCGAGCAATTGGGAGTTGGTTTGCTCAAGCTCCTTCTTTTCGTGAATTACAGTCTCTATCTGTGTTTCTAACTCACCAAATTTCCACATCGCTATCTGGAATTTCGACTTCTCTTCGCTCATCTCAGCGATAACGCGATGCAGTTCGTCTTTCTCGGACTTCAAACTTTCGATTTTACTCTCCACCTCTAATGTCGCTTCCATTTGTTCCGTCATTTTGGCATCCAGTTCCGATACCTTCTGTTTCAACTCGTCATTGAGGTGTTCCACTTCAACCTTCTCGGAAATGTAGCTTTCAAGTTGTTTCTCTAGTTCAGAGACTCTCTCCATCGCGTTCTGGCTCTCAATCTGCTTCGCCGCGACCATGGCCGACAATTCAGTAATTCTCTGGCCCAACTCGGATCGTAGTTCGGTGTTAATGCTTTCCAATTCGTTCTTCTCGGTTATTCTACTTTCAACCTGTTTCTGTAGATCAGAGATCTTCTCTAGTAATTGATGAACTTCGGTTTGTCCAGTGCGCAACTCGGCATTGTCGTGTAGCAGCTCGTCCTTCTCGGATGTTATCCTTCTGACACAGCCTTCCAGCTCAGCCAGCTTCTCAATCGATTTCTTACTTTCGGCTAGCTCTGCCACTTTTGCCTTCAACTCGGAAGACTTCTCGGCCAGCTCAGCACGCAATTCACTGTTTACGAGATCGAGCTCGCTCTCAGCCGATGTGCGTTTAGTCTGTTCAATCTGCGCCACGTTTTGGTGCAGCGCGATTCGCGATTCTAATTCGGTTGTCTTTAATTGCAGCGCCTCTTTCAGTGCATTCTTCTCCGATGTTACACTCTCGACTTCCTTCTGCAATACAGAGAGCTTCTCAACCGTTTCCTGTCGCGCGACGTGCTCAGATTTCATAGCTAACTCGAATTCGGAAACTGTTTTGCTCAGTTCAGCGTTGCTGGTTTCCAGTTGTTGCTTCTCGACGATTAAACTCTCAAGTTGCTCCTTCAACTCGGCGTTTCTCGTCGCAGCTTCCTGCCTCGCGATTTGCTCCGCTGTAATCTTCGACTCGAAATCGAGGATATTTTGGTCCAATCGCGCGTTCAATTCAACGTTCTCAAGTTCAAGCTGGTTCCCTTTTGAAGCGAGATCATCGACTTGCTTCTGCAATTCAGAAACTCTTCCGACAGTTTCTTCGTGCGCTGTTCGCTCTCGACTCAATTCTGCTCGCACATCGTCGATAGCTTGCTCCATAATCGCTTTCTCGGTCGCGATCTCCGCGTTCCGCTTCTCTAGTTGTTGAATTTCAAATTTCATTTCGCCGTTCGCGGTTACCGGATCGTTCTTCAGCTTGTCCAACTCCAAAGACTTAATGGACAGCTGGGTACACAGTTCACGGCGTATAAGCTCGAACTCTTTCCTCTCGGAGACGATGTTATCGACCTCCTTTTGCAATTCTGCGATCCTCTTAGTCGATTCGCCACGCAATTCAGTGTATTCCAGAGTAACGTCCTTCAGCTTCCTCTCCAGTTCGATGATCTTCTTCGCTTCCACCTCTTTCACGCTTTCCTCGGACATATTTTTCAACTCTAGCTCGGCGGTCTTCTTCTTCAGTTCCGCGCGCAGTTCGCCGCTTATATATTCGAATTCATCTCTTTCAGAGGTGATGTTTTTCATTTGCCTCTCCACTTCCATGAACTGTTTCGTTGCTTTTCGATTAGACTCTTTCTCCAAGATATTCTGTGTCTCGAGCTCGTCAAGTTTCGAGCATAATTCAGTGATCACGCGCTCCGTGTCCGTCACTTCCGCGAGGTTCAAACTCCCTAGCCGTTTCTTCACGTCCGGCGTGTATTCTAGCACGCTACCTTCCCGGTCTAAAAGCTGCTTCTCTAGCGTTGTGAACTGGCGAAGCTCCACGAAGTCTCTCGTCAATTGGTTGATGCACTGTCGCAGAATGTGCTTGGGCGTCGAGGGCGAAGCTTGGCAGCTGATCGTCTGACTCGCTGCGTTGCGATTCGATCTCTCCGGCGTTCCGCTTAGCCTATCCGACTTGATGGTAAACACTTCATCCCTGAATGTGACGCGATGCTTGTGTTTCTTCACGAATAATTCGCTATCGCTATCGGTGTCGTTCTCCTCTTCGTTCACTCGATCGCACTCGCTCTTGAACAGCTCCAGCTCAAAGTCCGTGAAAGCCGTTTGAAAGGTTTGATTCAACAAATCGACGGATTGAATGATGCTCTTCCTATGGGGCTTCTCGAAGGATACTTCTTTGATAGTCGGCAAGTCTTGCGTCGGCTGAAAAGCAGGCCGAAAATTCGCCATCCCCGGACCGCCCCACGTTTGCCTTCTTTTCGCCTTTTTCTTGAACGAGTCCTCCTCGCTCATGGTGTCCCCGGAGACGATCCGAGTCTTCAGCAACTCTATACGTTCCTCCAACAACTGATTTACCCGCTCCTTCTCTTGCAACTTCGACTCCATCTCCTCGACTTCCGCCACTCGGTTCTCCTGCTTCATTTTCTGCAGTTCCGTTTGCAGTTTCGAGATTTGTTTCGCGTAACGTTTCAGAAGCACCCCATCCGACATCACCTCGTTCACTTCTGGCTTGTTCTTCACGCTTTTCGCACGGTACGCAAACGACAGAGTACATTGCGTCTCGTCTACAGCGGCCGGAGTTACGGCGCAGATTATGGTCGTCATAGCGTTGCCACCCAGAGAATTCTGTAACAACCTCGTCAGTTTACTGTCGCGGAAGTTCACATATTTCTGGCCATCTTGGTATTCGCTCAACTGCTTGATCACCAAGCCCAACGTCGACAAAGACAAATTGATATGCAGACCCTCCTTGAACCTCTCGCCGGTTGCTCCTGTCTGTCGTGCCCTCTCGGACCCAGCCAGATCCACTAAATTCAACTGGGAAACTTTAATCACGCTGTTCGAATCACCCGAGGCCTCTCTACTCTCGATCGTCTGCAGAAAACGTATATTAAACATTGTAATACCGTCATACACAACACAGTAATGTTCGACGTTCACTTACAATTCTAAATATTGTGTGACTTCTACTGCTCCGCTCGTTCATATTGGTCTCTCCCGTCCTCCTATTCTTGTCTCCCTTCTTCATTAGCGATATCATGTTTTCTGGACTGTTGGTGACCTCTTCTTTGCATTGCACGAACACTTGACCATTGGTGTCTTCTTTCAACTTCAGGTCGATGCCAGTTTTATTTAATAAATCATTGACTTTCTCTTTGTAAATCTCCAAGTACGACACTCTAGAAGATAATGATTTTGTACTGCAATTGTTAGATTGAAATTTGCTTTTCTACAATTAATCCGTCTTCTCGTTAACTATGAAAAGATTCTTTTCTACGATTAGAGAAGAACGGTGACTACACAATCGATTAATAAAGCTGTATTCTTTAACCCTTTGCACTTGGTTGTCCCCTCTGAAAGGCTCCACTAAAAATTGCTATAACATTATTCAAAATATTGTTTACATTATTAAATGTATCGGTGTATAATCTGTTACTAAACAACTAGGTATTATACGAGGTATTATACCAATTTCAAATCTGTCAAACTTCAATAATCATAGGGAATGGAAATATTGTAGATCCGAAGAAATGTTTAATTCCGCGAAGGGTTCAAATTTAACCATTGCATATTATTTTAAACTTATACGATCGTCTCATTGATTCTGTACAAACCTTAATAAGAATTCTCGACCAGCTGTGTTGGTCATAGCATTGAACATGTGTTCAATAGCTAGTGGTACGATCCCTGGTTCGTCCCTGGTGCCCATCATTGTGTACGTTTTGCCGGAACTTGTCTGACCATAGGCAAACACAGTACCGTTGAATCCGTTCACAGCAGCATCAACAATGGGCCTTACTATATCGAATACATCTGCATTCGATGCATCCATGTCAAAAATGTGATCTGTAAATTTGCAAGAGAAAACATTAGGACATGTAACAAAAGGTTTGTGCGAGAACCATTACGAAACGTTGGACGGATTAAAAAGTAATTGGTAAATACCGAAAGAATATCCACCATCTCCGCGTTTCTTTAGCTCCGAATCCGTCGACACAATTGTGTTTCCTTGAACTTTCCATTGTGGTGACAGATTATCCTCCTTTTCCCGTTTAATCAACGGTCTCACCTTAATCGCAACCTTAATACTATCAGACATTGTCGCGTTGATTTAATTACCCACTTTAATCGAATCATGAAATAGCGATGACTGACGCTGATACTCTTATACCATAGTTGATCGTAACCGTCACTTGAAAAAGCCTTCCGACATTTCGACCAGCTTTCGTTTGAATTTGAACTTCCTTTCACCTCATTGGCTGTCTCGACAAAAACAGGGACGTGTCCATGTCCCAAGTTTGTGGGGGAACACTGTGGGTAAGTATCACTGGCAGAAAAGTACCGGAAGAGTTCAAAAGCTTATATTTTTTATATTATATGTACATACATAAGGAATTTTAATACAACACAAGCACGTTATACATTCATATTTCAAAGTGAAATCATAACAAATTTTGCGAAGTTAGGCGGGGTGATCAAGGTACTCCATTTTTGGCTACATTTTTACGTTACTGACTTGCCTGATTTCGACCATAGATTTGCTATGAACAAGATGGAAGAGAATAGACGAATGCAGAGCCATCTATGGAACCGTATTCGTTGCGTAGCCACCTTAATCCTTCATCAATGTAAATCCGAATTTCCCCCAATTTTGACTCCTTTCCTTTGTCGAGTCCGAGTGCATCGTCACATCGTTAGTCCGTCAGTGGCAGTGATTCTGTCCGGTCGTTGTATTTCCTCTGTGTTTGGCTACTTTGTTGACGCATACTCATTTAAAATGGCTACGTCGAAAACTACAAACACATACAACAGACAAAATTGGGAAGATGCTGTGAGCAATACAAAACGAACTTCTACACGTGTAATTAAACAACATTTAATCTAATTAATCAACATTTCTTTTTAGGAATTCCCAATATTATGTCAGACGTGTCTTGGTGATAATCCATATATTCGTATGGTAAGTGCATTTTTGCAAATTGTACAATTATTTTCACTCTTAACCCTTCCGATCCGAAGAACATACGTTCTCACGATCTATCGTACGCGGACGAACGACGTACGATGTACGATGTACGTCCTGATCCAACACAACGAGTTGTGTTTTTATGATTCTTTTTATGATTCTACGATACATATTCTGATTTTATAATTATAATAAATATATATTTCATATCATTTCTCTGTCGAGTCGTAGCTTGGTAGAATTAATATTAAAGCTGCACATTGAAACAATTAAGCAACAACCTCTCTACTTCTGTTGCAGACAAAGGAAAAGTATGGAAAGGAATGCAAGATCTGTATGCGACCGTTCACAGTATTCAGATGGTGTCCCGGCGCGAGAATGCGTTTCAAGAAAACCGAAGTTTGTCAGACTTGTAGTCGTCTGAAGAATGTCTGTCAAACATGTTTGCTCGATTTAGAATACGGTTTGCCCATCCAAGTGCGCGACGCTGCGCTAAAAATTAAAGATGACCTCCCCAGGTCAGATGTAAACAAAGAGTATTATGTACAAAACATAGATAGCGAAATTGGTAAAATAGACGCAACATCGCCGGCTGGAGCTGTTGGGAAATCTGCAGCTGCCAGCGATCTACTAATGAAACTAGCGAGAACAAGTCCGTATTATAAAAGGAATAGGCCGCATATCTGTTCCTTCTGGGTTAAAGGAGAGTGTAAGAGAGGCGAAGAATGTCCATACAGACACGAGAAGCCAACAGATCCTGATGATCCGCTAGCGGATCAAAACATTAAGGATCGTTACTACGGCGTGAACGATCCTGTCGCGGATAAACTAATGCGCAGAGCTGCCGCGATGCCGAAGCTCGACCCACCCGAGGACAAATCTATCACGACATTATACATTGGCAATTTGGGAGATGTTTTAACAGAGAAGCAATTGCGTGATCATTTTTATCAGTACGGAGAGATACGTTCCGTTACGATGGTACCTCGTCAGCAGTGTGCCTTTATTCAGTACACGCAAAGAAGCGCGGCGGAAGCAGCAGCAGAAAGGACGTTCAACAAACTAATATTGGGTGGCAGAAGATTGACTATCAAATGGGGACGCTCCCAAGGAAGACAGACAGTATCAGCAGCAGAGGCAACCAGAGAAATCCTGGAACCGGTACCTGGTTTGCCTGGTGCTTTACCACCACCTCCGGAAAGCATGGGCAACAATTTCTTCAATCTGCAAACTACTCCAGGAATGATACCACCAATGATGATACCTCCACCACCGGTTGCTCCACAATTCATGTTCCCACCTCAGATGACTGCTGCTACCGCAACACCAATTTTCCCTCCAGGAACAACTCCGATACATTATCCCAGTCAGGACCCATCGAGAATGGGCGCGTCTCAAGGCATAGGAAAGCCTTGGCCAGAAGAATAACGATAATAGCGTTGAACTGTTTAATAATCACGACTGTATCAGAGAAAGCCTGTAAAAAAATACATGATATTTGACTTTCTTTACCCTACATGCGTTTAGTACTGTTATTCATCTCCATCATCTAATCGTGATCAACCAAGTAGGAATTAGCAGCGAGTTACCAGCCAGTAACAATTCTTGATTAGACTGCGGATCTTTATATATTGCACAATTGATTAGATAAATTCAAGATGCCAATAATATATGATTTCTCTTTCGTTTCAATTTTTATTTTGCATAAAGATTCACAGTTTATTCGTGATCAGTCGCTATAGGATGATTAATTTTTTTCCTTTCCGTAAAACATGGACCAATCAAGGCAGTGATGCCAGAAACGTGGGTTTTTAGGTTTCTCTCCTCCTCTGCTGCTGTCGGCTGGGTTCCCCCACTCTTACGTCTACTGCGCACGCGCTACACACGAACGTACCTCTACTCTACCTCTGTTTGTAAATAGTGTAGCGCACGTGCAATCGAACAGGCACTCACACGGGCAGAGTAGAGGTACGTTCGTGTGTAGCGCGTGCGCAGTAGACGTAAGAGTGGGGGAACCCAGCCGACAGCAGCAGAGGAGGAGAGACCTACTTATAGACGCATGCGGACTGATGCGGACTGGAAATCTGTCAACAAGAAAAGTACTCGAGTTTCTGCTCTATAAAGATTCTCCGTACGTAGGACGACCATGAAGCGCCATCTGATGTAGGAAAACGTTCTTACGAGTCCAGCGGGTATTAGCGGTTACTGTGAGAGTGTCATCGTTGCATTTTAATACGTGTCCACTGATGTCTGTCCGTCCGGTGTTTCTGCTACGTTAGCCGTATTCTGTGAATCTATGGGATGTTTTTATTGTCAGATATCATTGAATTTCTATCTGTAGTAGCATAAGGCGCCTAGCGCGCCTTCCCGTCACGATGAACATGTGTCGGGCTCGATTGTTATTCCACTTTGTGGCGCTTAGCCTACTCCCCTTTGCCCGTCCCGACGAGCACAATCACATCGTAAGTATTTAGAAATTACATATTTTCGAAATGTCAAAGTTCAAACACCGTTCCTCGCACGCGTTTAACATACTCGCGACACGTAACACGCATTCCGTCCCGTTGGCAGTCGTTCCTTCCTTATCTCTTCACAATAGGTCAATATGTAATCATGATTTTCTATGTCTGATACGTACTCGCTATTCGTGAAAGAAAATACTGTCAATCCATTGTCGATTGTCTATCAATATACACCGATATATTTCTCAGAAAAAACTGTTACTCTGACAATGTTTCTCTGTTTTCAGTACGCGGATAACGACGAAGTAGTCCTATGGATGAGTACAGTCGGACCATATCATAATCGCCAAGAAACCTATTCATACTATTCGCTACACTTTTGTAAAGGCATGAAAAATGTCATTAACCATTATCACGAAACCTTCTCCGAGGCACTACAGGGCATCGAACTCAAATTTAGCGGCCTTGAAATCGAATTCAAATGTAATCGACGATATTACTTATTAATAGACACTATTAGCACCTTGCCCTACAATTTATTTTATGGTTTCAATGATCAGAACTTTTTGTAGATCGTACTTTTCTCTAAGAAAAGAGAAAACTTGTGTCTATGTGTTCTCCAATAGTTGTACAATATCAAAACTGAAATAGAATTTAATTTTGGTTATGGGAAACATTCATTTTTATTAGAATCTATTAAGAATCTTTGGCACAAATCAGACACGATATTGTAAGGCAAGGGGTTAAATATTTTAAGACGTTTCAATTATATTATCTATTGTACTTGTTTACAGCCGATGTCGTTAAGACAGAGTATTGCCAGATAAGGTTAAACGAAGAGAAAGAGAAAGCGTTCATATATGCAGTGAAGAATCAGTATTGGTACAAGATGTACATGGATGACTTACCAATCTGGGGTAACTTACAGTGCTTTCTTATTCGAGTATATCGTTGGACAGTTGTACCAATCAATTCTTTTGTTGTGTTGTCTAGGAGTTGTTGGCGATCCAGAAGAGAATAACGGAGAGGTATCATATTATATTTGGACACATAAAAAGTTTGACATAGGCTACAATGGAAAGCAAATAGTCGACGTGAATTTGACCAGCGAAAACAAAGTTAAGATAGAACAAGGCGCGGCCATCTCTTTCAGCTACGAAGTAAACTGGAAGAAGAGTAACGTGAAATTTGAAGATAGATTCGACAAATACTTGGATCCTAATTTCTTCCAGCACAGGGTACGTTGCGCTAGAAGCGAAACGAGTATTGTCGATTGAATACAATTGAATCTGATTAGACTGCGGATCTTTATGCAATTCGCAATTCGCAATTCGCAATTTTTCTAGAGGAATTTTAAGAAACTCGAATCAAATAAAATTTGATTTTCCATGGTAGTAGCCTATTTAGGTTGTACTTTATATCCTAGCATATTTTGAAAATGTTCAAAAGCCATAATTTCATAAACATGCGCAGTCTAAAATGAAATTAACAGTTTAACGGACCGATATTCCCTTTCAGATTCACTGGTTCAGCATTTTCAATAGCTTCATGATGGTAATCTTCCTTGTTGGGCTTGTCTCGATGATTCTGATGCGTACATTAAGGAAAGATTATGCTAGGTATAGCAGGGACGAAGAGATGGATGACATGGAAAGAGATTTAGGAGACGAATACGGCTGGAAACAGGTTCACGGGGATGTATTTAGACCAGCCAGTCATGCAATGCTTTTCTCGGCTTTAATAGGTGCAGGCTATCAGGTAATTACCTTTGGTAATCGAACGAATCCGATGAACATGTGGAATGACACACCTTATTTTCTCTGTAGGTCACAGTTGTTGTACTTAGCGTTATCATTTTTGCTATTCTTGGAGAGCTTTACACCGAAAGGGGTTCAATGCTATCTACGGCAATTTTTGTTTACGCTGCTACGTCGCCCATAAACGGTTACACCGGAGGTGGTTTATACGCTCGTATGGGAGGACGAATTTGGATCAAACAAATGATTCTCAGTGCCTTTATGTTACCTCTTATCGTTTGTGGCACTGCTTTCTTTATCAATTTCATCGCCATGTACTATCATGCTAGCCGTGCGATACCTTTCGGATCTATGGTACAGTATCTGGTTCCTCGGATTAATTTACTAACAACTAGACTGCGGATCTTGATGCGTTTGCAGCAGAATCGAGTAGAGGAAATGAAAAATTCATTATCATTAAGGGAATAATTTTGACTTTGCATAAAGATCCATAGTCTACCGATAAACACTGAAAGTACGATGTTACTTTAACAGTGATTTTCGTTTATTCAGGTGGCGGTCACGTGTATTTGCATATTCGTGATACTACCTCTAACATTAGTTGGAACCATCTTAGGTCGAAATCTAGCTGGAACACCTGACGCGCCATGTAGGATTAACGCGGTACCACGACCTATTCCTGAAAAGAAATGGTTCATGGAACCGCTAGTTATCATAATGCTTGGCGGCATTTTACCATTCGGATCGATATTCATTGAAATGTATGTCTCCCGATCGATTGATATGTTTACGAACCGATTAAAACGATGCGTTCTTTCAGGTACTTCATATTTACCTCATTCTGGGCATATAAAATCTATTACGTCTATGGTTTTATGTTACTAGTGTTCGTTATTCTAATGATAGTAACCGTTTGCGTTACTATCGTGTGTACATACTTTCTGCTGAACGCTGAAGACTATCGATGGTAAGAATTAGTTGAGAATTACTGAGAATCAGTCGAATCCTTTAACATAATATCTACTTACAGGCAGTGGACAAGTTTCTTAGCTGCAGCTTCGACTGCTGGATACGTCTACATATACTCCTTTTATTATTTCTTCTTCAAGACTAAGTATGTTTTCCTAATTATAGATAGTCTTGAAATTATAGGCTAGTAGAATTTATTAATTTATCGTGTGTTTTCATTTTCAGAATGTACGGTCTCTTCCAGACAGCATTTTACTTTGGTTACATGGCATTATTCAGCCTTGCCTTGGGTATAATGTGCGGAACAGTCGGTTACGTCGGTACTAATGCATTTGTACGAAAAATTTATTCCACAGTGAAGATAGACTAAAGCACGACGCTCTAGTGTAAACGTCTATATCGTGGGATTAAACTAAATAAGAGCGTACAGAGTGATGCCTGCTGCTCTTCACAAAGTAGGACTCTTCTTCCCTTGATATTTTTAATTATTTACTATTTAATGATAACGCGCAAAACGCGACACTTAAAAAAAGAAAATTTTATCAACGATTACGAATATTACAATAAAATTAACAAAGTGAATAAGAAACGTTCTCGTTTGCGTACGACAAATCGTCGAATATTCGATCAAATATGGCAATATCTTTCTCCTCAGTTTATTCGTTCAACGCGAATATTGAAAAAATCGAGTCCTGCGATGGCTCACCCGCCATCCTTACAAAACACACTGTTCGCCAATTATTCAATCAAATACATTGTTCGTCCTATGAGTCACAATTTTCGTATCATGTAAAATAACCGAGCAGGATCGAT
This sequence comes from Lasioglossum vierecki, assembly GCA_028455595.1. Classification (NCBI taxonomy): domain Eukaryota; kingdom Metazoa; phylum Arthropoda; class Insecta; order Hymenoptera; family Halictidae; genus Lasioglossum; species Lasioglossum vierecki. The sequence continues at coordinate 16,415,945 of CM052340.1, read as the reverse complement.
TATCGCAATTTTAGATTCACAATTCTCACTCGAAGCAACCAACTATGTAATATTGCTCAATTATGCTGGACATTATTTTCGCGCGCATACGGAAAAAAAAATTCGCATATGGAAATGGAACCAAGAACTGTACGAACATAGAGACTTGTACAGTGTCTAAAATACTTTTCGTGAATACATTAACATTACGAAACGCCAGCGAATCTCAATGATTCATTGGAGTTCTTGATAACGAAATCTTTGAGCATACATGCTTTGAAAACCATCTGAAACGGACGGAGAAGGTTTATATTCAGGAGGCGAAATAATAACATTTCAGTTGTTTCAATTAGGACAGTGCCTCTCTCCATTGTGTGACTCTAGACTGGAGACTTTAGTCATACGAAGAACTACGTTCGATCACCGACGATTCAACTAACGTTAATTTAATAGATAAGCTAGGTGTTAGATCGTGAAATAAGAACGTGAACATAAGAAACAAATTTTTTACCATTGGCTCCGGTACTGTACACGTTACCAACATGTTCCCCCAATTGTGTGAATTTCTTTCGTTACGAATTGTGAGTGCATCGGTACAATGTTGCGAGCCTATTAACAAAAAAGTGAAATAGGACGATCCTTTCAATTGCGATCCTCTTCAGTGCGGATTAAACTATTTAAGCACGCAATTTAACCGCCGCTAACAAGGTTTATCGATAAGAAGGGGATTGGGATTTTGAAATCACGGTGAATGTGCTTGACCCTAACCGGTACTGTCGAATGACGAATATCAGTGAAGACATTCGAATGAATATACGGTTTGTTGTTAGTCGTAGCAGTTCTAAGAAATATAAAATTTCTACATACAACAATCCTGCTGCGTTTTATCACCCGACACCGTTTTTCTAATTTTAAGAGGCAGGGAGGGAAAGGGAAGAGGGATTTAGGAAGAAGAGGCGAGGTTCTCTTCTTCTTCTGTTTTCCTTTATAAAATCAAGTTGGAAGCCTCTATTCTTTCATTGCCATTTTGTCGAAGATAAGGAAGTGTCTGGCGATTTATGGACGTGTAACTCATCTTCGCAAAACCTGTTTAAGAAATACGGGACCAGAATATGACGCAGGCCCTTTGGGATTGCAAGATCTAAATTCTAGTGATGCATGAGTGTTGAAAACAAAATGAGGAAGAAGAATAGGAATGTAGAGGAAGGAAGGACGTTCTCCGGGGTCAATCAGGATCTATCGGTGACCTACATAAAGACCCCAGGGTTCCTTCTACTGGCAAAATGCTCAAACTGCTAGACAAACCATTCTGTCGTTTTGCAATATTGATAAAGTAGAAATTTAACGTGTCTATACTTGATAGAACAGAAAATAATATCACTAGCATTTGTTAAATTCCTTTTCAAACTTTTATAATAACATTTGTACTAGGACTTGATTTCATATTTTATTTGCCCCTCGCTGCAAAAGCCCTAGCAACAAAATAGTATTTATTAGGGATACTTGGATCCTGATTTAAATCCTATACATTGGAACCGGAAGCGTTCTGCAGGAATGACAATAACAATTGTACAAACTACTGTTATCAAGGAACAAACTATACCAGTCTTCTGTGAGAACCGCGAATCTGTAGAAACAATTCCACAATGTGGCATCATCGGACATTCACCTCGGATTCGCATGACGCCACGGTGGCGTCAACCGTCATGATGGCGTCAATTATCGATCAGGCTGCAGTTGCTGATTGACAAACGAGATGACAAGAAACAACGAGCAGTCGGCCTTCCAGGTAACATGATTTCAATGATCTTGGTCTGACGACATGTTTCAGGAAAATGACTGTCAACCTTCGGTTTATTCGCTCACCAATTATCCTCCAACATAATTGTTTATTTAATAAAATATAGTTTGTTTGTGTAGACGACGACACCTTTGTTCATGCTTGAAACACCAAGTTTAAAGTTTTCGGATTACAAGTGGACTGTATGCGAGTAATTAAAAGTTAATCGAGTTTCGTGAACGTGTAAGGTCGACCGGACAGTACTCGGACCACGGACGCCGGTGAAAGTATATCGTGAGTACCCCACCCGGGTACCCCCTAGATCGGAACTCGTGCACGGGTCCACGAGGAAGGGGTACGGACGCGGGTGCGGGTATAGATACGAGTACCCACGCAGGGCCGTTCCTAGGTGTACAGCAGCCCCCCTCTCTGACAACGAGAAGAAATATTTCATATATTTATTGGAGGTATTACAAATTTATCCAAGGCATCTCTCAATTCTTCTCTTTCTTCAGTCTTCCTCTTCTTTCGATGTCGATAGAATGCACCAGACAATCGCTTTCTCTCAGACATTTTGTGAATAGTGACGAATTTGCGAGAATAGTGGAACGGTGTTGTTTTTGGGAAGCAAGGTATGTATTTTTAAAGAGAAACTGATATTAATTTTTCGAACAATATTTAATCAATATTCTTTCCTCCAAGGCTAGGTTTAGACTGACCGAGTTCGGCAGCTCGTCGAAAAATTTGAAACCGAAAAAACATTTAAATGGGATGACCGTGTCGGCGAAACAGGGCCGCGGTTCTGTCTTTAATTTGATATCTAACGGACCCGCAGATACGGGTTTCGGAAAAAATATGCATATACAATAATTCCCGGAACCGTATTAATTTCTGTACATAAACGGGCAAACCGGGGGTGAAAAATGAGCTATAAATGATTTCCCTTGGCAGTTGTCTTTGCGCTGTCCTATTTTCGATCGCAGTCGGCCGCCTGCGTGCGGGCCTGCACGCACTGCACGCCTGGTAGGAACGGCCCTGTACCCACGTTGCTATAGGCAAGATCGCCGCGCGTAAAATAGCGCCGGACTAACTCTGACAGAGCCCGAACCCGACAGAGCAGAAATACAAGCTAGTGACAGAGTGCCGGGTGACCAAGGTAGCCGATGCAATCGCAGCTCCACGGTCCGACAGTGTCATAAAGCAGTGCTCGAAAAAATATCTACCCGCGAACAGAGTCGCTTCTTCCACCCTTTACTGTGAAAATGCGCCGACAAAACGCGCGCACCCTTTCGCGTCGTAAATCTTTCTTTCAATCGTGAAGCTACAGGAAGTAATAGCAAGTGTCTACCTCGTTTCTCGAAATCCAAAGTCTCCAGGTAAACGCACAGTCTCGCGGTAGCGACGATTTCCTAAAACGTATCATATCGATGATCTTGCTGGCCGCATCAGCCAAGTGTGACACAAGTCGTTTGTGAAACTTCGTACACGCGCTTAGAACGACCTACATTCGCGCTCAGGGGATGAACCTACCCTCCGGAGTTCCGGGTTTCAGGACTCTAGCATTTTCACCTTTTCTTTTCACTGATTAATGTCATTGTTGTTTAGCCACTCCTGTTCATAAATCATCGAGCTTGATTTTATTGTTTCATTTTGATTAGATGTATTTCTAAATATAAATGATGGAAAAAAAGATTGAGAAATTGCGGGATGATTGGACAGTTCTGGGAGCCAAACTGGAAAAGTTAAAAAATATAAGAATTATAATTGAAATTACGGGAAAATATAGGATATTCTTGGTCAGATTCGATTTAAATGTTCTGTACGTTAGCAAAACTTCATATAGTTATCCTTTGATAAGAAAAAATCGTCTGAATCCAAGTTGGAATAAGTGTCTGGTGACTTATATACTTATCAGAAGAGAGTCTATCATTATAAAACTGACATTATCACGGAAACGAGGCGGTAGCAGTTTGGAAACGCCGGAGCATAGAATTCCTAATAGCGTTAGACCACGATAGTATCCGGTGCTAACTCGTTTTCCGAAAGTGGTGAACAACAATGGTTTCACACTTGGCCGATGTTCCTTAGAAATTTCCCTGCGCGGCGGCAGGCTATCAACGAGTTTCATCGAACGATGCCTGTAATAATCCTGGGTGAATACGTTACCGTGTAACTCTGAAGTCTCTTTTTTTCTTCTTCTTCTTCTCGTGTTCCAACGCTCGAACCGCTTATCAGTGGAGCATTGTTTAATTGTTTCTCGATTCACACAGTTTACCGGCGGGAAGCTAAAGTTAACCGGCCGCTGGAGGAGACGGATCATTATCCAGCCGCGGGGGAACAATACCTGTCAACACACGAGCGACTCGATGATTACGTGTCAGCGTTTCCGCGATCCGTACAGCTCGCTGCTAGGCGCATCCTCTATCACGGTTACCGGCACGCGTTTCCCCGTTTCTCGTGTCACCGTGGATTCCTTCGACGAGACTCACGCAACGACAATTATGTGATTTAGCCGTTACGTTCCCAAAGAAACACCTGCCCCGCAAAAGGTGTTTTCTGCGAAGTGCCGATCGAGATCCACGATTACGATTACGAGAAACGTAGCGACAGCCCTGGTCAACTCTGTCCGTCAAAAGTATCCTGTTGCTCTCGACGAATGGCACGTTACCAACTCGAAATGAGGCCTCTCTTGGACCTGTTGATAATCGTAAGTGATCCATCGACACGATACCTTTTGATTAATGCGTTTCCCTTTATGGCTCGACGCGGTATCCAACTGTTCGATCATCTCTGTAATTAAAGGAAACGCCGCATACAGTTGGGAGCATCGCTAGACTCCGGATTTGATGCATTTATGAGAAAAATCGGCACGTACAATTTCATGCAGTGGACGCGTTAAAAATATTTATGGACATCGATGCATTCGATTCAGCTTAATAGGATAATTAAAAGAAGAAAGAAATTTGGCTCCTGTGTCCTGCAATCGATGCGAACATTTTTTATTTTGCATAAAGATCCACAGCCTACTGATCCACACACACACACACACACACACACACACACACACACACTTTAAATCAGAATAATTTGTGTCTAAGGCTGGGAAAATTAGTTTAGCAAATGACGTCTGGGTTAAGCTTTTTTGCTTTTTCAATGGTGATTATACGAAAAAGAAATAATGGAACAAGACTTTCAATCGAATGTGTGATTGAAAATCCTGTTTCTATACCACAGAAGTACAGGCATAATATTTCGTTCCCCGTTAAAATTGGTTTCGAAATCCGCGCGTTGCAATTTCAAAGTACGAGACCGCAATAAAAGACTAGTCACTTTTCTAATCCGTATAAACGGCAGCTTAGTCGGGCCATTATACAGCGAGTGTAACAATTTTCTATCTCGGCAATAAAATGCCGCGTTATAGAGACATTAAAAGGTCATTAGATGCTGAATGACCAAACACGTAGTAGGATCAAGATGGTCTCGAACGGAACGGTTGCCACAGGAATCGTCTCGTTGCGGCAAGAAACGCGGCACGCGAAACGAGACCGCGTAAAAATTCACGGAAGCGTCTAAACGACGTTTCTAATTCGCAACTCGGCGCGTGTGTCTTCTACGACTATGAATCGTGCGTGAAAGTGCAGCTTCTCTCTCTTCTTTCGAAGACGCGTGTCTACAAAATAAACAGGGACGCGCCGTTTTTAATGGTCGCACACGTGACTAACGGTGACACGAAACCCGATGAGACGAACGTTGTGTTTCGTGCACACCGTGAAAGCTGAGCTAAATTCTTCGTAACCACTGATGTAAGATCATCCGTAATTAATGATCGGCCGCTACGAGATCTTCATCGGAGCCGGAATTCAATTTGCAACGCTGTAAAAAGATACGGATTGCTTTTGGTACTCGCGCCGCGCCGCGCCGCGCGCCGTCCCTGATGCGTTCTTAGCTCTTCAATTTTTCTCGACGCACTTGTGATCGAATTGCCGATTATAGTGCGAAATGAAGATTAAGTTGTAAATGATATAGCAGACTTACTTTTTGACGAAATTGTTGCGATTTCGGTTTAAAGGATAGAGCAATGGATTTTCAGTGAGGATTTCTGGCGCACGAACGATGACGCGGTTTCACCATGTCGCGAATCATCAGAACGAAAGCGATTTCTCTGTACACGACTGATTTCCGTCGTGATCCGATGAAACACGGTGCCGTGCCGGCTAGGCTGTGTCATACGGATGAGTCAATTGAAAGTGGCATAAGAAAGCAGTTAAACGCCGCTGCACCAGGATATTACGTCAGACTTAAATCCGTGTTAACGACCGGGGTCAGATAAGGATCGTCCGTTTCAAAATTCCAGATTCGGAAACAGGCCGATGGGAACAGATTCGCGCGGCGAACGCCTTATTGCTTATTTTCTTCACTACTCGTCTCGATAGCTCGCGACGAACGCGGCTTCTCCATTTGTTTCGCGATCTTTATCCCGATATCTCGCAATCTATTGCTCAATGTCGTTGGAGCATGCGATTTTTCTGAACGGATCGCACGGATACACCATTCTAAAATGAAATGCCTGAATTTCTTATTAAAATCCTGAATTTAATATTACAAATAATAGTGGACGCATTAGGCGCAGCATATTGAAACCGCCTCCAAGGAGCATGAATCACTCGGATTCCGCAACCGACCAGAGATTTCTCCTAATAATCTTTGAGGAAAATTTTGTAGAAATATCGCTCTAATTACGTATATCGCTGCGATCTACTTGCACCAACGTTATTGCCCTATAATAAAACCATTATCCATTTCGATATCCAGTTAGGAAATTGGAAGACGCTCGCGTGGAAAAAATGGCAGGAGCTCGGTACAAAATTTTTACAATATCCTTCAACCCTTTTTCGTACTTTAAACGCAATTTTAATTCGTTTGTAATCAACGTTTAAGCATTAAAATTCAATCGCTGTGATTACAAAGAAAATGGTAACAAGTTAAAAATGTGGTTATCCTGTTTCTAGCAATAAGATAGTGTCATTTGAAGTGGAGATTTTTACACAAAGAACGAATTCGATTTCAGCTATCCTTGGCGAACGCGCACAGCCAGCCGTGCATCGAATACGGATGTCCAGGACGACCACAATTCGAGCCTTTTGTTCCTGCGCCACCAGGACACACGCCTAATTGCGCGAAGCCGGGCCAAACGTTCTGCGAGAGCCCCGATCATTATCCCCGGTAAGAAACTCGTTTCATTCAGTTTAAGCGTAACAAGCAAAAACGAGCAGAACAAACGGCATACTGTAGATTGTACGCCATAGTAGATTGTTGTTCCTCTCTACTTGAGCAAATCAATTTTTATATACCGGAACGTGAACATTCACGAAGTTCCATTAAGCAGACTTTCACGAACGCGACCCCGAACTAGAACACTTCCGCGATCACGATTTCGGGACTTTCCCAAAATCCGTCTCGAAATGCACCATTTGTATGCGGCGACTGTTTTACCGGCGCCATTCAGAATATTAATGACAGGACAATGAACCGTATTTTTCTGAATTCCCGGTGAACGAGGTCGTTTTTTGGAAACCCCCGTCGATTCATAATTTTCCACTCGATTCGCGCCGCTCGCGGCAAATTGCCGAGCTTTCTCGAATTTTTTGTATTTTATTCGTTTACCAGCTGACCCGGAATACGTGTTGTCCTGTTGAAATTTTAGTAAATTTGTTTCTGATCGTCTCGAGTTCATACAAAAATCCCATAGGTAAATAGCACTTTCATTTTTTCCCGAATTTCCCATTTTTCCGGGAGACTTTCCCAATTCTTTTTTCCCTAAAAACCTTATTTCGACTATTACATTTTTTCTTTTTTTTTTTTTGAAATTACGAACAGCATTTAATCTTTATTCATATAGATAGATGAGATTTGAAGCGAGTATGTAGTCGCGATAAAAGAAGATGATTCGAGTCTAGAAAACGAATGATTCTAATTTTCGAAAACGTTTGTTCGTCGGACAATCGATACGGAAGAACGAAGTAGAAGACAAAGAGAAACAGAGGCGACCCCTGTTTCGTAAATTACATAGCAAAAATTGGAGTTCACATTACTGTCAGCAGTTTGTTATTAACACCGGACACTCCGTTGAAGGCGAAACGAATTTATAGCTCGATCTGCATAACAATTCCGCGTATTACAACGAATGGTAGCATTTTTTTTATTACGATTACTCTGCGAGAACGGACAATACGCGACCGACACCTTGGAGAGATATCGCTTCACTCTCCCGTGACTGTTAAGAGCCGTGGCATTATCATGCAAATGCGATAATAAATCTGACATCATAGATTTGCGACGCGAGGCGGGAACGTTTTGTTCGCGAGCGCCTAAGTGACACATAACGACGAATCATTTTATTCTTTCTCTTTTTTTTTTGTAGAAAAAGGCGTGTACAATTGCGTGGTTGTTATCATCTTTTTTTTTGTTCTATTGCCACCGGATGAGGAAAGTTGTATAGGCGGGTTGCAGAGGTTCAATCGGGAGCAAGTTGTGCAAGATGAAAGGAGACCGACATGATCAAACTGCTGTCACCCGCAGATTGTACCTTTGCAGCTTCGCGAAGCGAACAGCAAATTGATGCTGTTCTCGAAACCGGAAGTTTCATAAACTTACTGCTTCTGAAATTCTACACAAGTGTTTACAAAAATAGAGGAAGATGAAAGACTGCTCGTCTAATAACAAAGAAGGGACATTCACAAAAGCTAATGGTACGAACGATATTATCCTATAATCCTGTGTAGTTGCTTTTTAAAATTTTGTAAAGACTCGATGAAAAAATCATAGGGAAAGGAAATATTCTAGGTCAGGAGATAATATTTAATTTTCCAGTTGAAACAGCTCCGAGTGTGTAAACGGTTTATTCACAGGTAGTGATAAACGACTTTTCGCAATTAATATGCAATTTAATATGCGTTTTCGTCGAAGAAGTAAATTGAAATTAGAAAGTGGCGCGTTCCTTGGGTATACAGTTGAGCAATGTGTGGTAAAATGGAAAGATCTCGATCGAGATTAATGATTTTTATATTTAACGGTTCGATTAATATGCATTTTTTTTTATCCGGGAAATGAGCTGGATCCAGAAGGATACATAGTTGGGCAGTATCGACGATCAATATCTTTACATTGCATACAGCTTTCGATCAAAGAGATTATTATTCACTGTACCTGAATTAACTGTAACAAGAGTTACATTGTATCGTAGTTGGTTCGGTTCGAATACTTTCCTCGCACACGCGGTGTGTACCATTTAATTGTTCGACGTGGGAGGAGTCCTTGGTGCGATGCTGAAGCTTGACCTTAAACATATACTAATTTATTCAGCATCGATTCACTTCGTACCGCGTTGCACTGATCGCTTTATTCGTGTTTTGAAAGAGAGATTAATGACTGAGATCTCGCGGTGCGTCGTCGGCGGCGTAGATGTAGATGATCATCGTTCGCTTCGATATGTAGAAAGATCGAGTTTTGGGATCGTTCTGTAGATGTCTGCGAGGAATCTTGAGCCGAAAGCGATTCTCGGTTACGTAAAGATTAATGGCGACCTGGATAAGACTGTTACGTCGGTTCCGATACGGTTAATTCTTTAATCATCGTAGCGTGACCGTGGCCTTGATGCGGTCATGCCCTGCTAGATAATTATCGGACCCGTTGCGATCGATAGTCCTGCTGTTTCATCGATCCGTGGAACGATCCAGAATTTATCGTAGTAAATGATCGTCATGCACCTGCGGCTTTCCGTTTCCTTTTCCGTCTTTACCTGCTGGCGATGACTCGATGATTCTTTTATTCTATCAGAGCGATTCACATACTCGATATTAAATATTAAATATTTCAATATCCAAGATATTCGCTAAAACTCGGTTTTATGTTATCGGCTACAATTATAAAATTTTATCGAGCAGCTAAACTTGGAACACCTTGTACACGCACTGACTTCCCGCAGTTCGAGTGTCAGAGATACTAAATATTAATAGTTTAAAGTGGCCTCCATCTGCCTCACGCGATATACTATCGTTAACTATTCAGAACCATCTTATCACCGACTATCGCACGCGTTCGAACACTCCCGTCTGATCTATAACCGAACGACACGTATTGTCCGTAACATTCCTGCATCGTTAAAACAAAAAAGAAGAAAACGTTTCTAGATAGACATGTACATCGCGAACTGTGCCGCGATGTCTGGTAGATTAAAAATATTGACTTTCTCTTAAGTTCACAGGCTAAGTATATAGAACAGAGACGGACTATTTCGTGACTTCGGCAATTAGTTTCTGAAGCTTCGAATATAGTCCATCACCCGTTACTTTAATTACAATTATTATAGAAGAATTTCGAACAGTCGCGAGAGAAACGTTGAATACCCACGGCTGTTTCTATGTAGTTGAAACTTGAAGAATTTAAATACTTGAGAATTTGGTAGCAACGTCCGGTCTCGAGTATTCGTCGCTTCTTGACAATGCCTTCGCAATGCAATTGCGTAAACAAAGAGCAGACGCATAACAGGAAACGATAAGACCTCGTATTGTTTGTTGTTTCCCGGTAACTTTAATTCAACATCGTTTCCGTGATCGTGTCGAATTTCTTTGAATCGTGTTACTAATAATTTTATACGGCGTTAAACAGTCTTCAGAGTAAAACAAACGATGTAAATGAAGATCCTGTTCAAGGACCGCTATCGAAGAATACGAAAGTTTAGGAAAAATGATGAAATATCGACGAGTCCAAGTACCGTACAAGTTCGAGATTAAATCCATGACTATTCGAAAGTCCCCAGACAGGAAACGGTTCCTGATCGAGATGCAGCGGACGCTATCCTCGACTAGCGTCGAATAGCGGCGACGAGCACCGAGAAAATAGCTTTTTAGGCGTGGACCATGAATTATACATCGGGACAGATCTCTAGCCCGGCGTCGGAGAAAGTTCTTCGGGGTTCAGGCGTGAACGAAAATTTGTCGGTTTGTTTACGCGAGCAATTCGCGCGTTTTCTCGTGGAAATTTCGAGGTCGGCCCGTCGATTCTTCTTCTACGATAAATAATAACCTTGGTAAACATGGCTACTTTTACCTTTCTTCACCGATTCGAAACCGTTAACTGGAGAGAACTAGCTAAACCGCGTTCACACAAAATTAGAAAAATTTCAATGTTTTGTTGTTAGTGAAATTGATGAGTTAACATTTACATCTTTATTAAAAGTATAAAGGCACACAAATTGACACGAGGGTCGGATGAGGATTAATGCATGCGATGGAATTTTTCAGTAGTCAAAAACGCTAGATAAAAGATCAATGTAGACCGTCCGTCTACCCGAAAAGTTCTACTTTTACGTTTACCAGGCATAATTTGTACCATCTGCGTTAAAATAGCTGCACGCGCAGCTTTGCGATAAAACAGACAATAAAAAATATTCTACCGCGGTTGCACAATGTTTCTTTTGGACATATTTTCAATTTAAATAGCCGCTGCCTGTAAGACATGGCCGATTTCCATCGGTTCATGAATAACGCATGACAAGGCAGAATTTTTTATTCATCTGAAACAGTTACTATTGAACTCGAGTCAAGGGGTCATGCGTGATGCTAGGATTGCCAGGTCCACATCGTAACGAATGGTCGCTACTAATTTACATCTAGCGGATCGAAGATCGTTCTAACAATGTAATTGTCCTACTTTACTTTTTTCTTATCGACCTGTTTGATGTTTCTTTCTGTTGCAGCCAGCTGATTAAATTTCTCGTGGACAAATGCAGCTTCGACTTCGGTTCTGTACTGAGGGACGAGTCCAAAGACGACTTCAACGCTCGATGGTAGATCGCAGTCGACTTTCAGTAATCTATTCGAAATTTATTCAAGAGCAGCACATGAAATCTTGCGGGTAGATCACGAAGTACAGTAATGGACGTCTATCGACAGACATTTCTTCGAGGTCGCGAGCTCGCAAAAAGTTATTTTCGAACCTCGGATGCTAAACAGTTAGCTGTTAATTCTTCTTGCCGAGTACAGTAACGTCTCCTTGATCTCTTTGAAGTACAAAAAAAGTTTGTCAATGATGTCGTCGCAGTATTTTCAGATTGTACAATGTGATAATTAGACTGCGGATTTTTATGCATTCGTGAAGAAATTGGCCAGGAGAAAATTTTTATTCAACTCCTGCTGCCCGCAATCGTTGCTGAACAGTTTTGCATAAAGATCCGCTGTCTAGTGATAAATAACGGTACGCGGTTCCACGGTGATCGATTTTCGAATAAAATTGAGACTCCCGTCGAACGAAAGCTTTCTCGAGCAACGTTTTCTCAGTGATAACTTTCTCCGTGACGAAATCGTTCAAGGTCAAGGAAATTCTGTTCAAGGCCGGTGCCAGATTACTCCGAGGGTTACGATTACTCCCCGCGGGGGCAGCCGCAATTACACCAGCAGCCGTTACCATTTCTGCCGCCACGGTTTCCTCCACGAGGGCAGCCAACATTAATTTATGGACAACCGTTGAACGACACTCAACAAAATGGGTAATTCGAATGCTAATTCACTGCGTGACACTAGCCGATCCGCTCTGCGTCCTCGCCTTTCACCGTTGTTGACAGTTTCGCGCAGGATCAGCCCTTGCGCGTGATGCAACTATTCTTTTCTTTTGTTCTTTTTTTTTTATTTCAGCCACTGGAACCTGTTGTAGGTTTATGTCGGCTTTTACAATTCTACAATTGGTTTACAGTTTAAGTACAAATACAGTCTTAATAGTCGATAGATTTGGAGTTTACAATCGTTTAAACACTGGAAAATAAATTTGCAGGCTTTGACATTTGGTTTTGCAAAGAATATGTCCGCTTTTACATAGTGCTAGGTAGAACTTGATTTTAATGCAACTATCCTGCGCGATTAGTTACAGATACAATGCACCGGATCACAGCCACAGAAATCCGTTTTTGAGCACGGATCGACCGGTTTATCCACAGACGCAATCTCTGAGCTCGCTCGGACACGGTCAAGCATGGTGGACACCCAGGTGATAAATTTATTATTAATTCTACCGATCGAAGATGATCTTGAAAGGTTTCTAATTGATCTTGTTTTTCTCCCACGCAGATACACACGGGAGAATAAAACTCCGCCTCGCACCCTTTACGAAAATCCATTGCTGAGATACAGCAAACTGTCCAAGCAACGTAAGAAAAGACAGAGCGAACCCGGTGCCATTAATCTTTGTCCGACCGAGGCGACGTTTCACGCACCGAAGGTAGCACTGAACAACCAGGGGAATTGGATGTATGTGGTGAACCTTTCGGAATCGGACCGGAAGTATACGCAAATGGTGAAGGTCGAACAGTGCACGTGAGTAATCGAATTATCGCATTTGAGATTTTCCATGGAGTTGCCGCCTGCAAACTTTGCGCTGAAATACCGATGCCATCTGTTTCCGCATTAGACTCGGAATTCATCGACTAGTTTTGCTAGCAAATCCGTAGCAAATAGGGACCAAGTTCTGCTCCTGACATGGTCTTGCCACCAAAGTACAATTACAAACGTTGATCAGTAGACTGCGGATCTTTATGCAAAATGAAAATTATCTGCACTGATTGCAAGCGGTCAAAGCTCAAGTTAAGTGAAGGCCCCAAGCGGTAAAAATTTTGGGTTCCTCGAACTCAAGTTAGAAGTAGAAGTTGGAAGAACACTCTTCTAAATTTATTAACAAAAAAGAAGGAGGTAATGAAAAATTTCATACCGTTGGACATTAAATAAATTTCTTTGAAATTCAGAGCCCTATGGTATCCCGGAGCCCCGCGCTTATTAGATCCGCCACTGATTGCAAGAAATGGAAACTAAATAGAATGTTACATGTTCCTTGATGAGTAGTCAATCGAGCTCCAACTTTCGCGTGAGATTTTCAATCGTGCGGCTTCATTGTTTCAGACAATCTACGTGTAACGGGATTTGTTCCCTTCCCACGGGCTACACCAGCAAGTGTCGCCAGCAATACGTGCAGAAGAGGCTAGTAGCATTGGAAGGAAGCGGAAACCAGCTGTACACCGACGTGTTTTGGTTCGCCCATGGCTGCTCCTGCGAGATTATGCTCAACGCCTGAAAGAGTTTCCCCGAAGATTAATAATCTATTACGGAGAATCCATCGCGTGGAACTGAACAAGAACGCCATTCTTCAAATTGTTAGGAAGAATTTGTACGATTTAGGAGGAAAAACTAGGAAACCGAGGAATCCAGTTGTTCGAGTCATTTGCTACTTATTTATTGGCACTTCAATTACATCCGCCCCCCTCCCCCATTTAGTAACTTTTCTACTTTAGCACGAAGTCAACCGTCGTTTAAGAATACCTGGAGCAAGTTGATTCTTCTTTGCATCGCTATATATTTTCATTTACGGACTTTTAATTATGCTATACTAATGATTATACATTTTTTATAAAGATAATTTTTAAATAATCTCTCCATAGATTTCATTGTAGCTAGGTATCTGCTGTTGGTATTTTTAGATAGATAAGAATATAGAAACTTTGTGTAAGATATTATACTTGTTTATATTAATTTCAAATAAACGGAGACTGTTATGAAATCGAAGAATAATCATTTGAAAATTCGGGAAATGTCGGTAAAGCCACCGATGAGAGATTGTCAAAAACATCCAGCCTTATGGGAGATCGTGTCTCTCGAATAATTCGATGTCTTCTTACGCCCTCTAGAATGTATTCTGACTGGAGTAAAAAATAGAAAGCCATCGACATAATCTCGTCGGTACAGAAGGCTACTGAGAAGACAAACTGTCACGCAGTCATCTTGCACCAATGAGAGACTGTTAGTATCTCCTCGGTAAAATCGATTATTATGAATTGTTACATACTGCACCGAACGTATTCCAAGAGCAGATATTTTAGACGATGTTTTAGTGTTGGTTATTTCAAATTTACAATATTAAAAGCAAAACTCAAGGACAAAAGATTCCTAGAAATATTGAGAAAGTATTGAAGCATAGTTTTAGAAAAATTATCGATTCCGACTTTAAATTTTATACGAGATACCTCAATTGGTACTTTCAAAGTATTTCATAAACGAGAATTATTACCTTACACTTTTTCATACAAAAATGTTCGAAAAATCGATCTGTGGAAAAGGAAATATGCTGAAGAACAGAGTAAGAGAGAGTTTACGTTGGACAGATAGAATCAATAAATTTATCGTAGTATTTATGTTGAATAAATTAATGCGAATGTGCATGGTTTAAAAGTTATTTTGTATCTCGAGATCCATTGTATACTTTGACTAAAAGTTACATGGTCAGATAGTCAATGGAGTGCTGGTTAACATCGTTGGCGAAAGGGATTGTTATAAACATTGAACAACCAGAAATAATAAATTTCTCTGTGAATTGTATCTAATAAATTAACGCGCGAGAATATTCATGTTATAAAGTTTATTCAATATCACGAGTTCTATTACATACTTTTACAAAAAAATTAAGTGGTCAGATGGTCAAGAGAGTGGTTGTGGGTATCGTTGGCAAAAGGAATTGTTATAAACATTGAACAGTGAGAAATAACAAATTTAGCAATAATTACTAACTTGGTAGTCGACGCGCTCAATGGTAGAGGAGTGGGGGGAGACAGCAAGCGAGAGCGCTCAGTCAGTCAGTCAGTCAGTCGGGCCGCCGGAGTAGACAGGGACGAACGCGTTGCGGTACCGGGGGAGCCAGAGGGTCCCAGGAGACCAGTGGTGGACCAGGAGTGGACAAGCAGTGACCAAGGGTGACTTGGTGAGTTTTAATTCAAATATTCTTGTATGCTCGCTGCTTTCTGCACACTTTATCGAATTTCAACTATTTTCATTCAACAATCATTTTTAATGTTTCTCTCCAATATTCTTACTGCAATTTCTGTCGGAGAAGAAACTTTCACAGTCCAGTATTCCAAAAATTTGTATGTTTCTGATGTTGGATTTGTGCTTTTCCTCCTGCATCCGTTTATCCAATTCGCACTTTTGCCTATTTAATTTCTCGATAATTATTCGACGTAATTGAGTAAGTTACAATAAGTCTGGCGTTGTGAGAAAGGGAACCAGAAGGAATATTACATTCGTTCTGACTCCCTTAAATGAAATATATTTTATTTAATCTTAAATATGATCATTTACCCTTGATCACAACGAACAGTTTGCTGTTTCGAAGAAATTGTTCAGTGAGATAACATTCCAATTTCAATTTCTGATTTTCCAAATGTTTATTTTGGAACTTTCATTAGTTCTTATTCGAAAAATATTCAAATTTTGTTGAAAATTGGTATCCCTCCGATCGGAGTTCCCTCAGGGGCTCACTCACGGTGGGGCCCGTGAGTGAGTACGGGGAGTCGCGTCCCTGGGGCTACCCGAATCGCCTATAGCTCGGTCAGTTCGCACTCGTTTGTGATGTTAATTTGGTTTGCTCTCATGAGCTCGTTTTATGATTGTCCGGTTTGCTCTCGCGTGAGCTCGTTGACTCATTGTCCGGTTTGCTCTCGTGAGCTCGTTGTCACTTTGTCCGGTTTGCTCTCGTGAGCTCGTTGTCAATTTGTCCGGTTTGCTCTCGTGAGCTCGTTTTCGGTTTAGTTTCCGCTAAGAAGAGGACACAGTAAGAAGAGGACAGACGAAAAAGAGGACATGCAAAGAAGAGGACACAGTAAGAAGAGAACAGCTTAAGAAGAGGACACCAGCAAAGAAGACTTCAGTACCCAGTAGTTAAGTTGCGTTAGTTAATAAGAATTTATTGTCTGCGATAATTATTAAGATTTTATATCGTCGTTGTACACGCGTCGAGTAATTATCGCCGTAACTTCACTGTGTTCGTATTTCTTTTTATTTTAACTCCGACACAGTCTTCTACTGTGTCGGACCACTTTGCTCGCATGTAGTATGTACCAGATAGATTGGTACGGGAGTTCGCGGTAATTTAATATTAATGGGGGGGTCGAGACGCGTTGTGTTCGCTCTTTACCACTCATCCGTAAAAATTTTCCACCCAAGTCGTCTCTGGCGGCAGGTGGTTGTTGAGCTGGTATCGGTGTCGGACCTCCTCTCGACCATTGCTCGCGTCACCCTCAAATCAGAGCCTTCTGCTCTGGTTTGCTGTTCTTTTTCTCTCTTCTAGAAAGAATCAGAGCCTTCTGCCTGATTCGCTTTTTGGCCCCCGTGAATTGGAGACTTCTTCTCCAATTCACAACTCTTTTGCTCCGCGATAATTACTCGACGTACTTGCGTAAGTAAATATAAGTCCGGCGTTGTGAGAAAGGGAGCCAGAAGGAATATTGAATTCGATCTGACTCCCTTTCAGGGTCTCTTGTGCAGCAACCTCCTCGTGGTGTGACCTGGGCAATCGGCATTATGCTCTATTCGTAAGAACTTCAAGTATCTTACGAATAAAGGATATTATCGAGCTAATAGCTGCACACTTTGAATTTTGGTTAATATTTTAAGTCGTGTAAAAATAGTGAATATTAATATCCAAAATTATTTCAACCCTGTTCCCTTCCATAACATTTTGTAATGTCACGTTCCCTTAGTACAAAACATGTACAATATTATTCAATATTGTTCATTTGATTTTTGCATCAACGCGGAGAATATTGCTTCGCGTCTCGATCTACTATTGTTCTATCACTTTCCCCAATGTCCATGTAATCATCGTGTGCTAATTGTGTTCCTTTCTGTTTCTAGTCCTTCAGTACGCAGTAACTTACACTCGTCTCTGGTGCAATATTTCACGTGAATTTACGCTGATTCAAGTAAAAATTAACTGCCGCTTTCTGGGAAGCAGCCACCTACACGTAGCCGAATATTTCCGCGCGCGCGTATTCGCATGGACATTCGTAGCTGCGTTACAGCAATCCTGGAATCCTGCATTCGTCAGAATACACATTTAATATAGTGTAATCTTATGGTGAAAAATAAAGAATATTAGTTAGAACAATTAATGCGTTCTTTCTTACTTACCCTACACATGCGCTTTCTACCTTACCCCACACATTGACAAAAATTTTCGAAAACCTCGAAAATTGAACTTTGTATTAGGAGAACATGATATCGAAGGAGGTATCGGAAATTCAGTAGTACAACTCAACGGCAAGTAACACGCTCGAAAATTTCGAAAATTGAGTGGAATGAAAAATTTTCAACCGTCTGACTTGTCGTTGACTTGTACTACTGGTTTTCGAAATTTTTCGGGCGTCTGACTTATCGCTGACTTGTACTACTTTTAGAAAATTTCGAGAATTTTTCGAAAATTTTCAACCGTCTGACTTGTCGTTGACTTGTACTACTGGTTTTCTAAAATTTTCGGGCGTCTGACTTATCGCTGACTTGTACTACTTTTAGAAAATTTCGAGAATTTTTCGAAAATTTTCGAAAAGTAGTACAAGTCAGCGATAAGTCAGACGCCCGAAAATTTTAGAAAATCAGTAGTACAAGTCAACGGCAAGTCAGACGCTCGAAAATTGATGAAAATTTTCAAAAATCTCGAATATTGAACTTAGTATTAGGAGAACATGATGTCGAAGGAGGTATCCGAAATTCAGTAGTACAACTAGACGGCAAGTCAGACGCTCGAAAATTGATGAAACTTTTCAAAAATCTCGAAAATTGAGCTTTCTAATAGGAGAACATGATATCGAAGGAGGTATCCGAAATTCAGTAGTACAACTCAACGGCAAGTCAGACGGTCGAAAATTGGCGAAAATTTTCGAAAACCTCGGAAATTGAACTTTGTATTAGGAGAACATGATATCGAAGGAGGATCCGAAATTCAGTAGTAGAACTCAACGGCAAGTCAGACGGTCGAAAATGTGCGAAAATTTTCGAAAACCTCGAAAATTGATCTTTGTATTAGGAGAACATGATGTTCAAGGAGGTATCCGGATTTTCAGTAGTACAAGTCAACGGCAAGTCAGACGCTTGAAAATTGGTGAAAATTTTCGAAAACCTCGGATATAGAAGTTTGTATTAGGAGAACAGGATATCTAAGGAGGTATGCGAAATTCAGTAGTAGAACTCTATGACAATTTGGATATTGGGAAAATGATTGGGGATTTAATATATAAATATATTCATAGGTATGTTTGTTTATTACACTATATTTATTCAATTAATATTCATACATAAAATGGTGAACGACTTATTGCAGAAACCGGTTCTCGTCCGATCACGGATCACAACGTTAGGGGTGACCTCTATGTACTTGGATGCAAAAGGTGGATTCGGAACCCATTGTAAGAGACGGTAGGTATCCTTGAAATGGGCTGAAATAATCCCCCGCTGAATGCGGACGCGAGCTGGACTGGTAGAAGAGATTTGCAATCGTTATAGCTGTGAGGTAGGGTCGAAAATAGCATCTGGAAACACGTGGTCTGTACGCGGTGCGTGTGTTCACGATATTGAGCTTAGACGAGGGGGGTATCGAAGTCGCGTGTTAACACGTCCGCGGTAGCAAAGTAGTCAATTTGATCCCTCGAACGTCTAAAAATTCTTGTCGGAACACATTGAATGATTCGATTGGAATCTCGTAGCAAACGATTGCGATCTACCTGTAAAAGTGGATAGGAATAAATAAATAAATCCTCGTTACTCATAAAAGTTTCTTGTATTTCTCATTTCTCTCTTATGTATATTCACAAAGGACAATTACATCTTACTTATAACATATTTCATCATCTAAATGTACCTCTTACGTCGATAATAGTCATCGATAGCAATGATCAGTTGTATATTTTATTACTTATCTTCTATGAAGTCGCTACTAAACACTAAGCATACTGTGTGTCTGTCAGTGTTTTTGTTCTGTGTGTTGTTTTGTTGTTTATTTCACGTGTGTAAGTGTACGGTTTTTATGTGTAGATCTGTGTGACTGATCATTCAAGCACACCTGCGTTTCGCGCCGTTGCGTCGTCGCGCGCATTTCGAATTTCCTGCGGGATCAATCCGCGATCGAGACGATCGAGATGCGCGTCGAGCAACGCCCGGCATTCCTTGTACCCATTCGGACGCCTAACTGCGCGAATACTAATACATCGAAAATAGACCATACGAAACGAGAATCTGGAAAACATGGGGGAAAAGAAAGATTTACGTTTACAACATCTGTCACGGCACGGCTACGACAAAACACTGTTTCCGCAATAAACATTCTTTGTTACCTTTTTTTCCGCGTGTTCACACGTTCACTCGTTCACCGGTGATCGAACATCGAATCGAGAAAACCGATTCTTCATTTCGCTTCCTTTAAAAATCTCTCCTCTTTTCACCATTGCTTTCCCTTTCGCTGGTTCGATTCGATTTTTTTAAATAGTTTTCGTGTCTCTATTTTGGCGCGATCGAACGGCGAAAGGCGGCAAAACGCTTTACAATATATATACATATATATATATTTATATATATATATATATATATTTATATGTATATATTTATACTCATTATAAAACTTACAATTTAACTTACGACCATCTATCTTTAAATCGTCAATATATTAGATTTTCTTCTTCCATTCGTCGCAATTACTTTTTCATCATCTCATCGTTTAATCTCGCGTAAATAAATATTCATAAATACATTTCGGCCCGATGCGGCCGGACCGTTCTCTCGATGGATCATCTACCCGGTCATCCGCCATTTTGTGTTTGTCAGGTGTTCCTCGGCGATCGATCGTCGTACGAACACGCAGAAATCTTTTTTTTTAATTCATTAATTTCCTTTTTAAATTTCACGCGTGCCTTCTTTTCTTTTTTTTTGTCAAGAGTAACATCGTTTAGTTTATTTTATAAATAATAACTCACGTTCACCCTCATGGTTTCGTCTCGACGATCGAGGGGAGCCGAGAAATGAATCGATCGAGGCAACCTCTGATCCGCGTCGCGGCCCGAATTTCGATTTAAAATTTCTTCATGGTTCTTTCATCCAAAAATATATGTACACATATGTTATCGGTGTATACGTAGCGCTATATTCGTATGCCCTATTCTTTTTTTCCTTTTTTGGGGGGGGGGGGAACCCACGGGGGGGGGGGGTTATTTTGGTACCAAAAGTGCAAAAATTGTGAGCGAGCCGTTTCCGCTTTGTTACGTTTCCGAGTTTCGTCGAGTACCGCGGTTCTCTCAGTGTTAAATATCACCCGTTTGCGCACAGGCCGATTCTTTCAAGCGTTCCCCTGATGTTCAATAATTATAAAAGAAATCTACAAATACGATGTAAAAGTTCGAAAAAATTTCCATCTATTCGTCCCATTGATTTAACAAAATGTTTGAACGGTTCGATGCTGCTGCCGGCACCTCTGGGAATATTCCATCTGCCATCTATTATGTACTATGGTACCTAAGGTGGTTCGGAACCCACCTTAATACAAAAAGTCCCGTCGCGAAGTAACCTTAGCAAAGAGTTAGGAGCGACGTAAAGTAAATTTGAAAAAAAAGTGACTATTTGTACGTTCTTCAATAAAAATCTGGAATCGTGCCATGATATGTACCGTGTTGGTTGTTGTAAAATGTCAGTTATATAAAATAGCATTAGGTTTATTGACATATAATCCACCGTGTCAATCGATCTAATTTCATGGTATTTGCGAGTCCTTGAATCCATTAAACACGTTGACTGTGCAAACTTCGGAATCGAAATGCAGCTAGTTTATTTTACCATCGCGTATTATGAACATTCAGTTTTTTCTAGCAGACGATGGTAAATATTGTTAAAATTCATTAAATTCATTTATCGTATAATTGATCACGCTCGTTGCTGCGCCAAACGTGTTAGACTGCACCCAAGTAATTCCGTTAAGAGAGAAACACGGCGAATCGCTAATTAATAAGCTACCTAACGAGAAGATTCGCTTTCTATGGAAACGCATCGGCGACTCTCCTGTGCGCAAGGGTCAGTTATTACATATACATACACGCGATCGCATATTTCACTTCCTTCGTTTATAATCGTAATAATAATAACCGTGGTTAATCATAATAATGATAATAATAATAGTAAAAACATCTCACGATTTTCGCAGTCCCGGTATGCTCGCAATTAAAAATCCATTCACCCGTTCTCTCCCTTGCATCCGTTCCCTTTCTTCGGAAAAAGAATTTACTCCCAAACAACCACAATAACCGACAATCAACTATTTATTACTATTTATCATTTTTTGTTGGTCGACTCGCGTCGAATCGATCACTCCTATTGTTTCAATCTGCATCAATCGTTTTCATAAGGCGGACATGAGTGTTCACAATTCTTCCATTCTTCCCTCTCTTTTTATTATTATTATTATTCTTTCTTTTTTCCCCTCGCGAGACAGAATATACAGTCGAGTGTATATATCATTTATCTGCGGTTTGTATCATTCACTTTTGTATCTTGTAATTACATCTATATATATTTATATATATAATATATATATATATATATATATATATATATATATTATGCATATATACACTATATAAATTTATATAGTATATATATAGATACGTTCGCTACAAACTATTTAAAAAATTTGTTTTTCCTCGCTTCGCTTCACCGTCATTAACTTTCCATCATCATCATCATAATCATCCTCAACGTCATCACCATCGTCATTAATCATCGTCATCGTCATCATCATTATCATCATTATCGTTCCGCTATTTCAGTTATCGTTACTATTATTACTTTTATTTATTTATTTATTTATTTATTTATTTATTTATTTATTTATATCATTTTTTTTGTAAGTTTTTCGTAGGTTTTTTCGTACAAAACAAAATGGCATCTTTTTGGCATTGGAAGAAAAAATACAGTTTTCAACCTCTTTCTTTCTTTCTTACTCAATCGCGCGCGCGTTCTCTCTCTCTCTCTCTCTCTCTCTCTCGCTCTCGCTCTCTCTTTCTCTCATTCCGTTTCACTCGCTCAAACTCGCGACCCTCGAAATAGAATTCTCACCGGCCAACGTTCGAATCGCGTCTCGTTCATCATTTCTTTCTCCCTGATCGATCGTTCTTCGCGTCTCTCCCGAAAAACAAATGATCGATATCGCGCGTCAGCCCTAACCCGCGACCATAAATCCCTGTCGTCGCGCGCGCCCTTAATTTACATCGTTTTCTTTTTCTCGTTTACCTCCAGCTTTAATACTATTTTGGCATCGTCGCGAATCTCAAGTTTTCGCCGTCTCGGTTCGCGAACTGAAAAATCCGGTAACGAAGAAAAGAAGCGGCAACGACAACTCCGTTTTTCTCTGGCTCCTTCACCCTTATTGCCTTTCATCATCCCCCCGATTTCTCCTTTCAAAAATAACCCTTTCTTTTTTATCATCCCTTCGATCTTGGAAGCGGGGCACGATCGATCCCGATGGATCTATCGAAGCATTCGTGAAAGATTCTCGTCCAGAGAATGTCCCGGAGATTCTGATGTGAGACTCCTCTTGTCGTTGAATTTATAGATCACGATCGAGGAAAGAAGCGTGCGCGAGTGAACTGAATTGTGATCGACGGGTTCTTCATGGTTTCAGCTACGTGCGAATATGAAAATTCTTCTTTCAAACATCCTGCCATTGTGATTCTAAAAACGCAATTGATTTATGATAAAACACAGCTCCAGACAAATTACTAGATTGTGTCATAAATAATCACTGTGTCTGTCGAAACAGACTGCGGTGGTGCTTCCTCCTCTTATCGTTCTGATAATTCATTGTATTTAAGCTACCTGATTAATGGTAGCAAGTCGTTGAAAATAATGGCGAATATACAACTGATCGATACGAGAAGTTTCGTGTACTAAAAGTAACTTTCCCGAAACGTACTTATAAAAATTATAGGAGAGTCATCATTTCAAATTTTGTATGATTTCCATTTGAATAGCTGTGCGTATAAGTAGATTGATTCGATCGTAAATTTAACCCTTTGTATTCGAAGCTATTCCAACTCGAAAATTACACATTTCATCCGACCCACAATATTTCCATTCTGAATGATATTTTATATTTGGTGGAGACCTTGTTTAACAATTGATCAAATACCAACATATCTAACAATGTAAACAATATTTTAAATAATGCTACTGCAAGTTTTAGTGGTGCCTCAGAGTCAGCGCTCGAATGGTAAGGGTTAACAACAAAAGTGTTTTAACAATGTTACGGAGACTGATTGTCTTCTACTTGAAGAAGGATGTCCCAAACACATGATTTATGACTCGATCCAGTACTACCAATGAAATATCCGAAACCATGGAAGAATCTGCCACACAAGGAGATCGTCAGTGACTCTACCATTGACGGAACGTTTTTCGAACTCTACTGGATGGATGTATTTCGGAATCGAACCGGAAGTGGCCTGAAAGGCGTTGGAAATGAGAAGAAACGTGCTCGCCGAACGGCAAAAATCGCAAAAAGAAGAAGAAGAAGAAGAAGAGGCTGCATTCGGAACGTTTGCCTGAGCGAAGAAAGAAAATGGCCGTCGAATCTGGCTAGCGGGGACGTTCACGTTCCCGAAGAAATCGGCACGATCTTTCTCGCCAGGAAGATTTTCCGCTTAATTGACTGACCGAGAGAGATCGGATCTCTCCTCTTCAACGAAAACGATTCGTGTGCGTTCGATCCACGTACACGGATTAAAAAATATATCTCTGGCGACGGTCGATCGTCGACTTCCTCCGGTCGTTTGTCTACACGGGATCTAGGGATCCTGGAGTCGCGCGATCGAGCCTTTCTCGATCGAACTGGAAATAAGAGAACCTGGAAAGGACTAGCGTGAAAACACCGTCGACCGCGAAACAATTTTCTACCGAATGAAAATCAAAGGAATCGTTCATCGACTCGACAAATATCTGGAGCGGATTGATCAACCGACTGTTCGATTGCGATTCAACAAAAAAAAAAAAAAAAGAAACGGAGAAGGGCAAAAAGATGAGGACAAAAAACGAACTAATAGAATAGCAACTAGAACAACACGTTTCATCTAGAAAAAACTTAATAAATAATCGATTAAATTAGATTATATCGCTAATTATTACTGTTTTGCCGCTAATAATTATTATTACAACTACGTTATGATAATAATGAATGATAATATATTAATGATTCTTATAATACTCCGATGGGCGAGGGTCCCGGACGCGTTTTCCGCCCTCTGTGGCTTTGATCCAACACGTCCTTGGTGCCGCGTGTGCTGACCCCCATCGACTCTCTGGCGACCCAACACATCCGGTTCGATATTCGTTTCCAGTCGCCGAGCGGTCGAGAGCCATTGCGAAATAGGTGGGGGATGAGGGAAGAGAGACGCGTTGATTTCGCGAAACAAGAACGATCGTCCCGCGAACGAATAAATAAATCGTCGTCGTGATCATTAAAGAAGATCATTTGTCAACGAGGCGAAGAAGCCTAACCCTTGCCCTTAGAATCGCGTCCCTGCCTCTCCTCTCGGCTTTCCCCTGTGTCCTTTCCACGCGACTGTCGTTGATCCATGCTCCCCCTACGATCGCCTAACGACAGAAACACGTTCGATCGCTGGCAAAAAGGAAGAGAGAAAGATGGGAGAAACGAACGATACGGACGAAAGAGAACACACCGAAAAACGCGACTCGAAGAAACACGTGAAGGGGATGGTGTTGGTGGGGGGGAGGGGGTAGGGTGTTCGCGGGGTATTTATAGGTGCGCGAGAACAATAGGGGACGCGAAAGAGACATACCACTCTGTTTCCGCGAGCTCTCTGGCACTCTTGAATCCGACGGGACCTCTTTCATCCCCATCAGATTAGTCCCATAAACTGATATCCGGGCCCCGCGCTGGCCGGAACCCCGTGGCTAGACTCTAAAAGGCTTGGAAAAACACGGTCGGAAGAACGTGACTGACGAAGAAAACTAGAGACGCGCGCCTCTCTATTTCCCAGCCCTTCCCCCCCCCTCCCGTTACGTCGCGCGTCCCCATCTCGTTACGATCTCCCTTTATCTTTCTGATACTCGTCTGTTCCCACCCTCGTCGACTCGCCCGCGCGCGTCTCACCTCTCGACATTAGGTTAGATAAAAGATGCTTTGTACTCAGCGCCGACCCGAAGGACGAGAATTGTTAGTAATTAATTACCGCGTATACGCGTCCGTATAATATACTTATGTGTATGTGATATATTCTGTCTGTGTTATGTATGTATGTGTGTGTCTGTGGGCGTTGTACCCCGAGACCCACCCACGGGTTTCACCCTTAATCGGTACATAATCGGTAATGATAGAACCTACGTGGGTGCAAACACGTGCAAAAACGTTTACAAATAAATACGATGATTAAGAAGCGTAATGTACAATAGGCAAACGAAAACAACAAGGGAAAGAGCTTAAAGCGAGAGAGAGAGAGAGAGAGAGAGAGAGAGAGAGAGAGAGAGAGAGAGAGAGTGAAAGATTGTGTTCGAAAAAGAAAATAGGAAATCAGAGAAGAAATAAAACGCAGACGATTATCGTTTAATCGATTAGCTTATAAAGTTGAGATCATTTTCGCGTGTATCCTGTGTGTGTGTGTGTTTTTATTTGTTCGTCTCTGCCCCATATGTGTGTTTGTGTGTGTGCGTGAGTATATGTTCGTCTGGTCGAGATTGTGCACACTACTTTCGAAACAAAGTATATAACCGACGTTCCTGTTCTCGCTGATGTTTTTGTTCGGGGTAGTATGTGGGAGGGTGACATGATCGTTTCGAGTTTGGAGTAGTATGTCCACCGTGTTTGGGTGGCGCGTGTTTATGTTGAGGGTTCACTAAAAAACCGAGGACTGAATGTGCGGAAAAGAAAAAAGAATGGCAGATCGACGACCCGTCTGCGTGACTATACACAATCGTAGATTGGCTTTGTACAGGAATTTGTACCGGCGCGAACCGCTCGTCGTCTCTAGGCTTCGACTAGCTAAATACGATCACGACTCTCTAGCAACGCGCGAAACCGTCGGCACAGGTTTCGGCAAAGGAAAACACATGTACAATCATGAACCGGATACGTCTCATTCATCCACCTGTCGGTCCCGACGAATCGAACATTTCGATTTTGGACCGTCTCTCCTCGGCAGCCTGTTCACGATCATCTCCGTCATCTCTCCGCGGCGTGTTCCAGACGCTGAACGGACTGACCAGGTCCGTGGTTTCGTGTAAAAGAACGATATCAAAAAGGGAAGCCCCGATTTAAAACTTTGCGTATCCTCGATCCGTCCTCGTCTGTCCTCGTCCCCGTTCATCGTCTTCTCCTCTCCTCATGGTAGCCCCGGTTTCCGTTTCAGCTGAGCTCTCGTGCTCCCCGCAAAAATGTGAAATAGAAAAATGGCAGTGCAAACGTGTGTGTGTTTTCATGTGTGTCTCGCCCCGTCGTTACACAACTTGTACACATCTACGGGACGACGAATGGCTCACCCGAGCTTGTTGCTCGACGGTATTTTTGATCCCTTCGGGAGTACCACTTCATCTTCTTCATCCTCTTCTTCTTAGTCCTCTCATCTTCCTCTTGCTCTCGGCCTCGATCCTGTGGCTACAACACAGCGTCCACTGTCGACGCGTCCTCAAGCATCAGCGAGAGATCGATCGATCCCTGGCACGGTTCATCATGGATGGCTAGAACCGTAGCCCCCAACGATCACTCATCCGATAGCGCCCCCTTCCTGATACGGACCTGTTATCATGCACGGGTGCATAGGAAACAGCGTGGTCCAGGTCATTGTGGTGTACGTCGGCGACCTCATCATGAACTGAGAGCTGGGAACGTTCGGCACGTGGGGAACAGGAGTGATTTTCTCGGTGGAGGTGGCAGGACTGGTTGGCGTCGACGGCGTCGACGGCTGCGACGTGGTGGAGGAATTATTGCTGCTGCTGGTGGTGGCAGTAGTGGCGGTGACGCCCAGCTTCCTCAACCTCATCTTCTCCTCCCATTCGTCCCAGCCGTGCTTCGGTCTGTTCAAATTCCGATGCTGATAAAACACCAGGCTGATTCTGGTCGGGTTCAAGCGGTTCGGTTTCTTCAGAGCCGTGGTAGCGTGCATCTCGTGTTTCGCGCACTCGAACAACACGCTGCCATGGCCCAGAGCGATCGCAACGCCTCCCATCTGCGAGTCTTTGAAGCACTCCTCGTTATCGGAATAGTCGGCCACCTCGCCCAAAGGCTCAGCCTTCGGCGGTGGTTCTGGTATCACCGGGAAGTAAGGCGGTGGCCCGTAGATGTCCCATCTGGGAGTGTCCCACCTGGCCCAGCTCGGATTCAGGCCCTGATACGGGGGCACTCCTTGATAGGGATACTGAGCCGACGGGAAGCAGGCTTCCCTCTTTGGCTGTTGGTAGAACTGCGGCGGATACTCCGCTGTTTGACCGTGGTAAGGCTGATGATAGTTGTAGCCTTCCCAGGTGTTAGAGTAGGGCTTGTCGAAGACTGGATAGGTCGGGTAATCGTATTGCGGGAAGGACGCGTGAGGATGTCCGAGGCCAGGCATACCATGGAAGTCTTGTACTTGCTTCATCTCCTCTGGCCACGGGAAGCAATTGGCGTTTGGGTTTCCCGCGGGCTGCCTGCCTGCTTCGTGATAGCTTTCTTTCATCTTATCATCCGGCCAGTCCGGCCTCCTCTGATTACTCTGAGGCCCGCTGCTCTGGACGTGGTTACTGGGACTATCCGCGTACGCGTTCCGCGCTGGATCCTGCGGCTTTAGGAACGTCCTATTAGAAGAATTTTGATATGTATTGTCCGTGGGGTTCTGGCTGGTCGCGGTCCTCGACGGAGGCCTGCCCTTCGGCACCCGGAAAGGCGACGGGTCGGACGGTGCTTCCCAGCAGTGCTGCTTCGATTGATCCGGCTGCTGCATTCTCTCGTTCCAGTTCAACGTTTTCTGATGATCGACCTGTACCTGATGGTTCCTCTCGACGTGGACTTGATTGTTATAAGCCTGCTGTTGGTCGTAAGGCTTGCCCTGCTCTGGACACCACGAGCCCAGCATGTTCCAACCTCCTCCTCCACCTCCAGTCTGATCAGACGGCGCCGGAGACATCTGATTGATTCCCGGCTTATGCTCCGGCTTCTGTTGACAATATTTCCTCTGGTCCACGGGCCCGTAACTCTGAGGATCGTTCGGCTGATTGTTAGGTGTCAGGCGTGCGGAGCTATGAAGCAGGAGGTCCGAGTTGCCAGCGCCGAACGGTTTATGACTAGCGTTGTTGTCCATACAGGACGACACCGAGAGCCCGCTGGAGAACGCGTCGTTAGGATCGTTGTGCTGTTGACCAGCTTGGTACGCAAAGTTCCTCGCCGGTTGGACAGGATGCGCTGCCGCCGGGTAGTGCCCTTGCACCCTGTTGGCGAACGGTTCGGCCTGCGACCGCTGAGCCTCTAAGTAGTTCTGCGTCACTGGGTATTTCTGACTAGAATCTTGTGGTAGCTTCGGGAAAGGTAATTTAGACTGGTCGCAGGCCTGTCCGACGTTGCGCAGGCTATTTTGTACGCCAGGATGGGGCTGGTTCGATCGGATCAACGCGTTTCTCTGGTCCAGATGCGGCGGATACGAGCCGATCTTCGGGGACACGTTGCCCTGTCTGTTGTCGTAGACGTTCTGATAGTTTCTGGGAGGATAGCCTGTCTCTGGATACGAGCTCCTCGGCGAGGCCATCCTCTGGTCCTGCGGTGTTGGAGGACAACCCCTAGGTGACATGGAGTAAGGGTCTGCTGGTGTACCCGCGTGAGAACTTCTAGGTGAAACCGGGTGAGCTCTCGGTGAATGAGGATAGCAACTCCTAGGTGAATCCATGGTGGAATTCGGCAGGTTCCTCGAACCAGGTCGATGCTCCTCCTGGGAGACCGCGCTTCTAGGCCTTGTGTCGTCTAAACTGGTGCTGTCAGGGTCCACCTTCGCGTCTCTATCCAATCCACCGAACGAATACTCGCCCCAAGGGTTCAACCAGTTGTTCTTCCTCTGATCTAACCAACCGTTCCGACTCCATTGCTGTTCGTTCTGGTAACCCCAACCCTGGTACATCGACACCGGACTATCCAGGACTGTCGAGGACACCTGAGAGCTCTGCAGCTGCGCGTCCATCCCCTCGAACATCGACGCCATCTCCAATGACAGCTGTGGATCCCTCATCTGCGACCTCGCTGGGTCCTGATGAACCGGTGTACGACTCTGATCCGATACCTTCTCGTTGGAACCCTTCGAACCGTCCTTCTTGCTGCTCGCTGTGTCCGGCTCGTCCTCTTTCCGCTTCTTCCCGTGCCGTCTGCAGGGCTGGAGCGGAACTGAACGGACCCTCACTTCGCAGGGGTATCTAGAGAGACATCGTTTTAAGAAAATCTTATGGTATTGTAGAGGTTTTGCACTAAGAAAAATTCATCCTTTTACAAGTCAAATTCAACCTTATACAAATCAATATCATTCTTGGAAATCTGGATATCGATTTCAATATGAAAAGCCTATTTTATAATAACTATTTCTTCGACCCAAGTAATGTTGAAGGCTTCGAATAAACTTTTTTCTAAACGGACCAAACAACTACAGTTCTTTGAAAAAAAAAGAAAATCATTATAAACTAATCAACGGAGACATTTGCTTACTTTGATAGTAGTTCTACGTGACCAGCGCGAACCTTCTCCTCCTGTCCTTCCTTGGACCCGGTTTCGTCAGTAGTGTCCATAATGTAAAGAGGTAGCACGTGTAACTGTTCGTCGTCAGGTTTGGATAATGTCCGGTGTTTCGTCAGCGTCACCACCTGTGGAACGAATCAACTTTAAAATCCTATCTAAACTCGTAGAAAATTGATAGTATTAATTCGGAAGGTTTACTGACCACGGTGCATCCGTTGTTCATGTTGTGAAGGTCCCGATGAGAGTGCGCGCAGAAGTCGATGCAGGCTGTGACGCCGGAAAACGGCCGGCCGGGCTTGAATCCTAAACGGCATTCGCTCGCTTCGCGTTCGAACTGTGTTTGATTGTTGAAGGCTTCTGGTGCAAGGCTGAGGTAAAGCGGCGACAAAAGTGTCGCCAGGACGTGCATTCTTTCTTCGACTTCTTGCTCCTGCAAGCAACAGGTGACCAATTGTTATTATCGTCCACTGTTACAGGTCGATGTACGCCTCGCTGGATACCGAACAGATTTGTCAGTGTATCCGGCTTGGTCTTCCGAAACTTTTGATTGTCAACGCGTTGAGCAACCAGACTCATTTCTCGATCATGAGAAATTATTATTAAACTGTGAGTAGGTGTGATTTAAAACAGTAAAAATATTAGAAGAATTTTAAAATGTTATACTATTTTCAGTCTATCGGACATATGGAGAAAGAGAATAAATTTCTATTTCACCTCAGTTTCCTGCAATTTGGTTACAAAATTTTTATCCTACATAAATATCCGCTGTCTACTAATAATAATTTCCATTATTCATTAAGTATGTGCCTAGATCGATATTTATCTAGTGCTTTCGACTACTGGAAAACCCAATCTTTGCATTATCGAGAAATGATAATGATACGCATCTCGCTACGTAGTTTGATTATGTAAAAAGGGGATATCCGGTTGATGATCGCTAGAGAATTGAACGATTCGTTGGGGAAACTCACCTCCGATCGTACTGAGAGTCGAAATTTGCGGACGGTTTTGCTTCTGGCGTACTTGCAGCCATTGTAATACATGGACCAGGAACAGCCGAAGGAGAAGCTGGCGCCGCAGGTATCAGGATCGAGTCCTTGACAGGCGCAGGTCCTCGGCTCGTTGGTCCCGCACCTCCTGGTGGTCGGCAGACCAAATCGGTTCAGTTTGTGGCTCAACAGGGAATAGATCCGATCAGCTTCGTGGGTCGGGACACCTTCCCAAGCGACCATCGCCACGACGATCCAGGCTGTAGGACACTTGTGTCCTTGTCGGTGTTTCACTATAGTCAGGATCTTCTCCTCCATACCGGATCGTCGGATTATCTAGTGAATCACTGATATTACAATCCCATCACCAACCTGGATCACAGAGAGACAACTCGTGCCGGACGATTCAAAGCGATTCGCAACCAGGACAGGAGTTACGCGTGGTTCGATCGTGTCATTTAAGGACGAGAGGGTTTAGCAAGAGTTTTTGATAGAGCTCAGATTTCGCAGAAAAAATGCCAATTTATTTTTATTCTCACGTTCCATCGAAGGTTTTACAAGAACAGTTGTTTTATCAGCGAACGAGTTGACATTAGATTAGTTTGTTGTATTTCCTAGTCAGCTGGTGTCTCGTTTATTTTCTACTTACGCCGTTATTTATCAGTTAAATAATTCTTGTAAAGAGATTTAATTACATTAAGAGATTTACCGTTTACTGGATTAGCTTTAAAAGAGTATTTAAATTATACGAGTATTTAAAAAATATTTAAAGTATATTACTTTTTTATTCACTATTTCAATGTAGATATTAAAGAATCAATACTAAAGTTATATAAACCTAAAGAATTCAGCTACGTTTATTATCCAGTCTGATGGAATTGTTTAATTCGACTCGAATACAAGAGTTACGTTTCCGGACGAAACGCGTTCAAACACACGACCGTCTCTTACCAGCTAACAGATCAAACACGACTTAAATTATACTAATCACGCGTGAAATAAATACTCGTGGTATGCTAATGCTAAAATCGATCGAATATATTAAATCCTTTCCTGTATATAACAAACTATATTAAATTCGAATGTAAACGGCCAATTCCCATAAGCATCGCTGCGTGATTATTGATGCACGATTACATCCGCATTTCTACAAATTAATTTCCAATACAATAAACGTACTAGTTCGTTACTCGATAAAAATCCTATAGAAGTACAGAATATATAAACTTATCCCCTAAAATTCAGCTACATCGAATATTTGGTACAATCAATCATAATCGACAATAATAATAATAATACAAATAATAAATCGTCGTCACGCGATCTCGTCAAAGAAACAACATACGCAGAATTAAATTGAAATAACAAACCGGTGAGTGTCAGTACAGAGAATTCGAAAAACTAAAAGTAATACAATCGTTTAAACATAATACAGATTCTTGATGATCTGACGTAGTGAACTACGGTCAGACTTTGCCCGATCAATTAGAATACGATCAGAAGAAGAAACACAGACGCGCGCGCGTGTGTGTGTGTGTGTGTGTGTGAGAGAGAGAAGAGATACATGGAAACGGCAGACTGCGGACTTCCGTTGCAAAATGATATTTTTCCAAGCCAACCATAAAAAAACAGAAGTGAAACGTTCCTACAAAACTTTCTTGATATTTAAACAGTCTCCAACATGATTGTACAATGACATGCTAAAAGATGAGCCATTTCATTTGGCCAATCTGGGTCAACCTCATCTTGATCAATCATTCACGCAAAGGATGCAACTGTTTGTGAAAAAAATCTACAGTTCTTGCTAGCCACGTTTGATTTGATTTTGAAAACTTGGTCGATATCGAAATTGATATTAATACCTTTTACAACACTTAAGTGTTTGGTAATCGATTCGATAGCAACATACGTAATAATGTGAACGGTACAGGAATTTTTCGAGTAGTCAAGGGTTAAGGTCCGCAGTCTACGAATGGGTGAATGGGACTCGCTTTGAATCCGCCAGCCGTTTAGTTCGCTTACCCACTTAGCCATCGGACATCCCTGGGTGGTCTTGCCCTCCTTTCCGGTGTAGATGACCTTTTCGAATCTAATGGCGTTTCCCTTAAGGCCGGTTCTTCGTTCAAGATCGTTCCGTAGATCGGGCAGGCTCGCAGCCGTCCCGAGATGAGTGTAGTACGAGCCGGGCTCTGGCGGACCTTGTGGTTGAACCTCATTTTACTTACGAGACCGAGCGTATTGTTTCAACGGATAGGAAGCAACAGAGAAGCGGAAACATTTATGGCCACGCATATGATACGCAGGTAACAACTCCCCTCGTCGAAAGGGGAGCTACCTTTTATTTGGGATTCACAGCGAGTTAGGTTTTTGTATATCGTGCATACTCCTCTTTTTTTGGGTGTCACAGTCCGATCGAGGCGCTTTCGAATTTTTCTATTATACTCATCTATATCGACTTGCGATATATATATGTATATATATATCTCGGTGTACGTCTCGGCCGGCAATTGGTTTGATTAGTGGATTACAGTGGTAGTGCGGGTTAACACGTTTGGTTTTGTTCACGATTTATTTGTTTTTTTTTTGCGGATTTTGTTAGTTTTTGTACATACGGGTCTCTCTCGGCTACAACCCCGGCGTACAAAGAAGTTTTTTTGTTTTTATTTCTCGGTGTGATAAGCGAGCGTTTATGGTATATTTTTCGTAGGTTAGTGTGTTCTCTCAATGTTAGTGTCGTGCTGAATACGCAATAGCAACTCACATTTGTCCGCTGGGAAGCAGTTGCAGTCCGGAACTTCGGTCCTCACATTGTTCTTCAGTTTGTCCAAGTGATCTTGTAGTTTGACGGTCGCGGGTACGGTTCGCGGGCTCTGCGGGCCTGTGTCGGGCTTCTCGTTATTCTCCGGCGAGTCGGCTAGTATCTCGTCCCGGGTTTGCAGACCCTGGCAGCATCCCTCGCGCAGGTGCTCGGGCGTCGGTTGCTCGGTGCCACCACGACGACAACACCATGAACCGACGCCCGCTGACACTTTCGCAGGCCCGCCATCACCTCGAAACTTATAGTCGCTGGCGTCTTGCGACCTTTGATCCGGCTCGGTCTTGATATCCCTGGCTTGATAACCGTCGCTCTTCAAGGACACGGCTGGCGACGCCGCGCATTCCGAACCGGAACACCCGTAATCGCCTAGGTTCTCCTGCTTGATGGTCGCCGAGGAGTCGCAATTCGCGTCTGTTGGCGTCGACGCTGTCTTTTCCGGTTCACCCTCCGTTCGATCCTCCTCCAAGCTCACTCTCGCCGTCTCTTGGAACTCGATAGCTCCTGTTGTCTCGGTTTTCTCGTTGTCGAAACTTCTCTCGTCCAGCTTTTTCGTCGGACGTTCCTCGAAGTCTTTCGCCTGCTCTTCGGAAGACAACTCTCTCTGAAAGGACTTGTCCTCGTTCGTCTGATTGTCATCGTTCTTATCACTCTCCTTCCACAGCTCCCCTCTGTCCGGCTCCTCGAAAACGCGTTCCACCGGCGACTTCTCGAGACGCGGTTCCTCGAGACCGGTCGTCGTCGCCGTCGTCGCCGTCGTCGTCGTCGTTGTTATTGTCGTCGTCGTCCCTTTCGTCGTCCCAGTCGTTGTCGTCGCCTTCTTCTCCTCACCGAACTTCATGAAACTCTCGATGGTCGCAATACCGTTCTCCGGTAACGCGTTGCTGTTTGACAACGCGCTGCCACCCCCTGACCACTCCCATAAGCCACCACCTTCGGGTAAACTATCGACCCGAGGGTGGTGGCTATGCAATAAAAAATTACCGGTCAGAGATTCGTTCGATTGCGCCATGGAGATCATGCCCGACTGGCTCAGATACTGATCGTTCTGCTTCTCTTGAAGCTTCTCCGCGTTTTCGTCCCGCACCCTATCCTCGGCATGATGATACTCGCCGTTGGCACCGCTGTTGCTATTCACGTGCTGAGACTGCATCTGATGGTGAAGATTGTGATGCTGTTGCTGTTCTTGATGGGACATCTGGTGCTGCTGGGACTGTTGCATCTGTTGATGCTGCAGCTGTTGTTGTTGTTGCTGCTGCTGCTGCTGCTGTTGTTGTTGTTGTTGTTGCTGCTGTTGTTGTTGCTGCTTGTTCAGTATCATCGACTTCAGCCGGCTGTTTAAATTAACACGATTAGATTGAGCAAATACGTTACTCTCCTGAGCATCTTGGCTGTCCGAGAACCCGTTTGGCTTCGTGGCGTCGGCGGTCTGTTGTTGTTGCTGCCATAACACTCTTTCACCGGAGTTCTGCATGTCTTGCTTGGTCGCCTGCTGGCCCCAGGTCGGTTGATTCTCCGCCACCGAGCTCGGCGACCAAGACATCTGACTCTCCATCTTGATCTCTTGCGGTTGGGACTGCCACGCGGCAGGTTGATGACCGGGCGTTCTTCTCGGGCTGGGTTGTGAGTCGGGCCACTGTTGCTGAGGCTGTTGGCTGCTATCGCTCTTTATACTGTTCGGTGACCAATTCGATTGACTAGTGGGCGTGTCCGGCCAGGACATCTGGTTTGACGGCGTCAGTCTGGGACTTTTCTCGATCTTCGTCTGCTGCGACCATTGCTGCTGCTGTTGTTGTTGTTGTTGCTGCTGTTGTTGCTGAGACATCTGTTGACCAGACGGCGTGAGCCTCGGGTTCGACTGACTCGAATTCTGCTGCATCTCCGGGCTGCTCTGCTGCCAGCTGTGCTGAGACTGTTGCTGTCCTGAAGGCGTCATCCTAGCGTTCTGATGCTGCTGAGCCTGCTGATGGTCGGACAGTTTCGGAGAGTGCTGCAACCAGGCCTGGTGCTGCGCTTGTTGTTGACTAGAGGGTGTCAATCTCGGGTTCTGGCCGTCCCGCAGCTTCGGGCTCTGCCGGGACCAATTCCCCTGAGTCTGTTGTTGCTGCTGCTGCTGACTCTCCGCGTTCTCTGACCACGATTGAGGTGTCTGAGGCTCCTTCACGCTGCCGTTCTCCCAGCTCATATGGCTCGCAGGCCTAGGCAACTCCTGCTGCCCCTGCATCTGCATACTCTGCTGTTGTTGCTGCTGCTCCTGTTGCACCTTCATGCTGTTGGACTGCATACTCTGCTGCTGTTGAGGAGGTTTCTGTTGTTGCTGTTGTTGATGTTGCTGCATCGTCCCGTCCGACCAGCTCATGTTGTTGCTCACGTTGTTCATCTTAGCCCCGGTACTAGTGTCCGACCAAATGTGTCGCTGGCCACCATCCCCCACCGTATGCTGTCGTTGCATATGCTGCGACTGCTGTTGTTGTTGCTGTTGCTGTTGCTGTTGCTGCTGTTGTTGAGCCACCTGCTGCTGCCACTGATGGTTCGCCACGTGCTGCTGACCCATTTCCACGTAGCCTGGATATCCGTTAGAGTTGTGTAAACTCTGTGGGCCCGGTTGAAGTGGATACCCAGGCATCTCGTTTCCCGACACATTGCTCGCGGCAATCGTCGCGAAACCCTTCACCTGCGTGTCAGTCTGAGGTTGCTGCGACTGAGACTGCTGTTGCTGCGAGCCTTGCTGTTGCTGATTCTCCATGTGCACCGAACTGCTGCGACTCGTCGGGGTCGTCGACGGCGGCGGCGCCATCGTCACGTCCTGGAAAGAGCATCATTCCAGGTCTATAACTTAAAATCGGGTTGCAGGGTTGCAGTATCGCCCTGACGAGCTTGGTTACGTTTCTTTATAAGATCGGCCACGGGCGCAAGGTGTTTCTCATCGAATCTACCACTCCTTTCCAATTCATTTTTGGAAATTGTCTGACGACAGAGCAGTGCCCGTAATTGTGAAAGTGGACAAAGTCAAATATATTTGTTGTTTAGAGATGTTAGTGACGAGTTTTAAGAAAGCCGAGTATAAAATAGAACAACTCAACAAGATGGAAATTGTATTAAATTCTGTCGAATTTTATGTTTCATCCTGTTTTGAAAATTTTCAGAAGCCACAAATGCATAAAGATATGAAAAAAATTTTGACTTGTACCAGTTTCATAATTTTCGCTTTCACAATTTCAACGGAACGAAGTTCGACAACAAAAGGGTTAATCTCGTTCAAAGAGAGGAAGACGTGTTGTAATTTGTTAACACGTGGATTCGGCTGAGATTATGTCGAGCAGGTAGATGGGTTTCTATCGCGATTGAAACACCGTGCACGCTGCGCAGCATATTTTATGAAGATCGTTTTTCGTTTTCAATTAAAAACGATTCTCGGGAGGCAACCGTACCTGTTGTTGGTAGCCATTCACGTAATCCTGCCTTTCATAACCGACTGATTGGTTCGCTGCGGCAGCGGGATCCATGAATTGACCGTTTAGTGGCCTCTGAGCTGTCGATGGTACCGTTTGCGGGGCTACCGGTGGCAAGGGCGAGGGCTGCCCCGTGATTGTGTATTGTCCTGTCGCTCCGGCACGTTGAAACGCCGACTGATCCGTCGTAATGAAAGTCTGCTGCTGATATGCGACTGTAATCAGAAAATTCCCGTGCTGATTCCACAGAAAACCAAACCATCCTGTCGGCAAACATTCCCGCGCGGTCTCGATCTTTCAGTCCGAGGAACTCGAAACCATCGAAACACTTCCGAGCTTCGCCTACAGATCTTACAATATTCTTAGTACTATAAAAAATATTGCTAAAACGATGTTTAACAAAAATATCTGTGGTTGTCCGGAAAAACGTCGCAACAACCTAATATAAAGTTCAATAAATATATTGAAATCTTTTGAAATTGCGACACGCAGCGTTTTTTTTTTGGAACACCGCAGATATTATTCCATGGATTTTGATAAGAGAACAATGGTTATGGTGGATTGAAATTGCTCGCAAAGCCGACGCGTTCGACAGGAATGGACGACCTCGTTGGTCGGGAGATCCAATATGTGTGGTACTCATAAATTCGTTGAAATCGATTCGTTCTTGAATTACCTGGCTGCGGATGGTAAGGCGCCGCGGCGGTGTACTGGGTATGGTACCTCAGCTCTTCGAGCTGATTCGGGGCCGGAATTTGTTGAATGAACTGCTGAGGTGGCCATGGTGCTGCTGACGTTTCAACCGCGACTGCTCCCACGGGAGCGACTCCCTGGTGCCAAACAGTATTCCCGAACCCGGCTGCCGGCCGGAAGCCGGCGCTCGAGTCGCCGTAGAATGGCATCACTCCCGGTGACTGTGGACACAAACAATTCGAAAAATTAATCCACCTCGAAAAGAAAAATTTACATTTAGACGACACGGGAATTCCCATATCCTCCCTTCGAAAAATACACCGTGAATATACCGCTCCGATCTTCCCGGATTTTTTAATCTCTTATCGGGACACGTCACTGTTCTCTCTGATTTGCTATTTCGTCCGCGAATAGAATCTGTCTTTTATTATTAACCGCAAGCGTTGGTTCGACAAATGAATCCTAGTCTGTAAATAAATTCACAAGCGAACTGCTACGAATTAATTTTCACACCTATTGCGCAACATCATCCCGAAATAAACCGCTTCAAAAGCGGTAAATCTCCAATTTATAAAAATCCACTTCATCTCCAACGCGAGATTGGCTTCCCAAAAATACACCGTTGCCTCCGGTGCTGCAAGCTTCTTTGATTTTTAAATGATTCATGACTCGCGAGAGAGAACGAATTCTATTTTCCTTCAATTAACTTCGTTCATTTACGCCGAGGTGGTTCGCTATTATTTTTTCATTTTTCAATCGAGAGGAACGAATGATCTCTATTCAATAATAAAATTTTGTCTGTCTGTTCTGTTTGTGACATTTCCATTAAAATTTGTTAAAAGATTATTCTTATCTACTTTATCAGCGAAATATGTGTGTGTGTGTGTGTTTTTAAACTTGCGGAACTTATTTCTTTTTGTTTGTACATTATTTTACAGGATATTCCATATATGTGCTTTTTTAAAGTCTTAGAAAATGATACCAAACACGATGCAGTTCGGATTTTCCATGACTGTTTGATCCACGATTTAGCGGAACTAAATATGGTTCGATTGGGCGAGGCAAGCAATGCGATAACGCGTTGTTTGCCTCGACCGACACGTGAGGGTGAGGGGAGACTAATCTCAATCTGGCGTTTTGTTACAACTTTTGAACCATAAAAGATGTCGGCATGAAATTTTCACTAAAATTCATTAAAAAATATTCCTATCTACTGACAACTATCGTAGTAATAAATACATTTTTTCTAATGATTTTTTCATTAATTTCGTTAAATTTTGGTTGTCTAGAAATAAAATTTTTATCTCTATCTGTGACAACCTTGGCGATTTTCCAATTTAATTACGTGAATAATCAAGAAGGATTCGTTGTTGCACGTGGGCAAAGTTAGGGGACAGCTAGTAGGATTATAAATTGTAAATGGATTTCGAAGACGAGCGTCGCCGCATCGGTGCCGCCGAGCACTCCAATTACTAATACCGTAAACGAGTGATTTAATTATGTAATTGACGAACAAATTCGCTCGAAACTAGTTGAGAACCCACCGTGGGCTGTCCGAGATGGTAACAGCCATTCGTCAGCAATAGTTCTCCGAGTATGCAGTGGGCGCAGTGACTCTCAGCTTCGAGCTCGAGGAAAGTTCGCATTGGTAACGCACACGTTCCCAACCCAATTAAATAAAGGGCTTCTAACCGGACCGTAATAGAGCCATTAATCAAAACGCGAAAGCTCCACGTGGCGCCGGGAATGGGAGAGAGCTCCCGTTTCCTGCGGGTTCTTCGCGTTTGTTCCCGTGGTCAGAAGTTACATCCGACCGCGGGGGCTATCAATTTCTCCCGGCGAGGAGACTATCGCGTGACGATTCGACGTTTATCACTTCCGTTTTAATTGCCACCGATCCCCCACGCCCCTCAACTCCGACTCACCCCCGCCACGATATAGAACGCCGAGAATTCCGCGGAGAGTTTGCGAATCGCTGGAATTCATCGGCAGTTTTTCAAGATCGCTGCCGGGATAGCCGGTTATACTCTTTCCCCTCTGCAAATTGGAACTACAGCCGCTATGATTCGGCTCTGGGAACGTCGATAACGTTTTTCCTCTTGTTCAACGCGCGATACCGTATCCTCTTCTATCGTTCGATGGCTTGAAAAACACTTTCGAAAAATCGAACTGCGATTTAACAGGTCTCCGCCCCCCCCCCAGCCCCGGTCGAGATGGCAGAGAAGAATATTTTCTAAGCGAATCGAGTGGCGAATTTCAAGTTTTTCGAAGAAACGTTTGCTATATTAAATCGGCCCTTGAGCTTATCATTAATTCTCCTTATCGCAAAGTCTTAATTCTTTCCGAGAACCAATAATCCAAAAACCTATTCAATTTAATCTCATAGAGCTCAAGCTAAGAATTCAAAATAGTTGGAATGAAAAATGAACTTTATTACCTAATAATTTTGATTTTTAGGGGATTTGTTGGAGACCGGGCGCAGTCAACGTGTTAACGAGTCGTGGCAAATGTAGCCTGAAATGTTGCGGTCACCCGTTGCCCGGTTGATGCATTACTCGATTCTAAAATAGTTTTCATCTAAGTATACTGAAATGTGCATATTCGCGTAGCATCGGTGGAGACATCGGTAATAAGACGACTCTGCTAGAAAATCTCTCATTTTCAACGAATTTACTCGTTCGATATAATTCTGCTTTTCTATCGTGTTGTATTAATACGTAAGATAAGAAAAGATCTTTGATCGGATTTCGTTCGAAATATCGCTCGACGAAGTCTAAACTTTTTCTTCAGCCGGACAACAACGTACAGGAATAGAAGTCGATCAAACCGTTGAAATGAACGTACGTACACAAACATGGCTGTATGTGCCGTATGAAATGAACGTCCACCCCGTGCACACAGAAATGATATATGGCGAAGCGTCACTTCTGCGAATTAATCAAACTTTCACGCGAGTATCAACTCTAGCAACAAGAGGATCCATTGGAAGGCTTGTACAATGGGTTTCGTTTATTTTCCTTCGTCCCACAGTCGACGATGGCTGTAAGATGTCTACGAAAGAAATTACTATCTCGTTCTACTCCGATCCCGTACAGTAGTTGTTTAAAAACTTGCTTAAAAAACACGCTGCTCAAAAACTATTATATATTAAAGAAATATATCTCTCGACGTAGACATAAAAGTATGAATAATTTTACAGTATTCGAAAATGAGTGAATTTTCAGCCTTGAGGAACGCGTGAAGGTTAAACAAATTTTTCGTCGCGTTATTTCGAAATCTACCGTACGTATAAACTGCAGATCTTTATGTAAGAATAGAAAAATCTAGCTCTCCGAAAGTAACAAATTCTCCCAAACGATTGTTTCCCAATTATAGACCGTCCTGTAGAACCCGGCCGGCATTCCACAAACATGACTCCCGTCTCTCCGGGCCGAATGGTTCTCGTAACCGAGAAGAAGGTCCGCTAGCTTTGAGGCTTGCTGTACAGCATAAAAATTCTACGACGCAGAACGTAAACGCGAGAACTCGGTCGAAATATCGAAAGAGTAGCCGACCAGGGCTGGGTAAAGCGTTTGGGCGGTGGGGGGGAGTGAAACAATGGGGGTCCGGTGGCGTGTAAAGAAATTTCCGAACTCGACAAAGAGGCGTCTTGTATTTAAACCGTCGTTCGTTGTGCTCTCGGCCTTTTGAAAAATCGATAGC
This sequence comes from Lasioglossum vierecki, assembly GCA_028455595.1. Classification (NCBI taxonomy): domain Eukaryota; kingdom Metazoa; phylum Arthropoda; class Insecta; order Hymenoptera; family Halictidae; genus Lasioglossum; species Lasioglossum vierecki. The sequence continues at coordinate 16,373,936 of CM052340.1, read as the reverse complement.
CAGGGAGAGTGACGAGGAGGGACGGCGAGGAGAGAAAGTGAAATAGAATGACACAAAGCCTTCGACGGGGAGAAGAGAGGTGGTGCACGGACGAGCAAACCGATCGTTCGTGCACTCGCCGCCTTCGTTTTGCAGCGAGTTTTATAGTCCGGTTGCGAGTTTGCCAATTCTTTCCTTCGTTCCCTTTGCTTCTCCCTTTTTAGCCCCGTCCTTCTCCCTCTTTCTCTCCCCAATCTATTTGCGGCCCCTCGTTCTGTCTCGCTTCCACCCTTTCTCTCTCTCTCTCTCTCTCTCTCTCTCTCTCTCTCTCTCTCTCTCTCGCTCGCTCTCTCACCCCACCCAACCGGCACGGTTGCTATCTGCTGTCCTTGTTCGACGCGAACCTTTCCTTTCGATTAACGATCCTCCGTCTCTCTTCGAACGTCCCACTCGAGCACACACGTAGAGACACGCACATAATAGGCACACACGGATCGAAGCTTGCTTCTCTTTCTCTTTCTCTCTCCCTTTCTCTTTCTCTTTTCATCCTTCTTTCTCGTTCTCTTTCGCTTACTCCGCCACGATGGAAAGGAGTAGTGATGGCCTCAAGACAGTTTTAATGCTTGACGGGCTGCGCGTGTGGTCTTCGAAATTGCTGGAACTGTTCGACGTTAAATTGCAGACATTCTTGAAAAGTAGGGTTTCTTTTCACCGATCGATTAAAGAGCAATCTCGATTCTACCTTGAACGAATAAAACGACGAAACAGACAAGGATCTATTTATTTAGATTTTCTGCAATTTTAACGATACGCTTAACGTTTCCAGGAAAAGTAGCCAACAAAGCAAACCCTGAAAATCCAGTAAATGAGAATATCATTTTGATTCGCGAACGGTAAGCTTTTACGATATCTGCTGGCAGCGTGGGTGCAGTTATCCGAATAAAGGATTCCAGGAGTAATTCTATCGGGAACGCGGTGGCGGAAAAATTATTCAAAATTCGTGCGGAAATTCGGCACGGTCGTGGGGTCCGATCGGGCTTGACGGAAATTAGGCAGCCGATTGAATAAAATTCGAGCGTGTTCTCCTCGGTTCCCGTTCGTGTATAATCTCTGCTTCGTGTATTCTGCACAAGCGACGTGTTTATCCGATGTTGCGCGGCGTGCAGCTACGGACCGTTTTGCGGGTTATTACCCTTGTTACGCGGTACAGTTCAATTAACTGAGTTACGATGGTAATCCCATTGACGGTGACCAAGGAAGTGAAATTTCCTCCGTTGATATTCGAGCATGGAGACCACCGTTCTCTCCCTTTCTCTCTCTCTCTCTCTTTCTGTCTATCATCCTCCCTTGCTGCTCGACGTCGAGTTCGAATCGAGCGACCGCACGGGGTGAGTTCCACCCTTAGACGACGGGAAACACTGTCCGCCGTGTCTCGTCTGCCTCTCAACTTTCCTCCCCAGTCAAATTATCATAGAATTTTCTAACGAGCGTGCGGTAGAGACTTTATTACTCCTCCAAAAAAGACATTTTTCGAATAATCTAATTTTTTTTCGACGACTCTAGAAGGAAATTTTCATGCTCGACCCTGTCGTTCTTCCTTTTGCATCTGGCTGACTCGGAATGAAAATTTTTGTTGAGACGTTACCACTGAATTCAACGAATAAATCATATTGGAAATTTTCAAACAATCGTAGAATATAAAATTTGACAGAATTTAGTACGATTTTGATTTATTCCAGATCTACTGCCATTGATAATAAAATTATATTTTAATCCACTTTCTTAAAATTTCTGTGTTAACAAAATTTCTTGCACACTCAAATTAATATAGAATAAATGTACGTCATCTATTTAGACAGTGAGCAATGAGCGTGTTTTATTTTTTTCGATAATAGTCTTTTTATGTGTTTGGTTACAGACACGTGGTCGAAGGACTTCTGGTTCAATCATGATTTACATCGTTCGTTGTTGCTCGCTTGGAATATTTCGTGTAAACGCGGAACATTTCAGACTAGATTTATTTCAGCATGAAACTAATGGAATCGCGAATAGAGAGTAACCGATGAATTGATTGTGACGGATGAATACATGGAGGGATTCCAGCGTTTGAATATTGATCACCAATGAGATACGAATTCGCGTGAACATCCACATTCTGTGAGTAATATTATATTTAGCAGTGTACCGGAAGCTTGTTAATGTGCTTTTTTCCCGTGTCTGCGATAAATCAAAGAGGAGCTCGATCATTTCAGTTGAAACTGCTAATCCTGGAGGAATCGATTAGATTACTTGTTATTAGTTAATTAAGAATAAGCAGTGCTTGATCACCGATTTACCAAACACCTGTGAACAACGATTAATGCGATTAAAAATATTTCAATACTATTTTAGAATAAAGTGCATATTTTTGTATCATTGAACATTCTTGTAGAATGATTGATGATAAAAAATTGTTAAACGCATAATCTTGTTTCACTTTCCAATTAGATAGCACACAAATAAAAAAAAGCAAACCCCATATCGGTTTAAGACGTTCCAAGTTCCAACAAAGTCTACCGAAGTTCCTACTCAGCTTCCTCAGGGGTCAGTGGAGCCTTTAGCGTGACTAAACGATTACCCAACAGTCCTCGGAATCCGTTTCACAAAATCTCACCGCAAAGGTCCATCAGAATCATAAGCCAGGAAACCCCGAGAGCTCGCCTTAGGGTGACTAGCAGGTATCTTCTAATCTCCATGATCGACTTCCTTTCCACGGGGGTCTAATCGATCAAAACAGTGTCCAGCATGCGGTGTCCAGCGAATTCGCCATAGTGGTGATCCATGGATCATCGTGAAGAAGAAGAACCAGTCGTCGAGGTGGAAAAACGAAGGATATGAGAAGAAGAAGACGGAGAAGAAGGAGTCTGAGCGGAAAGGGTCGAGGTCAACGAACGGCTCGAGTTCCTCGGAGACGAGGGGGTAGCAACGAGACCACGAATGAAAGAGAAAGAGAGATAGACAGCTGGGATAGACAGAAGCAAAAGGCTCGGGAGGGTTATGTTTGGGTGCTGTCGCGGCACATCCCGTTTTATCACGCCTGGGGTTTACGTTGCCCTAGGTCACGATGTCAAGAGAACGGAAGGATTTTCCCCCCTTGAGAGAGTCCCGAGAAGAGGGACGAGGACGAGGAGAAGCGGCGTTGGTAGACGATAGAAGAGGAAAGGAGGAAAACACGAAGCCGAAGCCGAAGCCGAAGGCCGAGGGAGGCGGGTTCTCTGCCTCTGAGGGATCGCTGACTCGGTTGGCGAGACGCCCGCTCCTCTCTCTTTCACGCTCTTGTTCCGTTCTCTCTGCAGCTCTCTCTCTCTCTCTCTCTCTCTCTCTCTCTCTCTCTCTCTCTCTTCGATGCTATCAACCTCGACCACAAACACCGATTCACGGCCACTTTGGGGGTTCACGCGGAGTCTCTCGACCCGACCACCTTTCCTCGCTGTTATCCCGACACGCTCGACCCACTCTTTCCGACTGAGCCTCCTGTTTCCGGGGCTGCTCTCCCTCCTCCGTGGACCTGTCCGTTTCAAATTTGCAGGTGCCACTGTCTGTTGCTGGTACCTTTTTTGGAGGGGGGGGGGTGTGGGGGAAGCGGTACAACCCGGAATTCCGATAGTACCCTATCCTGCAAGTACCATCGTAATGGAGCCTCGGGGGTGCCATAAACCCCCACACCCTGGGTACCAGATAATCTGGGTCCTTTGTCTCCCACTACGTTATGTTGGCGTATCCCATTGGGGATATCCGTGGTTATCAGGGACAAACGCCGCATGTCACAATTTCAAAATATTTCTGTTTACGCATTCATTGACCTAAGAATGATTCGGAACCCACCGTAATAAACGGCAAGTCCCGCTGAAAAGTAGGCTGAGATTTAGGACGAAATATTGTCCTCGTGAACCCTCAAGGGCTCCCGACCCAGGGCTTCCGACTACAGTCCTTTTGAATTCGATCGTGTATCCTAGACAGATAATTTCGCAACAGAATAGCAGAGAGATGAACGAGCACACAGCACCGCAATGGTCGATCTCTAGATAGCATCACGGGGATCAGGACATACCGATTGCGGAAATCGGGAGCGGAGGGCTGCGGGTTGTCCGCTTTGAAAATCGAGCCAGAAATTAATTTCGCCGTGCGCGCCGCTCTGTCCACTGTCGGGCTAGGAAGAGAGGGGGGCGGTTGCAAATTTATCGACGAATTAGCCACAGCAATCAGTCCCGCATCGATACGTTTATTTCATTAAGCGTTCCGTGTGCGCGGATGATCGCGCGTCCGAGCAGACCGCGGTTGGTTAAGCGTGCGTACACGCGATCGCGCGAACGAGCGCACCGTAAATTCATTTATCAATGCGACGTGGTGTCGTGCACCCGCCCCCTCGGTGCCCCACAGCACCCCTCGGTACTCGAATTCGCCAAACACCCCTTTCGAACTGGCACGACGATCGCGACAGGATATCCGCGATAAAACCGAATCGTTTGCGCGGTAAAACAGCTTTTATCGCGCTATTTATGCTTCGGGACATTGGACAACTCTGGACAACTCTCAAAAAATATTGAGTACAGGATATAAATTCTGCGGATCTGCTTTCGACCGAATATTTTTAGACGAGATCATGAATGAAACGTTTTTCAGACACGGAACCGCGAAACGATGGAGTCTGGTTCTTCGACAAACGATTTTACGAACCTCGAGAATAGCTGGTTCGCTGTAAAACATTTTTTATATTGTCATCTCTTGGCAATAAGAATCTACAGGTCGCTTTCACGATGCCGGAAGCGTCGATTCCAACACTGGACAATTCGTAGTAACCGAATGACTGTTTCCTGAATGATTTTCCCTCGTCGGTAGAATAATTTCGTGAAAACCGATTTTATATCACGGTTCCCGGCCGTCTGTTCGGGTCTACGTTTCGCTCGCGATTCTCCGCGAGACAGGGGATTTATATGCGCCGTTCCGGAGCGCTTAAATCGAGGGTACCAGGGGGAAGAGAAAGAGAGCGAGGAGAGAGAATCGGCGAGCAAGAGCAAGGGGACCACAGAAAACGGGTGGCCGCTATCTACATCTCGTCCAGGGCCGGCGCGCGGCGCGAAGCGGTTTTATTCACGGCTGCTCGCTTTCGGGCGAAAACAATGCGACCCCCGAGCCGATTCCGTGAAAAAAGGAAACCCTCCGGAGCCAGGCGAGAAAAAGGAACGAAGAAAATACCCGTAGGAACAAAGCGTCGCGCGATACACCTTTCGCGCTTTTTTCGCTATACACCGCCGCACATCGGAGAACGGATCCGAGATTAATGCGAAATAGCTCGCGGAAATTCCCGGTCGATTTATCAGCGACGCAACGACACCGGAATTTCGGAAATTCAGATTCTGATTCTGCGATTCCCTTGATTGACCACAGTCGAACAACTTGGCGATAACGATCATTACTAGACTGCGGATTTGCGTGCATTTGGAGGAAAGGTGAGTGTAGATGAAATTGAAAATTTTTGGAAAATTTGACAAGTTGAAAATGTCGATAGACGATTTCTCGTCTATTAAAATTATTAAGGGAAAAATTACATTCAAGTTAGTTTCTATTTCTTGAAATCGATACGGACAAGTTTTATTTTGCATAAAGATCCGCAGTCCGACCATTACTCTTCACTGATTTTCCTATAAAACACTGAACAACACTAGAATTTCGCGATACCGTGGTCTTCCGTGAAATCGTAAATTTCGAGCAGCTTTGCGACGACAATGCCGTCGGAATGTTCGTCGAACACGTGTATCCTGGTGGCGCGGCGAATGTATTCGCCATAGGATTTCGCGAGGGGTGTGCGCGGGTGGATCGGGCGTTAATCACGCGTTTCGAGCGCGTTAAACGAGGCTATCTGGGCGCGTAAACGCGGTCAGCTCGGCGATACGGTAATTGGCAATATCGCCGCCGATAAAGGAATCAACGTTACGGTGGTTCGGGGGTCTACGAGGGATGGGAACACAGGGGTGCTGCGAATAGTTGAAGGGGTAGAGAGTCGAGGGGGACAGGCCGCGCGCCATTATGCAGCAAACCGAAACCGCGAAACGCCGCGTGCCCGTCGCTCGTCCGCGAATTGTGTCCGACCGCGAAGCACGTGCGGTTTTCTCCCGTCGAGATCGCGCGGACACGCGCCCCCGATTTGCACGGACGTTTCGCGAACCTGTTCCGAACCGGATCAAGGGGTACCGTCGTCTTGGAATATCAATTGCTACCGTGCTGCTTGCGGTCGAGATTCAGAATCTTATCAAATGTGACAGACTACACTTTCGAGCATTCGGTACTTGGCACTTAATCTTAATCCTCTCAGTGGATGAGGGTTAACGACTGAACTGTATTCGGAAAGAGCTCAATAATTTTCTTCTGGATAAAATTGTCATTTGTTCGAAAGATTTGTCGAATTAGGGGTTGAAATTGCTATCACTTTTAAACAATCTATCGAGGAATTCTAAAAACCTAAAGTGACTATCATAAATGTCCAGCAATTAAGTAAATACTGAAACAACTTGAAAAATTTTATCCAATATGATTCGCTTCAACAAGAAAGATCGCAAGATCCTAATAATTCGACAGATTAATAAACACTGTTATCCCCCGGAGTACGGAATAAACGGCGAACACTGTGTAAAAGCAAGTAGCTCGGAAGAACAGACCGATGAAGCTAAGTTTCACCTAAAAGGGGGGTGTTATTGCCTTCGGGATCGTGGTGGAACGTGTACGGCAAGCCTCCTCGAAGCATGTCGGTTTTTCAGCTCCGAGCAACGCGTTTCTCGACGAGTCGTTAGCTACTCTGTTGACCGTGACACGCCGAGGACGGGCAGGTTTGCCGCGATCACGCTCCGATGACTGTAATGTCGGCGAACAAGGAACTTGCGGCCGACTCTCTCGCGTAATATAGGGGTGTAATATTCGTCGGCTGCCCTGGGGACAAGGCTGAATTTCGACAGAAATTCGCCAGAGCGAACACACACCTTTAAATTGCCGATTATAAGGTGCTCGTAGTCGCGCACCGCTGTCGGAGTCACTCGCGGCTATTTAACACGCTACGCGTAATTGATGGCGCTTGTAAACTCTGCGAGCGCTGCTGATGCGATTGCGAACTGCTACTCCACTGGTTATGCTCGCCGGTGAGGGCTGTTTTTATGTGCTCGGAAACTTTGCATTTTACTCACGCCAGTTGGATCTTCGGTATTTATTCGTTGCTTGCATTCTGCGATTTTTGTCCGTGCTGGTATTCATTGAGTTTACTCATCGATTGCATTCTTCCATTCTAGTCGGTGTTCCTGTTCATTCGTTTTACTCGTTTCTCGTATTAATTTATTTTACTCACTGTTGCACGTGTGTTTCTGGTCGAAGCATTTCGGGTTGTCAATGAAAAATTTTCTTACAAGGTACACACAGCTCTGTGCAAGTGTTTCAGCGACGACAGCAACAGAGAAATACAATATTATTATTTTCCATTTTTCTGCCGTATCAATATTGGTTCGGAGTTTCCACGAGAGTTTTCGTGCCACAGCGACGGAGGAAGAAAAGTGGGTTAGCGAGTTCTAAACTGGTGTGTGTGTGTGTGTGTGTGTGTGTGTGTTGGTGTTGCGCAATACCGTGATGCAGAAAGCATGCGAAATCGGAAAATTCTCGGGGACAAGCGTGCGAGTTACGCGTGTCCCGAGTCGTTCGGCCGTGGATATTACTTCTTTTTACTATAGGCCACGCGGCGAGGAAAAGTTTAACGAGGCTCCATAGAGAACGTAATTGAAAGACATTACTCACAAACGAGATTCTCGCGAAAACATCGCCACACCGTCGCGAGACATTCTTTGAAAAGCCACCGTCGTCGTAAGGGAAGAAAAATTGCTCGAAGGAACTGCTATTGTTCGGCGAACACGTTCAGGGGAAACAATCACGTAACTTTCTACACATGAATGCGTGCCGATAATTATGGTTTTCTCCGTCGACAGGGGGGAGCCAGTTTCAAACAATGCCCGAGTCGAAAAACGAAATTCGTTAATTATATCCTTGCGACTGAAACAATCAATTTTTAAACGAACGTCTGGCTACGCTCAATTAGAAAAATTAAAAATCTTCATCCGGCAGCTTCTGTAGATATTTAGACATCATTGATCGCGAGGTTAAAAGACACATTACTCGTACCGTGGCTCTAGGGGATGATCGGATACATTGCGAATGAAATTAGAGTTACAGTTAACGACCAATCAAGGTATAAACCTCGGCATGAAATCTATCGCGTTGCGTAGAAACTATTGGTATCATCGAATTGATATACGTTCTGAAACCACCCACCCCAGTATACTTATCTTATCATCCCTTATAGGATAATTTTCTTACCACCATCTACGAGGTAGTTTCGTTTCTAACTACCCTATCAAGCTAGCTGATATATATTCTTGCAACAAAACAACATACCACAGATGGAATAACTTCTTGATTAAACTAGCCTGAATAAGGGTAGCGCGTCAAATGTACCGACCCAGACAGTGCGGAAGACTGAATGTGAAACAAGAATTTATTCGGACCGTATATATTTGTCCATCTCATTTGCTAATCCGAATAGGTGCGCGGAGGGTTAATTCTTGAATAGCCGATTAAAAATTCGTGAATTCACCGAGCCACCGAGTAAATTAGAACCCGAGGTAGCTCGCATGGACGAACTACGACAGTATAGAAAATTTATGGAGTGTAACCGGGAAGTTGGGAATCGTGCCGGTTAACCGAATGGAGCGTGTAACGCGGCTCGGTTATGATAGATAAGGGTTCGACTGCGTCGAGCCTCGAGAAATATGTGAATACGAGAGTCGTCTCCATAGAAGACGAAGAAACGAAGGGGGAGAGGATAGTCGAGGATGAAAAGAAAACAAGTGAAGAGAGAATCGAGCAGAAAGAGGGGTTGTTCTTACCCTGTGGCGATCCGGGCGGACGGCTGGGCTGGTTTTCGCGGGTTTTCCACCCCGTGACAAGGGAGCTGCGAGGAGATCGGCCGCCGAAATAACAGCATAACGTCGGGGCAAGGGTAGACTAGCGGCAGACAGCGACTATGGGGGCGGTGACCGCCCGCCAACGCGAATCAATACCCGCAGGAACAGGAACCACCGGCCCGGCAAGAGAAAGGGAGAGAGAGAGGGTGCGCGTCCCGGTTGAAAGAGGGAGAGAAACACGAGAGAGAGAGAGAGAGAGAGAGAGAGAGAGAGAGAGAGAGGGGGGGAGAAGGAGAGAGGGGGTGGAAGGAAAAGCGAGCAGTATCAAGAGGAGCAAGAGGGCGGCGGAGGCGGAGAATGACGGCCGGGTGGAAACGGGGGTGGAAGCCGCCCTCCCCTCCCCCTCACACACCCGCGACAGCCCGGTGAAAACGCCGCGGAGTAAGTGCCGATACCTGTCTACGTTCCCGAGCCCGATTCCTTCTGCGGGTGCGCCGTGCGACGGTCTGTTTCGCCTCTTCTTTTTTGCACCGTCGCAACCCCTCTACTTCTTTCCTGTTTTTTCGCGTATTAGATTTTCTTCCAGAGCAACCTGGACTGCGTGGAATTCGCGATCCGCTACCTGGATACGGAGGGTGGCTTGATCAACGGTTAACGAGAGGAACGTAAAACGCACTTTTACACCGCTGTTTCTTTTTGCTCTTTGCTTTTTGCGTGCAACGGCACAGGGATGCGAACGAATCTGTTACTAAATCTGTATTAATTAGGATTACCAATGTTGGAGCCAGAATTTTCATCATAGCCCAGACTTACTTATTTTTAACCAGCAGGAAATCATCTCTGCACGCGCACTTCAAGCACAAGAATTTTTCATCAGTCAGAAGCAACATTCTAACGGTCAGCCGTGTTCGGAGTCCATCTATATGATAATTCTCTACCGAAGAGAATGTATAGGAAGCACGCGAGAGAAAGAATTGACGATAAAACTGACACGGTTGACAGACTGCTGTCCGTTTACAATCTGTGGCTGGTGGAAACGCTCTGCTGTTCAGATAATGTGGCAAAAAGCTGTGCCACTTTTAAAGTTCAATCTGTTTGATTGCGGACCATGAATAGAGAACACTTTCATGTTTAGGTGATGAAGGATCGTAACCAAGTATCGCTTTTTAGAAATAAACACTTCTCAAATAACTATAGTCTTTTAGTCTTCGGAGGTAGGAGACTTGTCCTTTTATCGCCGTTAAATAAAAAGGATGTCCATCCTCGACCGCGTCTGTCTCCAGATTCTCATTCGATCCAGCGCCGTTTTTATAACACCCCTGTAATCAACCTGAATCTTCCATCCATTACCACCTCCATACAACAGGTGTACCGTATGACCCGTAACAATATGTACATTTGGACCCCGGAGAGTCCTAAAGTTAGAGGACCTAATTTACGAGGCCCGTTAACGTCGAATCGAAATAACAAGACACTGATAAACTACAAATATTTCCCTTCTATCGGATAACAAGGCCTAGAACAGAGACAAATCAATCGTCTTAGTCCGCATCAAGCACTTTAGAAGCGTCAGCGCTGATCAGGAGAGGTCCCAGTTTCTCAATGAGCGAAGCAGCTCGAAGCAAACTGGATGGCAGAATATTTTCCGTGCGTTGAAGGGAAGCCCTAGGTGGTTGAGGAATCAGTGTAGGGTCCGAGAGGAGGGCCAAGGACATAAAACTCGTGAGAGCCAGTAAACGTCCCGTTGGACCCGCGTCTGGCATGATCGTTCGAGGTTCGCCGGTAATGGGGCAGTAAATTTCACCGGGGCTGGCCCGTTCGGGGAACGTGTTCCCGTTCCCGAGATTGAATCCTGGGGTTTTGCAAAACCGGGTGCCGGCCTTGAAGCTACGGTAGCCGATAACCGGAGAGTCGTGTCTCTCGTCAGACTCCTTCCAGAGTGTGTGCTGTGTTGTTCCATCGGGTACGGTTTATCCTTGCCGCGTGTTTCGCGCGGGAAACACGCGTCGTCCTGTACAAGAACAGACTGGTTTGCCCAGTAACCTCGCGCCGCAGGATCCTCGGATACACGGACGAAAACGAACGCGGTGAAACCGCATTCCTTCCTCCTTCTTCCTTCGTCTAAAGCCGGCTCTCCCGACCTCTCTTCCACAGAGGGGAAAGTGAGGGCCGCGGATAAGCAACTGATATCAAATGGATGAGCGTTTGGTGTACTTGCTGTTTGAAGTATTTCTTATTAAACCATGTCACTAGAATGAACATGTCGTAAACCAGTGTAGACTCGTTTCTGATCAATGAACGATTACGACACCATTTGCTTGGGAGCTAGAACGATCAGGTTGCTGCTACTGATATTTCTTATTAACACGAGTCTAATATGATGAAAGAAGGAACTTGAAGTCTACCTTGAACATTTCTTTTCCGAAGAGTAAGTATGATTTTAGTGCATCCATCGACGAGCTCGAGGAGTTATGGCAAACAGTATACGCATCGTTGTCGTCTCACGAACAGAAATTAGTGGCAAGTTTGCAATCCACGCTCGTAGGTATTCGAAGCGCGCCGAACAAGCGAAGCAGGCGTGTTTCCTTGTAGGGCGAAGACAGATTGAAGTAATGAGCCGGGAATGGTCTAGGTCAAGGTCCGTGGCCCGGGTTTATCATCGCCTCGGTGTACACGAAACGCAGGACTGGGTCGCGCCGATGGGGAGCTGTTTATTCCCCGAAGTGTGCTACGTGTTACATGCCAATATACAACCAGAGATTACGCTACCCTGGGCTGCCGAGGGTAGCGGGATCGATGCGATCCTTGGGGACTCAAGACGCTTGTAATCCCATAAAGGATTTTCAACTCGAGTTGAGCTCATGCCAGACGAGCAAACTACCGGGACGCAACAGACGATTCTCCTGGCACGATAGTAGACCCACGGAATCAGAAACATTGCGAATAAATTTCTTTCGAAAACTGTCTTCGGTCGACGCCTGTTGATTTCAGTCTTATGCACGATAAATTGAATAGCCACCCTTCTTTGACGTTCTACAGGCAATTTCATAGAATAAATTATTTCTCGGACTAATAGTCAAAACATCTTGGTCAAATAAATTAAATGTATTTCTTGCAAATTGTAAGACACTTTGAACCTGAACAAATAAATTTTTTATCGACTAGGATCCATAAAGATGAACATTTTTGCACTTCCTAGTAATTCAAGGAACAACTTTACGATTAAAATAATGAAAAAAGAAGGGGAGAAGGGCGATGGCTGACAAATTGCGAATCAGAAATCGCGTAACAGAAATCGTTACGCGAGAGCCCTCCTGTAACCGAATCCCGAAAGAGAAAGGTGGGGGTAGTGGAACTCACCATAGAAACGACAGGCGGCGGCGGATTTCCGTTCCTGAGGGCGCCGGTTTGCTGGTTCGCCGCGGGATTCAAGTTGTCCTTGGATTGCTGCATGGGATCCGGTTGATGGATCGTTTGTTGGGTTTGTTGTTGCGGTTGTTGTTGGTGTTGTTGCAGCCCGCCTATGCCAGCTTGTGGACTACCCAAGCCTGCAGGTGCGCTGTCCGGCGTGCTGACTTGTCGGGCGATCTTCCGATAACTCTGCAACAGGAACGGGTTGATCTTCCGTTAGAGGACTACAAATGAACAAACGTGAAATCTTCTTTACCCTTCAAACACTAAATTTCAAGTTTTCAGATTGCAACCATAAATTCTATTCGTAATGTAATGTAATTGTTCTCGGGTAATACAATGTCGGAAATATAAAATAGGTGAAAGGTGAAATGAAACCCAATTTTACCACGTTATTTCTTATTCAATATATAGCTGCCGCAGCTTTACGAAAATTGACAATAACATTATTCAGGTAGCAGAAAGATGTCAAAATATCATCGAACAAAATGTAAAATATTTCATCGATTAAACAAATTTTTTATTTCACCTTCAAATACGAACTTACATTCTTGCCAATAGTATAACCAGACGCCGAGCAGTTCCTCGGAGATTTCAATTTACGTTCACGTCGAGCACACCGGTCGTACTAAATACTTTAGTAACCCAATAACTCGTCGCTTGCTTATTGTAGCGAGGCATTCGCTGTCTCCAATCATGCGAAAGCATTCCAAAGAGGAAAAAGAAGGGGGGATGGACGGTCTCTCATCTGCAAACGTTCCCGCGTAAAGAAAGATGGCGGACAGGAGGAATTCGAGACGCGGGGCCGTTAAGGGGGCAATTTACGGGACAGGGACGGCCATTGGCTCGGATCTCAATTATCCAATAACTTTCATCGTCGAGCGACGCTACAATCGGAAAGAGAAAGAGGTTGAACGACACACGCGAGCAAGTTTCTGTTCTTGCCTGAGGAAAATGTCGCCTCGTGACAAAGAGGAGAAGCTTGCTAGAGGAAGGAAGGAAGGAAGGAAGGAAGGAAGGAAGGAAGGAAGAATGGAAGGAAGGAAGGTGGAAAGGAAGGAAGGAAGGAAGGAAGGAAGGAAGCATGGCGTGCAGTGGCCGGTTGCACGCCGCTGTGACCCTAATGCTAAAAATAACAAGGTGGCCCGAAGTAGGCCGAGGCGGCTGAAACCGTTTCCATAGTTGAACAAGCGCCGCTGGCCGAGAGAGAAGCTGTGACCACCGGGACGACCCCTGCCCCCCGAGGGGCAAACTTGATCAATTATTACGACGTCCCCAAGAGCGACGCTATCTCACGGACCACGGCTCCCTCGTCCCGTGACGCGAATTATCGAGGAACTTGAACACGCCGGTCTTACCGTCATGGAATCGGACCCTTAAGACCTCTGTTGGCGCCGTTCTCGCTCCACTGCATCATACATTCATTATACACGTACTTAGGATCGTGAGTCGACCGTTGGACCGTTGATTAATTTTTTCGACCCACTTATGTAACCCTTTGCTTCGAAATATTCACATTCGTGTCAAAAATTTCCAATGGTGATCTTATACCCACGGAAACGGTACCTTCGAAAAATTTATGCAACCGTCAATGTTCCATTATTAATTGCATCGTTACAATAGTGCCGCGCATTGTTCAGCATTCATTCCAGAAGCAAAACTCAATTAACCTAAAAACGGCAAGGATTGAACAGAGCGTTTCCGGAGCGAAACCGATTTGCGGCTCTCTCGTCCCGGTCGAAAGAGTTTCGTAATCGGATCGGCGACGATGTTACAGAATATTACCGATTGTATCGGTCCCGTGAATTTATTGGCTACGCCGCCGTGGAAATTTATGCAACGGAATTCAATTTACATTTACGACGGTCCCAGGTTGCCACCGCTACGCTGTCAGGCGTAAACGATAAAGCCGGGGAGCACGATTCCGAATCACAGGGATCATTACTCGTTGTACGGTGCCCGGTGATCTCGCGGATGTAATTCACACCTGTCGAGACGAGCCACGACGAGGAAAGAAACTCGCGATTTCATATTACCTTGTACCATCTCTCTCTCTCTCTCTCTCTCTCTCTCTCTCTCTCTCTCTCTCTCTGTGTGTGTCTCTCTCTTTCCTTCCACCTCATTGAAATTCCTCCGAGATTGAAGAGCGTGGCCGAACGCTAACAGAATGATTAAATTCCTCTTTTGGAGGCTCGACGTGGTATTTTTGGGATTAAGCTTGATTAATATTAGCCGCTTTCGGAGTTAACGTCTCACTAACTTGCCTCGCGGTCTTGACACGTGATATTTTTAGGGGGTAACCGAACGGCCCCGTGAGATGGTATTTTTCCGATTACGCTAATCTTACAGAGATTAAAGTCTCTCCGATGGAAGATGATAGTTTTTCGAGGATAGAGCAATTTCGAGAGGCGAATTGCTTTGCGGGGCTAGCTGGCTGATATGTTCGCTAGATAAAGGACCTGTTTAGAAAGTACAATCGCCGCGGTATAGCGCGCAATTTCGAGTGGAAATTTTATTCATAAAATTCTTGTTCGATTCAGTCTTGCTTGGGGGTCACGGAACTTGCGGTGGCTGAAAGGCATTCCTGCTTGTACGTCTGCCAATATGTTAGGGTTTCATCATTGTTACGTAAAAAGAGAATCGATAATTTCGGCATCGCAAAACACAATTATGAATATAATACATTTATAATATTTTCGTATAAAAAGAGGATATATTTTTAAATGAAAATTCAACTTTAATGGATGCATTCTAAGTTTCTGATTCAATTTGAATGGGTGATCATACCTTTTACGGAAGGAACGCGGTGGTAGGGGATGATTGCACCGTTTTACGTACAATGTAGCAAAATATTGACGGCCTAATGAACGACACGAGAAAGTGCTTTCCCACTTAAGTGGCTAAGTGGCTCGAGGGCCCCAATAACTCGGATAACGATTGCCGCGAACCGCGTATGCGATTCTCAAGGCGTTCGAACATCATTCTCCATTACATAACAAGCGAACTGATCCGCAACAGCCTTGCAGCGAAGTCTGAAATTACCTGGTGGCATAATCGGGGCGTGTCGATTTACGACACGCTTCAATTTTCCATGTGCAGAGTCCTTTAATGATTCTTACCGCTTGTAAGCAGATAGCAGCACGCGATCCTGACGTGGGAACAATCGGAATGTAACATTTACGGACGCGAGTCATTCTCGCCGCCTACGACTCGATTTTCTATTGTTTTACGAGCGATCGTTATTCCAATTCTCGGTTCCTGTCGGTTATAATTAAAACTTTCATTAGGATTGATGCGTTCGTAACAGAAACTAATAAGTCAGATCCAAATCAATAGTCTCTACTCGAATCCGTGCAGCTAGTTATCTAACGTGCGTCGAAGTAACTATTCGAAACTAACGGTAAACATTTGCTGACCACGTTCCCGACGCAGCAAGGCAATATTGATTTGCCAAATTCGGTCGAAACGGTCTCTGAAAATATCAGTTTCATCGAGGAGCTGCTTATTACAGTTTCTCCAATTTATCCGAAGATAATTTCGAGTAATACACGCGTGGTATGATCGGTATAAAAGATATTTATACTTGGAATACGTGTTATCTGAACAGACTCGAAGCACACATAATAAAGATACCAGTGAAAGTAACACTTTCTCTTATCGATGCTTGTTGCACGAATAACAAGAATCAGTTTATTCCTGTCTACAAACTATTTCAACGAATATTGTCGCGAGTATACACTCGAAGAGCAGATATATTTTCGAAAGAATAAATAGATGAATTTCGTTCAAAATATTTATATATACTCAAAAATGAAAAAACGCGCTTCCTAAATTGCCAGATAAAATTGTGCAAACCTCTGGTCAAATTCTCCATACATACCTAAGTTGTAACAAACAGTTTAAAACAAAAACGAACCCCTAAAGGAGCAATTAGGGCACGATTAATATATAACTTTTTCATATTTATACTACAATAATTAGATAGCACTTTTTACATACGCATTCCTTACTTCCGGACTGATCAGTTTGTTGGATAATTTGATTAAAATCGAACCACGATTATTTCGATTTTTATTTTTGTCCACTGCTTGCCGCACTGTGCAGTCTCGTTTAGGAAAACAGGTTCAGCAGGTTGTTTAAACGTCCCCATCTTGAACGATCAGGTGCAAAGTGCACGATGATTCTTGGCTGTAGTTGTGCGATCGCGCATGAATCGGTCGCATCACGTGCGTGTTTCGTTTATAAATAGACAAGGTCTCGGGCCCACGCTAAGCGAACGGGGGAGTAGATATCACGTACGTACGTATTATACGCACACGAAACGTCTCCTCACCCGCTGAGATATTCTCCTCGGACTGGCGACGACGACGATGTACGGCGCCGCGGTGCTGCTCCCACGAGATCAGAGATCCCAGAACAGCAACACGTGCTACCAACCTCCTCTGGGAACGGTTCCAGCAACGCCTGGAACCTCTTGTTACGGTCACGTGACGGAAATATGACTTGCAGACGGAGGAAGTCTCGGTCGGTGAGACGAAGAAACCGGGATAACAATTACCGGAGCCTACCGACCCGTTGAAAACAGTATGTGGGGCTCCATTGTGCTCCGATTGGCCGCGAAGCGGCTCCCCGTGAAAAATAAACTCGCCGACATGTGCAATTTGTTCGCACGGCGTTTCGCCAGGAATTTATAGCCATCTGTATAAAGAATAATTAAATGCTGTTCGTTGGTTAGCGCGTCGCTACACAACGGCTGGACCGTTTTGGCTAATTTTTTTTAAAAGAAATCTTCGCAATAGTCCGAAGAAAGTTTTTAGGGAAAGTCTAAATGTGAAATGTTGATTAAGAAGATCAGTGTTCATTGGAAAACGGGTCGACAGTGTATGGTAACGTTTAGTGTTTAGTTTTGAGAAAATCGACGTTCGATTCGTTCAAGTAGAGACGGCCAGTAATCGACAGACAGAAGGCCCGGTGAAACTGTTCATTGTTCGCGCGTCTGAGCTCGAATTTATAAAGGAACAACGAGGTTCTTGCCAGCGATAAGCAACCTGTTTCCGAAGATTCCACACTGTCGTTCTATCGACTGCAATCAGGTTTCTCGGCTGAGCTACGAAACAGTCTTTCAGGTCGACTTTTCCACACCTTTTGTTTACGCTCTGTATCATCGACGAGTACAAAGACGTTCAAAGCGGCGTCAAGGATGCTGCGTTATCTTCGTCAGCGTCCGCGACGCGTGTTTTAATTAATTTTTCGATTAACTTGCTCGAGGACGAACTCTTTAACCGCGAATTCAGACGATTTTACGCGACGCGACGCGACGCGAAACTATTCATTGCCCTACGATTTATTTTACGGTTTCAGTGGTTAGAACGTTTTTCTAGTTCGTACAATGTCCTTAACCATTGCACGCTTCTTAGAAATAGTTGCATAAAAGATTCTAACTTTCTCAGACATTTTTGCTTCACACTTTAAACAGATAAAAACGGACCAATCAATTTATAGTATTTAAAAATAGTAAATAGGTAAATTTTCACCTTGTCGAACGCGAGGGTTAAATAATTGCAAATTTCTATCTATTGTATGCATATACATGAACGAAACCAAAATAGAATTCTATTTCTGTTTCAAGGAAATTAGTAGCATACATATTTATTATACTCCGTTCGGAATCTTCATCGCGAGTCAGTTACGATATTAGATAAGAGATTAAAAATCATAATGATTTTGATTATGTCGGTAAGACGATTTTTCCAGATTAACAGAAAATTGTGCAGTGAAAAATTCAACGTAACTATTCGAGGCGTTCGAAAAATATTTACAACAAGACCTTCGCGGATCGCCGGTTTTTCAAGATTGCCCGAGCAGATTGCGAACGCGTAAACACCATTATCACGGTTCGCTCGCGACCCATAACGCGTTGTTTTATATCAGTCAGCCATAGCAGAAGTCCACGACCCAGATCTGTGTCACCGAGTGCGTCTAGCTACTGGCAATTTTTCTAGGACTCGAATCGAGTCCTGTTTGCGGTATCGCCGGACATAGATCATGCGGCCGACGCGACACCTAATGGAAGCAAACACGTTAAGCCGCAGCCATAAACACGCTCCCGGAACACAGGAGGACAGCATGTCCTATGAGCATAAACACCCGGCGTGCATCGCGATTAGTCTTGATTTCCATAACGAACAATTTATCCGAGTCATTTGATCGCGTTAAGTCTTCTATGGCCAGAATGGCATCCAATTGGTGTCCACCTCTGGCTACAATGGCCGCAATGGACTACTCTAAATCGTATTAATCACATTTATATACTCTTTAAGCCACGCGGACTTCCGCGTCGCGGAGACCTCCGACACGTCGTCTCTATCGTCACCAGGCCAATAGAATTAATGTCGCTACCATTTGCTCACCGTCGAATTATCTATTTAACGATCTCGATATCGAGAATCCCGATCTACATAGCGAAAGGCTACTGCATTGTTACCGGTGCACACGGAGATCGACGGTATTAATTACGATCCAACAGTCGTCTAGAGAGCCGCGCTATAAATTCCACGGTTCAAACAAATTGCCGCCATTAATTCCACGGGAATGAATCATAAAACGTCCCGGTCGAGGACACACCGGCTCTGCTACTCGATCATTCAGCGGATTCCTTTCGCGGTTTCATTCAGCCACGATCGAAATATCGCGATCGATTCAACGATTTCAATATTTAACGATACATTCTCTGTGGATGCTATATCCGATCGATGACTCAATTTAAGATACAGAATTATTTCTTGAATAAATTAGCGTACAAATTAGTTTGCACATTTACATATGTGCGCGCAAATATTCCGAATAAAATGTTTCCAACGAAATGTCAAATGCGGCAAGTAAAGCACCTTATTATTTTAAGGTGGGAATACGAGCAGCTCGCGTGAATTAAAGCTGGATTTATCAATCGGAGATGCGATTAACAATCGTCGGTGCAGTTTCAAGCCGCGACGACGAGAATTATTTGATTATTCTCACGAACGTCATCGAGCTTCCGTCTTGCAGCGCGCAATTTGTTTCGATTTCAATCGCTGGTAATTACCGCGTGTACGGGCGCGCGCTGAAAAGCCTGGGACGCGTGAACGCGGGTCGGCAGGCTCGCGACCGTAAATTGTCGATCCAATTAAAAGTTTCTAATTTCGATGCGTCTCGCGTGAAAGCACCGACGCGCGTCCGTGTGTTTTATAATGGCGAGGGGGCGCGCGCGTGGAGACGCGTCGTCTATGGGTAATTCCCGCTGAAAAATGTTGTTCCGAGCTTTCGAAACTGCGCGCCTCTCGTCAATTGGCCGGGCGCGAGGCACCGCGACGCGACGCGACGCGACACGAAACGTCAGTTTCATTCACCGTTCTAGTGCCACGTACTCGGAACACGATTGTCCCAGACACAACATTTCCAAACGTTACCGAGTTCCGAGCGCCGTTAAAACAATCCGGAAAGCCGTTTGCGACG
This sequence comes from Lasioglossum vierecki, assembly GCA_028455595.1. Lineage (NCBI taxonomy): Eukaryota > Metazoa > Arthropoda > Insecta > Hymenoptera > Halictidae > Lasioglossum > Lasioglossum vierecki. The sequence goes on along the minus strand of CM052340.1, from coordinate 16,354,080 downwards.
AATAAATTAGACGCGCGAAGCCGAATAAAACTCGTTTCTATCAGACTCGTCTGGAAAGCTCTGTTTCTTCATGGCTTTGCGGTGGAACATTATACCGACGCTTCTTTTTCCGGTTCCGTGTTTGATTCAACTGTTATCATCCTGATCTGGAGTGATCTTGAAACGATACTTTCGGTTTGCGAACTTTACAAAATCTTCTTTTTTCTTTTTGTATTTATTTAACACCGCTTTCAACTCTTTGCCAAGGTTATTTCGCGACGGGACCTACAGTTTTGTTTAAAGGTGGGTTCCGAACCACCTTGGGCACCACAGTACTCAGTTGACACATGGAATATTTCCAGAGGTGCCGGCGATGAAACTTACAAATATTGTTGCACTTCCTAGGCCCACTGTAATTGGTTCGTGTTTTTCGTTAATAACTCGTTAACAAACTAGCGGAGAAGATTTTCGCAGAGGATATAGTTGATTGAAATGATCCGAGGTAATCCTCCCTTTGTGTACAATTTCTGAATGAATTTCTCGCGAGGCAAAGCAATTTCATTCACAGACTAATACAATTTTCAGTTATGTAATCCAACGAGGCCATTATTATTATTCATACTCGTGCGACCATTATCCAATATAGGAAACTATAAATGTCTTTATACATAAGATCTAACAGAGTCTTCACGTTCCGGTAGTAAGAGTGATGATTGACTTCTCGTTGAATCACGAAGCGAACTGATTAACGTGTCTATTTTATCGCGCAACTGTCCGATGTTGCGCGAGTATAAAATAACGTTTTTGTTCATACAGGAAGCGCGTCTAACGGATAAAAGTCGCCGCACTGATATTGTTTATTACGTTACATTAAGGCCGTCTAAGAAAATTATTTATAGACGATGCCTCCCCGATAATGTTAACGTTCAAGGCAGCTAATTCTAATGTCGCTGTTCCTATTTACAACGTTATGTACAAAGCGTCTCGTGTAAACAAAGCGAGCCCACGTTACATGTTGTTAACGTCGCCGTGTAATTGTATCGATGACAGAGGCTTTGGTAAACAAAAAGGTTCACGTAACAAACTGATATTAAGACGAGTACTGGAGAACATCGACTAATTATTAAACAATTGTTAGAAAATTGATAAGGCTAAGAAAATTGGAATTTCTTAAAGAATTCACCGTTTTATTATACATCACCGAAAACGACAGCGAGAAAATCTTGCGAAGGGGCAGCAAGGGTACAGTTTACGAGACAATTGCCATCGGAACAATACTGTTTCGGTAGCAAACAACCGCGATACCCCCTCGGATCATCGAGGTCCGCACCCTTAATGAATTTCCGTGCTCCGTTTCAGTCGTTAAGAGCAGGATACGCTTTTACTTATGCCCGTCATTAAAAAGCCTCGCTACGCGGCACAGATAAAGAAGACTCGTCGTCGGTTCTCTTCTTCCCTTCGCCTTGTCCCCCCTTCTCCTTCTCTCTCTCTCTCTCTCTCTCTCTCACTCTTCTTTCTTTTTTTATTACTATGGTCTGTTCCCCCGACCGACGGGCAGATTTATTTCCGACGAGATAGTCGGAAAAATGAGCTCGCGAACAGAGAGATGCAAATGCGCTTCTGGTTCCACCGTTGGAGAAACGAATCCTCCTTTCCCTTCACGGGAGGTTCGACCGTGACCCTTTCAAGTGCCCCCCTCCCCTCTCTCCAACCGATAGAGACCAATGGGAAACGTCGATCGTGAGCTTATGGTCGGGAGAAGTGGCTACACGTTTCCAGACTGCATTCTATGTATGCTACATATCATTACAACTGTCTAACGCGGTTTTTGTACTGGCATCGGTACTCGATGTCAATCTTTTGCAGTATCGTTACAAAGGGCCATTGGAAAATTGAACATTTCCTTTAATGCTCGAATATTCTCGAGGGAGTACAGCCACACAAAATTATGTCGGTACTCGGTAAATTAATAAAATAAGTATTCCAGTGAAATTCCAGTGAACGATACATCCACGTAAATTGTCCACGTTTGAAGATTAGACCGGAAAACGAGGCTTGTTAACAACAAAATCGCTAATATTTCTGAGCCGTCCCTGCAATTCAGGGTTCTCGGGGACAACCACAAGTCCCGTCCAGCTAACAATGCCCAGCCGATGATGTTGAAGACGAGCTCGTTCGTCTCGTCACCGTAATTCGTCTCGGTGTTCGCGTTTTCCCTGGCGTGCGTGCACGTGTTTCCGAATGCATCGTAGTCGGTCGACGACGAGGATACGAGGGGGTTTTCGGTGGAGAACGGGGATGGTGCACCGGGGGTGGATTTACGAGCAAGTTATACGAGCGAGACGCGGCTTTATATCGTCACTCCCACCGATCCCCGCCTCTTTTATTACCAATTCCGCCGGAAGTTTGGCCCGGTCGTTCCAGGTACCATCCGAACCAACGAACGAACAAACGAACGCGAACCAACTTTCTCTCTCTCTCTCTCTCTCTCTCTCTCTTCTCCCTTTTATTCGCCGTTTAACGCGGGGAGGAATTGAATGCACCGAGCGATTATGGGCACCGATGCACCGGGAATCGTTCTAGAGAAATGCGCCGTGGACCACGATCGAAAACCAGACGGTAAAAGAAAGGAAAACAATGGAAAACGTCGAAGAAATATGACGGATTCCTCGTTCGAAGATGATGGGCCTTCTTTTCAAACGTCAATCACCGATTAGGCTAACGGCGTCGAGCTCTCCCGAGGATATCGAACATGGCCACCGAACACACCTGGACTTGGCTGTACTTGTAGTGGGGCACCAATTATCGGTATCATTGTTGTCGGAATTTTGTCGCGTTACAACAAACTGGAGCGCAGCGCGTGCAAGTCTATTTTCTTTTGTTAATATGTTTGATAGGTTGAACATAATGTGGTACTTCGAAATAATTTGGCTCGACCGATTTGGCTAATTAAAAAAAAAAAAAAAAAGTTTTTGGGGAAAGAAAAATTGGAAAAGCTGCCCGGAGTAATGGAAATGCTCTTTTTCTATTTTTGTACGAACTCAAGACCGTAACTCACGATTCGAACGGTGGATGTGCGTAATTCTTTTAAAAATTTATTGAAGTTTGGACAGAACAACGATTGTCGGATCAGCTAGTGCAAAATAAAATTTGTCTGCGTCGATTGCAGGAAATAGAAAATAAATTGAATGTTATTTCTTTCAATGATTTTAACAGAGAAGAAATCAATTTTGTTATAAATGCATTATGATCCGTAGTACAATAACGAGTTACTGCAATTTACGATATTTTAAGAACACATCAATGTTATTGGCTTCATCCGATTAAAATCTGTTTTTAGGTTATAAAGTATGTTGTATCGGTTACTGTTCGAACAAAGAGGTAATATCGAAGGGGAACGTTGGGCAGACTTCCATTATTCGAACGATGCAGTTGCATCATTTCACCCCTCGGTTTCGATGTAGTCCCATAGTAAATTGGCATTACACACAGGGATTCCCCGGCACAAAGGAAAGCCTAGGTGCACGCACCACGTGCTCGCACACGTGGGTCCACCGATGGGAAATCCTACTTCTATTCTGTGCGACACGCGTCGCAGATCGCGGACGATATAACTCCCCTTTGACGGTCCGCCGATTATTAATGGCCGTTCATTGGACCATTTTTCCCCCGGTGTCGTTTTTATCGACACCGGCCGACGCGCAATTTAATTTGCCGCCGGTGTGTTGTCTCGATTTTTTAATGGCTCCCGCGTCATGGGGATTTCCGTAGATTACTGGTTTTCGGTTTCCCGTCCCGCTATCTGCTAATTAATTTTTGCTTTTTTTTCCGCCTTTCCGTGTCCACCAATATCCGTTCTATTTTTTGTTCTCGTCCCGTCTGCTCTGTGTTAGCCTTCGGATAAAAACGTTGTTTTCCGTGTTGTTTATTCTGATTCGGGCTTGTTTGACGATCGGTATTTGTATCGGTGAGTTTTTCATTTTCTTCTTTTAATTTGATTGCTATTTCGTCGAGAGGATTTCCCGATCACCGTGATTTATCGCGGCTAGTGATTTCGAACGCCAGTGAAAAGTGAAAGAAGAAAAATAGCGACACGCCGTGCCGAAGTGAAATCTGTTTATCCACAAATTACCAGGTGCGTGCAAGCTTGAGAAATTCTGACGCGGACACGTGAACACGATTAACACGTCCGACCGTTGGATTTAACGATGACCAACGCCCGGCTGTGCTCTCTGCCATGGTGTCATCGATGACGAATGCTGAAAATCTGCATCTGATACATTTCCAACGTTAAATATTCGCCTCTACCGTAAATTCCTGCAGCACATGCTAGTTTATTTTTCTGCTCTAATAGGAATCGCCTAGATTTTACTCGTTCGATCAGATAAATTCCCCGGGGCAAACGAAACGAATTTGTTGTTCAACAAGCTGGCAATTAAGAGTTAAGTTTAGATAATCATTCGTGACGCGGGCAGTCATGAACGACCTATTAAAAGCACTGATGGGACCGGAGAAGAACGAGATCAATAGAACAAGGTTCGCCTAGACATACGGTCAGCCTGGTACGCTTCGTTTGCATACGGCAATATGTAAATTGCTATTAAATTCCTTAAAATGTTGGAGCATTTTTAGCGAAACACTGGCTTTCGCGGATCATTTTCCGATCAAAAGAAGGAAATATCAATGTTTTCGTTTTATACAGGGTGTCTGAAAATTCCTTCAAAAGCCGAAAATTGGAGATTCTTGAAATAATTTGAAGCAACATTTTCTTCAACTGTTCTTCGACTACTTCTTCTCTCTCTCTAGTTGCTTGAAATGTACACGCTTCGTTTTACGTTAATATCGCTAATATCCTAGTGTAAGTTAAATTATATTTTATATGTGATACTTGTATATAAGAAAAGGCTTCTATTTCACTTTCACTGAATAATCTCTAAGAAAAGTTTATGCGGAGATTGTGGAAAAGTAGAAGATTCCTGAGTGGAAGATCCCGGAATCCAAAGGTCCGCCGGCATCTCCCACCGCAAAACGAACTATAGATCTCAGAGCGAGCGGTCGCAGCTCGACAAGCTATTCGATTATCTCCGTGTTATCGCAAATTCGACTCGAAATCGTCCATTCATCGGAATCGGTACATCCGTCGGCTATTTCTAGAAAAGGGGGCCTTGAATGAAAATCTGTCAAGCCACGTGGTGGAACGCGTGGCCAATGACCGCGTCCAACCGGGGCCGTTCCACTCTCGATGACTCGCATTCCGCTGACTCGAACAAGACGGCGAAACGAATGTCAGCCGATTCCCGCCATTTTCGTCTCGCAACTACGCGAAAACCTCGCGCCGAGGCTCGCTCTTCGAAACAAATTATTCGTGGAATACGAAAAATGTCGCGATCAAAAACGGTGATAATATTTAAAGAATGTCGTCGAGGAACACTAACTATTTTTACGGTTCCAATTTATTTGTAAACGCTTTCAACAATTCCCCGGTCCATTACCAACATAATGTTTCAATAAACTTATACCTCTCGACAATTTTTAATTTGCGTATAACATTGAAACGAACAACGTGAATAGACACTAAGAGTCACTCGCGAATAATATATTGCCCAATTGAATATGCATCGGACAAAGCATCGGATGTTTTGAAAAAGCAAGCTTGGTTCAAACATCAAGGCCATGACTCCATAAGTCGCTCCAATAATTCCTCACCGCAAATTTTCGAGCCTTCTACATCCTATCCAGCACGATATATCTTACTTTTATTGTAAAACGACATTGGAGACACTTCACAGCGTGACATTTGAAAGAAATATATTTCGCAACACAGACAAAAAGAAATCAATGGTTTTACGGTATTACGAGGATTAAATATCTCGATCGAAGAAATATATGACCTAGACCAGTTTGATGATTACGAGTACAATTTGTTGCCGTACGCAACAACGAAATCGATGCTCGAACGACGAGAATCTCGCTCGCGCGACGAGCTCACCATAGGACACGACGACTGACCTGAATTCCACGGACAACGATAGACGAACGATTGCGTAACAAGAGTGGTTTGCGAACTCTGTACGATTCGCGACGCTCGTTGGTCCTCCAGCCGCAAAAATAAAGGACACAGGACCCGTTCCCTCGCCAATTTCCAAGCGACCGAAACTTCCAACCCGTCCTTCTTTACACGATCATTCCGCACGGACCCCCGTAAACAAGATTAACGAAATTTCAGCCGGCCGGTATCAACGGAAACACGTCGATTAAGATGGCTTCCTGCATGCCGAGAGCTCGACGGGTATTCATTATCGCCTTCTCTCTTCGGTACTTTGACAAATTATATCGCTGCGATTAACTCGTTTTTTCTTCGGATCACTTTCACGGAATCCGTGGACTTTGGTGTTAATCCGCGCGATAGAGGAGAATGGAAAATAATATTTTCAATATTGAATTTCTTATCGACCAACTCCAACTTTTCAAGCTGTCCGACAGATTCAATTGTATAATCTGTTGTCTGGAGATTCCTCGTTTATTTCGCGGTTTCTTTATTACACTGGATGATTTAATTACGCAACCGTTTGCAAAGTTGGACATTTCATCTCGAAGATACGACGATGTTCTTGGAGATATTATCAACGGTCGGGCAACCGCAATGAAACAATTTCAAGCTAAACGAGACGCGAAACTGTCCGACCAGTATAATTTACAACGAGCTATTTCGAGATATCTTTCCGAAATAGGTTTCAACGGTTCATATGTTACAGTAATGGTAATTCAACGCGTTCCACAATACATACATGAGTCACCTGTGACTCATGGCTGATATTAGAATCAAAACTGTGATCAGTCGGACAGCATTATCCTCGGGCGTCGTAGCAGAACGTTCAAACTGAATAACAAAATTCAATCTACAACGACTCACTGTAAAACTAATTACATACGAATAATCCTCGATAAAAAAAAAAACGCTAGACGATCTTACCTGAAACCGCTGAAATGTTTCACAAAAAAAAGAAAGAAAAAAGAGTCGTTAAAAAGTGGCAAAAGTCGCTAAGAATAGAAATTACGATGCTCTCTTTAAGCGGCTTATGAAAGAACTTCCGGTCGAGCTTGATTCCCCGAGTGGTCGTTCTCCTACTTTCCTCCGAGATACTTCCTTCGCGTTAGTTCGTCGCGAGAAAATAGTTTCGGCAATAAATACGTTGTCTAATAAATGTTTCGAATTAATTCTCGCCAGAGAGAAGAAAGCGCGCGATCTCTTGAAGGACGGGTTAGCGGAGAGTCCGGCGAACCGAACGCGCTCCATTAAAAAGCAGAAAGAATGAGAAACGCCTCGCGAATACCAAACCGCTCTTCTCGTCGATCATTCGCGGCTGTACGAATCGAAAGAAAAGGCTGCGAGATGCGCGCGAAGCCGAGCGAAGGTTTATCGCGCGTCTACCATCTCTCTAGGTTGCCTTGAGAATCCAAGGCCTCCGGTTCGAATGATACGAAACGCGTTCCGCGACTACGCTTATACTCGCTGCTCGAAAACTCGATGTTACTTCTCGATCCTACACCGCACGATTCTTGTGGATCGGCTCCAAAAAGAGCGGGAAACGCGGGACGAACACTATGGATCATCGCGAACCTCTACGAGTACTAAAATTTATAAAATATTTTTGTTTCGGTATATCAAAGTATCATTATAACAAATTCGTTCGAACTAAGAAGGTGCAGAGTCACTCGAGAGCATGGTCTCACGGTGTCGGATGAAACAAATGATTCTGCATCTCTCGAGCGTCTCGCATGTCCGCGATTACAAGTCAACAGCCACGACAGTCGCATCTTCGCTATTCCTCGTAATTCTCGCACTTCTCCGAGGCTTAATAAACGTTATTCAAGCACGAAAGAATCTGTAAAGTCTAGCTAAAACGTGGTCGTCTATTCTGATTTTTCCGATTCCGAGAAAGACGCACGCGACGAAGATATTTATTGTAGTAAACAGTGTGTCGCAATCGACGTGCGCGTACGACATGCAAAGTTACTATACATTTATAGCTATATGGAGGATACCATGACACGAAGTGAAAGGCTCATAGGTAGAATCGAGAATAAAATGAGAAGTAACTGAAAGGCGAAGAATCGTGATACGCTCGATCCATTAGCGCAAGAATTCGTATGCAACTTGATTTTCAACGAGCATAAATAAACGAAGTGGATAAACACTGGCATCTCTCGTTATAAAAAATATACCGGTGGAATTTAAACAGAAATCATTTTTCGACTGTCCATATTTACGAGTATTTACGAGTCTCGCCGGACGTTTCAAATAATTTTTCATGCGTGTTTATGGTCGGTTCATGGTCGAAAAAAGATCGCTCGGTTAACAGGTAGAAAAATATTCATGACCGGACGTGCAATTTTAACGCGGCGAGGCGTCACACGGGATTAGCCACCATTAGTTATTTGCGGGTAGCCGGTGGATGCGAAATTAGAAGACGAAAATTCCCACGTAAATACGTGGACGAATATTCGGAAACGGGACGTGGGTCTTTTCGAGCTACGGAAGAAACAAGTCTGGAGGAATGAAGACGCTATATGCGAGGCACGTATGCACCGCGATACGGAAAAAAATCCAAAATTGCCAACGTATTATTAATAATCCCAAGCGAGCAGTCCCCCCGTGACTCGAAACGAAACCACAGAAGAGATTCACTTCGGAGGAGAGGAGCGACGTTCGAAGCCGCGAGAAGATCGCGAATGGCGGGTAGATCATTGAAAACTAACTCACACCGGTCGGGATCCAGCACAGCAGGGGCCCAAAAGCGATCCACGGGTGTATTTCGTGCTGTCCGGTGATCGGCTCCAATTACTCCAATTATCCTCTTTTGCGGCGCACGGAAAACCTCGTTGGATCGTCACCACAAACACCACGTTTATCCCGATATCGAAAACCACTGGGAAAATAATCACGATCCACCAGGGGGAGGCAAACGGGGGACGACGAAGAGCACACAGAGGTGTAAGAAAGAGGCTTCCGTGGAATTAAAATAAATCCTCTTGCTCTCTCTTTTTCTTTCGCTCTCTATCTCTCGATCTCTGTATATATCTCTCCGTTTCGGAGCACACCGTGTCACACACCACCGTACGTATTACGTGTAGGTAGGCAGCCTCGTGCTATCCCTCAACCGGAGCTCACCGTGCACTGACTCTGGCTCTCGACTCGGCTCGACTGCGCTCGCTGAACCGCCAATAAGATCGATCGAGACCGCTACTCGCGAGAGATCACACTAGTCGCGCAGCGATCCACCGAAAAACTCCCGTGGGACGCTTCTCCGCCCTCTGCAGCCCTCTCTCCTCCCACCCCTCTGCCCTCCCACCCTCCGTCCAAGTCCTCTCTATCCCTCCCACGTTCTCCGCTCACGCCGCATTCCCCTCCCCGCCGCGACACAGGCGCACACGGGCGCACACGGGCGCGCAACGAGGGACGCGTATAGAATCGTGGGAGACCGTGTTGGAACGTGTACGGTTCTACCTCCCCCACCGTCCCTCCTCGTTCACTCCACTCCTCCACTCTCCGTACACCACCGCTCCCCTGACCCTACTTGTTGGCCCCCCCGTCTCGCCCCCGCCCTCGATACCCCGACGTAGTGAACACAGCCCTCTCTCTCCCCTCTCGGCTCGTCAACTTCGATCGTCTTTTTCTAGCCAGCCCCGTTGTTATCTCGGTCCCTCTTATCGGACGCTATCAGGAATTCCGGCGGACACCACCGGCTTCGTGAACTCGACACTGGTTCTCGAGGTGTCATAACACCCGTAACAGCTTGTCCTCTGGACCATTAAAACCGGTGCCCCGCGTGTTATCACGTGGCGTCTTCTCTCGGACACGATCGCCACACCCCGCCAGGGTAGCACGGATCGTGGGAGAGTAGAGACAAGGAGGGAAGACGAACAGACCCGATCAAGAGTGATTTTTGGTTGAAGGTCAGGGAGACAGTTCCTGTGACCGGGGTCGTTGACATCCGATCGGGGCCGATCAGCACGCTGCTGCTGGACCCCGACGAACCGTTCTCTATCTTCTCCGGACTCTTTGTAATGGAGATTTTTCAAGAACGCTTTACGATCGGGTTTAAATAGCGACGGCTTCCCGACGATGTTATTCGTAAGAGCAAAGCCATCGAGATGAGTTGTTTGACTGTAAACCTAACGCACGATTTGTTGCCCCGCGGTTTATGGTGCCACGGGACCAGCCTTTGTTCGCCGGAACGCTGCGCAGATACGGTTTAGAGCCGATGACGAATGAATTTGTCTGCGAGCGGTGACGGCCTAATGGCGGAGATGAATGGTACCTCGACGGCTCACTTCTTCCGGGACCATTTTGCTCAACCATCGTGCCAGCCTCGTGTAACGGCTGCGTCCAGACTATGGCTTCATCTGGGCTCGATCGAGACGAGTTCTCGATTTAAAGCGTTACCGTGGTGCCATTCTACGATTTCAATTCTATTCTATACGAATTATATTCGTTACCATTTTCTTCACTGCCATTGCGTATACCCCAGTGTCTATGTCTTCCTCCGTGTGTACGACTGCCTGCTAGCTTACTGTCTAGGCTGTAGATAGTTCGCTAATATATTACCGACCGGTGATCATTGTATAATATTTAAAAATCTATGGTTCGTGGCTAAAGAATTTTTAATGGAACCTTTAGCAGTGACACCAATTTTTATTGTCAAATGATAATAGTTTTATTCAATGATATGTAAAGAGTTAACAATGTCTATTCACCTACTCAGGTACCATTTTTATAAAATACACGAATCCCATCTACTAATATCGTCATCATCAAAAATAGCTGCGTAAAAGAGACAGAATATCAATCCACCCATTTCTATTTTATACGTTAAAGCAACACATTATACTTAATTTATAGCGTCAGATTTTAAATAAATCATGATGTAGACACAAAAGGATGAATAATCTTACAATATGTGAAAATATTGAATGGGTGAATTTTCATCCTGAGGCACATACGAGGGTTAACGAATTTATCTCTAGGTACAAGCGTTTATCATATTTTTCTATGACAATAAACCAGAGCGTGCTCGCGATTCAGAGATTGTTTTACATATTGTTCGAGGCGTAGACAATTAATTGTATTAGAGTTTGGCCGCTGCCGTGCTCCAAAGTCGGTCATCGTCAAGTGCTCGCTGTTTCTTCGTGGCTCGTCACACGTAGCTCGGAAACGTTCGTGTCTTTTCGTGTTGATCCGCTTTCCCCTGTTCCCACCCCCCTTCCGTCTACCAGCCCCCGTTTCGCTTCGCCCCCCTCTCTCTATCTCTCTGTCCGTCTCTGAATCATTTCTCCGCTTTTCCTCCCGTTTCGATCTCTCGCGCCGCCTCTCTTTCTGTATTTCCATTTCTCCCACTCTTCCACTTCTACTTCCTTCTCTCTTTTTGTCTTCCCTTCGTTATTCCGTCGTAGCCCCCTGCCGTCCCCTCGCCCCTCTGTCCCGCTTCCTCCCACACGAGTTCACTGTCTCGTTCTCTTTCGCGTTGCTTGTCTCTCTATCCCGCTACCATCGTTCTTTCTCCCTTCTACGCTGCGAGACCCCCGCCGAGGGTACCAACGTGGAGGTCTAGCGATGGGTGCGAACCGCTCGCGAACAACGTCTGCACTCCCATGGAAAATCAACTGTTTCTCGATCAGCGAAACGTTTGTTTCATCTCCACAAAGTTCCAAAATATGGAAAAGCTATTTTAAAAAATTTGTTCTGAACCCTTTGCACTCGGTTGTCGGTACAAAGTATTGGATACATTATTAAATATATCGGTATCTAATCAATTGCTAAACATTTAGGTATTGAAATATGAAAATTAATAAAGATTTAAAATTTCAAAAATCCAGTTAAATCTCCAGTTAAAACAGCTCCGAGTGATGAGGGTTCAAGCAACTGAATACCCTCGCAGATCCGAATGAACCACCCTCTTCGACATCACGAAATGCTGGAAAATTTCGGAGAGATCGTTCGATTCCTAGCACTTATATAAAATTATTCATCGAATTTCTGTAAAGTAAAGTTTGAATAGAGGCTAAATTAGAACCATCTTACTCGAAATTAACTCCAAGTAAGATTGATGTAACATCGTCCGATTAAATGTTATCACAGAGTTTATTTAATAGTCTGAGCACTATAATCGGCCAAGGAATGCTACTCCGTGTCGTGGAACAATTGATCGTTCGAGATGACGATGCACGGAAAAACCGCCGGAAGATGTACAAGCAAAACGATTTAACGTGATCGTTGACAGAAAAACCGTTCGGCCAACATAGGTCTGCAGGTTAAGTCTGAAGGAGATACTGGCATTTTGTTTGGTAACGTCGGTAGTACACAAACTCGGAAATCTCATGATTCACGGTACCCCGACAACTTATCTCGAACGTTGGCTTATCTTCGCTCCCTATCTACGGAAATTTCGTTACTACGTTTCGCAGTAACGAAAATGTCAAATGTGCATTAACCTTCCGCGACACCGCGCGACTTCGACGGCAGATACCTGCATACTTTCATTATAATAGAAGATTTAGAAGCATTCTAAACTGTTAAATAAGGAAACTCTATTTTAAATCAACTTGTCTCAAGGTGGATAGTTTTCATCTTTCAAGATCTGCAGTCTAGCGATCGTATACTTAGAATCCAACGAACGTATTTTAAGAGTTAGCTGTTATAGAAATGCCTGGAAGTTGTCACGCTCGAAAATGGACATTTTTGGTACTTTAACGTCTCCGGATATTTTCAGATCGTCTCCAGTATTCCTGGACTAGTCTCAGTTTCTATAACAGCCAGCGAAAATTCCGAAATTCTAATAGCGAAATGCATTCGGAAACGTCAATTTTTCAATACGAAAATCCTCAAGACTTAAGAAGATATCTAATTAGCTGCCTCAGGTAGACAGTCAAAGTAATGGGTTTCCATTACTTTGTCCAACTTTGTTGAACCTTCGTCCAAGTTTGTCCAACTTTGTTGAACCGTTGATGTTCAACTCTAAAATCCTCAAAGAGAAAGTCTAGAGGAAACTAAGAGGACAAGATCATCCGGTAGCTTGAAGAGGCGAGTCTTTCGATGACGGAATCAATCCCATCGCTATCCCTGGTTATTACGCTACCTACCCACCCCCGCTTTTCGTTTCTTCCGATACACGAACGTTTCCCTGTTGGAGAATCGGGTAACCCCCCTGAACCCCCGAACTCCCTCTGGAACTCCACCCCCACTCGACACACCGCGTAGCCACCTCCAGTTAGGATGACGCGTTCGAAACTCACTCACTCACTCACTCACTCTCTCTCTCTCTCTCCCTCTTTCTCTCCTCTTTGGCTTGATCGTTGCCATAGTCTCCTGTCCCTGTTCCCCAGGCATTGTCGTTGCCAGCTACCGCCAACGACGTCGACCACCGCCAGGTAGCCAGCCGCAGACGTTTGCTACCGACAAAAGATACATACTACTTCGGTCCTCGATTCTTTCTCGTTGGTCCCGATCGAGCCTCGATTGCCCATTGTACCGTCCACCAGGATCGAGATAATGGAATGATAACAATATGTGGAACCGGCCAGGCCACCTACTCGCCTGATCACTTTGCGGAATCATCTTCTCCGAACATCGGCTACTTTCCTCTCGGAGACAAGTTCTGCAATTCGAGGTCTCTGCTTCGTGCAGAAATATTTCGAGAGATAGAAAGTACCGAACGATGGAAATACAACTCGAAACATGCTGATGACGGAAGAGGCCGTTTCAAAAAATTGCTACTAGTAGATGAAGATTGAATTGACAATTGAAGAACGCGTGTTACACTTACTCCGACAGTGTCACTGTCAATTAAGAAAGTAAAAAACAAAATTTCTAAACTCACGTGGTAAGTCTGTCCTTGCAATTTCACCCCAAGTAATTGAATAGAAAAATTGCAATTAGCCCAAATGAAAACCAGAGACATCCCTCTTTCTCGCTCTTTCGGTCTCGCCTTCAGGTGTTTGAAGATACACGTGCCGGATATCGTTCGTCGGGGTGTTAAGCGCCGGAGGAAGCCGGCAATCGAGGGAATCTCGAAGGGCAACCGCGATTACCTCGAGTGGCAGAAGTGATTTGGCAAACGCGGAAGCTCTGGTCGCGGTGGTGGCTCCCGGCAGGGGTCGCGGGAGGTTGAGGGTGGTTTGTCGAGGGGGTGGGGTGGGGTTGGTGGGACGTGGTTGGGTGAGTAAGGGGAGGGTTGAACTTGGCTTCCTTGAAAGGAGCGGCGTGGACAGGGGTAGCTTCCGGGCGAGGTCAGAAGGGCGGTTATTCAGCGGGGAGAGAACGCGCGGTGGCCCAGCAACAAGTTGCAGCGACGTTAATAAACGAACCCTCGAGGAGCCATTTTGCCCTCCGTTAGATATCCGGCACCGATCTCTCTGACAGCCACCCCTCTCGATATCCACTCCTGTTTCCCGATTCAGCCGGCGTTTCGCTCGGGAAACGGGCCAATCGTGCGTCTAACCGTCGCGTCGCTCGCGACAGTCCAATGAAAAATCAAACAAACGAAGAGAATCCAACGGGAAATATTGTTGGGACGGGGTGGGAACAGACAGAAGAAAAAAGGGGGAAAGTGGTACACTTAATTGAGTATTAAGTCGCCAACGACGACGACCAGAGTCGCTCGCTGACGAGCCGGAACAATTAAAATATCGATGATACGGAGAGGACGCCTCTTTTGCGACCCGCCGCTGTTCGAATCGGAGGAGGGTTCTCGTTCGATCGGTTAATTATAGCCAGTCGATTATTTACCGCCACGTTAAGGGGCAATTCGAAGCTGACGGGGTCGCGAATCCTCTTCTTTTTCTCTTTCCGTGAATGTTTAACTAATCAATTGTTTAACGTCACTTTCATCGCGGTTCTCTCAATTACTACTTTACTCAATTATCTCTCTTTCTGGACTGTCTCTTGGAACTTTCCATTTCCCTTCTCAATATTAAACGTCTACAAGCTTGTCTTATCATTTTTATTAAAATTCCTTGAGATAGATGGAAGAAACCTTTGATGTCGTATTCGAAGGGTGGAAGTTTGTTCAAGCTAGCTGTGAATAATGTTTCAAAGGAGCAAAGATCTGAAAATGCAGCCAAACTGCACCTTTAAAACTTCTTTTAACTCCTCCAATAATATTTCAGCCGATGAGGGGAATACATATAAACATAAAGAATATTTCGTCGGTCGGTAGGTTGCACATGTAAACGAATACTGTTTCTCCTTATTTTGGAAAATAACAAACCGAAGAAGCACCGATGTTTTCACATGGTCTACCTCCCGCTCGGGCCAGCCAAGATCCATGTAATAATCTAAACACACACCGTGACATGTTTCTTGTTATATCGTGGGGTAAATATTTATTCGTGAAGCCTACCGATAACCGAGGAGAAACGGTATCGTCATGCATAGTACACACGACACTCCACACAGACGCATCGTTTCTGCATGTTCTGTTACGAGGTAGAATTTACACACTTGTTATGATTTTGCAATCGCATTTTGCACTCGACGGTGTCACCCCTCGTTTTTACATCTTCTCTATTCTCGCCAACTATTTCATCTGACTATTTCACAATAACATCGGGAATTCGAAGGGCGAAATTTATAAAACATAGAACCCGAAGGTACTACACATTTCAATTCAATGCTGAACGTAATCTGACATCTTTTGAATTATTCAATAATTCTGTTATAATATGCGAGAGTTTCATAAAACATGACCCCATTATTTCGATCTTGTATTATTCATTTCTGATCGATCGATAATTCACTGAAAACTCCTGGTGAGTCGATCGATGTTTGATTTAAGGAGAAAGAAAGAAATTCGAGTAATCGTGTTTGATAATTTTGCGTGCGTTTTCTTAAAATTTCCTCATGATGTAAGTCGCTACCGTGATTGTTGGAAACGAGGAGCTTTATCTCTGCCCAGTAGAAAATAAGAGTAACTATCTTATCCACGGGTTTAGATAAGGCGAGGGAGAGGCCCAGGCCGAGACCCAGAACGGAAATCGTGCCCTAATTTCTTCGTTTATGCTACTCCGGTCGTCGATAATTAATCATTTCACTGGCTTGTTCAACTCCCAATTCTACTCCCTAAATAGAAAGAATGGAACAACTGATGAGTCCAGAAACACGGGAATAAACTGTCCAATCGAAAAAATGTGGAAGAAAAAGTTTTATCATAGCTAAAAACACTTTCCCATGTGACATACGTGTCACGTTATCCGCAGTAAATCGTATTTGACTAGAGCTCTCTGGGTAAATTTACGGAACGATAAAGAAACGCAATCTGACAATTTATGTGTACAGTATGTTGAGCTTCTACTTCTACGAACGTAACACTTTCTCTAGAACATTGACTCTTGGATTTCCCATTTTTTAATCACTACAAAGCCGCGAACTCTTGAGATTGTTAATTAGACCTGACCATTTAATTCGACCTCTGAAAGTTGCTCATCCTCTAGAGAATTATTAGATTTCTCATACGAGTTTCAGGCTGTTCAGCCTCGATTTTATTTCATTCAATGTATCTCGCCATTTAATCCTAACTCGATTACAAACTGTCAGGACATAAAGGGATCGAAGATTGAAAAACAAGCATCGTGGGCAACAAACTATTACACGGCCGTAATTGAGTGCCTTAATTAAATATTTACATTACCCAGCAACAACGTTCCACTGTCAAAATAAACAAGCCCGCGTGGTTATTGAAATGAGCATAATATTTTCTCGCGAGACCGGATTTGTATGGACTGAATAAATAATGTGTAAACTGTGTGTGTGTGTGTGTGTGTTAAACGCGCGCGTGCCGCGGTCGCAGTGTAATGTTAAAACTTTTATGATTTAGTGTGCTAGCAGCTGGGAGATCTGTGTTTCGAGACTCTAACTAGGTTACCATAATCGATTAGCGCTAAATTTAAATGTAGATTTAACAGCGATCAGATAACACCAAAGTCGGTTGTCGTGTTTCATTCGATTTTCAATTTTCCGTGCAACTACAGGCGCTTTAATTTTAACGCGTCGAATAAGAATTAAAATATTCTTTTCTAACCTTGAGAATTTTCTCGCGATTGTGTCCAAGAAGGAGGAGAAAAATCTTTGACGAGAAACAGGGTGGTAGTTGTTGTCGGAGAAGTACGCGGAGGGGGATGTTGGGAGTTCGCTCGCATAAATAATGTCGGTGTTCGTCCTAACTCGATTATTTCGCGCGGCCCCGGAACTTCATTATCGTAACAACGAGAATTATGGGGAACGGTTAAGCAACGGGTTCCGTTGCGTCGCTCGCGTAACACTTAATGGTCCTCTCCTCGGGAAAGAAACGTTTAAGCGGAATGGTACCTTTCGCCGGAGCGGGTCGCTTATGGGGAATGGGGGACAACGTTTATGGGACGATTTACTGGAGAACCGTCCACGCATATTTATGGAAAATTGAATCCAGATAGGTGCTTCGCTCTCTAACTAATCCCCGACGTTGGAAATTAAACCTGAAGTCTCCCCTGTGCTTTCTCTCTTCTTCGGGGCCATTCTTTGAGGCGCGTTTTATTTGGAAACATCGCGATTTAGAAATATCTGACGCGGTGAAAAATATGCAGAAATAAAACGTAGTAGTACAGAGATTTTAAACAAAGTCTAACAAATATGAATGATACGCATTTAAGCATTAAGAAAATAAACGTAGCCATGTAAAGAAAATAAATTTCAATTTTATCTTTTACGACATTAAGGGGTAGTCCGATATCGCGGTAAAGAAATAAATAATTTTATGGTAGTTAGTTTACCTTGAAATAAGGGAACCATAAAATTCAAAATAAATATCGAATTGGTTGGTTAGGTATATAGGATTATGATAATCCGTGTCAGTGCAAGAGACCGGCGGAACGGCTGAGTCTCAAGGGATGAATAGAAACGGGCCAGTTGGCAGCATGCCCAGAAAGAACTGGATCATTAGTGCGAAACTGAAGAATAGTACGGTGTAAATCGTGGCGGCGGATAAGTATGCCACCTGAAAAGGACTTTCTAAACTATGTATGTATATGTATATACAGCGGTGGAAGAATCCGACATCGTGTGCACAGAGTGCTGAAAGGAATCGGAAACGGGGACGGAAGCTTTTCAAGGTCGATTCCGAATTCATCAGAAAACTGGACCATTACATATTTCATATCTCTGACAAATTTCACGTCGAAAGAAAATTCACGACGAATTCATATGCTTCGATCAAAGAACCCCGCGATGGAAATAGACCCTTCAAAATCCTTGAATTCCAACGGAAAAGATGAGAAGACATTGTCCCGCGTTAAACACATTTATCGATATTTTGATGATGAATCGAAAGCAAGGGTTAAGTCTCTCCGAAAACGCAGTGAAGGGCGTGTCCATTAATCGCACCCTTGGAGCGAGACGCGGTTCGGCTGCACTCGAGGGTTCAACCGGAGCAAGGTCAATCAAAACAATCGGAACAAGCGTGGCTTGGGTAAAGACAGCGGGTTGGTATCGGGGTAAAAATCGTTTCCAGTTTCACCGGTGCTATCCTACGAGCTTCCCTTTTGTTGGGGGTGTGGGAGCCGATTCGGTTCGTTTGTGTATGTCAACAACGCGGCAGGAAGCTGGCCGTGGCAGTGATCCGTCGGTTTCGCGACCCGCCCCCGCAACGACAATCTGAAACCGTTTGCACCCCCCGATCGACCGCGTCGCTTTTCCCCGAGAATTGCTCGTCGAAGGGTGAACAGAGAGAGGGAAAAAACCGAAAAAACAGCGAGCGATAGAACAAGAGAGTGAGAGAGAAAAAGAGAGAAGAAGAAAGGGGTGCACTGTACGCGACGGTGCACACGGATGAGAGGGAATTAGCATTTTATTTGTGCCCCGCTCGCTGCGATCGATATTCACGGACAGGTTCGTCTTCGTTTTCCGCTGGAACCTTCCGAGCCGACACATTGTTCACGAATCCAAGATGGCGGACAACCCCGACACCTCTGCCGTCAACGACACCCCTCCCACCGACCCTCTACCCCATTCGCTATCTCTCTCTCCCTCTCTCTCTTTCCCCGTCACGTTTTCCGTCTCGTTCCCTCTGTCGGTCCGCCTAATGCAATTTAGCAGACGACGACGGCCACCATGGAAGGGGTAGGAAAGCGAGATAAAGCTCGAGGGAAAGAGACGGGGGGTGAGATCGCGGGGGTTGAACGAGGAAGACCGCTAATTATTTCACCCAGGACACCCCGTGGCTCGATCTTCCCTGGTATCCCGGCGTCGATTGCCACCAACCCCCTGAAACCCCCTCGGATTTTCGATTAAATCGTTCGGAAGCGGGAACGAGCCGCGGATCCAAGCCCCGGTTGCTCCGATTTCGTCGCCCGAAAATTATAGGATCGGCTGGATCATGATCGGCTACCTCGACTACATTCGATCTTTTCCAAGAATTACGTGGCGTATTTCTTTATCGTGGAATTAATATGTTGTATATAAACAGCTGGTGATCGAGCAACAAACAAATCCGTGGTAACCGCAAGACTGGTAGCGACTCGGCGGTAACCGGTTTCTATCGACGCACCTAGCAATCCACAGACAACAGAAGACAAATAAGACCACAAACCGGAAGTGACTGACAGAAGCCTTCGGAAACCGCAAAAGTCAAGGAATAATTTACAGAACACAAAGACAGACGTAGAGAGGAGTCCGGACAGAGTTCAGGTCTCGAGCAACAGAGTGTCTTTTTCCCTCGTACTTTGAAGAGAGGCTTTTGACGCGCGAAGGACATCGTTGTCTCCTTAAACAGAATGCTCCGCCGACGCGTTTTTCTTTTATTACCAGACGTACCAGTGGCTCTTCAGACGACCGCAAGGACGTGCTGGATGTAGAAGCTGCTGCCGAAGGACGTATGCACTGGAAAACCAGAAGGAAAAAGGACCAACAGAAGCTCGGCTTTTCAAGCTTTCTCAATGGAAATTCACTCACTCTCTCTCTCTCTCTCTCTCTCTCTCTCTCTCTCTCTCTCTCGCTCGCTCGCTCGCCCTCGGAAACTTCCGTTTCATCGGCGACGCGTTTTTCGACTCGAATCACTGATTCGCGGAACTCGGAAAGTACAGGATGTTTCCGCAAACTGCGGAATCGTTTCGCGAGCTCTCTCACCGTGCACAAAATAAATTGGTAATGTTCAATTTTGCGGTTTCCGATTTCATTGGAAAGGTTCCCCTAGTGTAACTGGCAGCTCTAGCTACTTCTACATTTATTTCAATCCTCATTTTCAGTTTTGTCGAGCATAAATTCCTCTTAAAATGCTTCGAGTCCCTCGATATTAACATTTCAGGTCTCGTTCGTTAATTCTATTTGTTCCAGGACTCCAATCACATTTTTACAGATACTCCGGCGTCCCGAATGTGTTCCCTCCCGGTCTCTCCGAGTCCCGTAATCCCCCGGCAACTCCGCACTTCCGGATAATAAAGCGAAGACATCGGAGAGTTGACGTGAAATAAAAAAAAAAAACTTTCGGACAATTTCGGAGGAAGGACCCGGTGATAAGAAAACGCAATGACCGTTTCCTTCGAGCACGGGGGTTGCGGAGGGGCGTCTGGATAAAACCGTAGTCGTTCAAAATGGCGCGGGGAGGATCGATCGAGCGATGAATATAAATTGAAACGGCGAAAAAGCGGAATTGCATTCTGTCACGAAGACGTTGCGTCGGCACAGGTGCCGGTACACGTGTGCACACCGGTTGTCTCGAACGAGGATCGATAGCAGAACCGCCACCAAGATATCGAATGCTCGACGAATATGTCGCGATAGAAATCAGCGAACGTTTGCCCCGTAACGACGCGCACCGTTTTATTATTTATTTCTTCGACGATGGTAAACGCTGTGCCCGCCAATTACCCCTATCGAACCTTTAACCGCGTTTAGAATGCCAGACAATTGTCTCGTCGCGAACAAAAAGAACCGAGCCTATATCCCATCTCTTCTTCTCTTCCGATCATTCGGGGGAGGCATCATCGTGATTGACGACTCGGCGAGAGGTGACGCGAACACTATCATTTCCCATCCGAAACCCTGCGGGGTCCCGTCGCAACGCGATGCCTGCCAACTATTTAAAGTACGCTACTCACCACGGGGAGAGAGCACCGTGAAAAAATTATTTATTGCCGTTTGTTTCGCGGTGATTCCCGTCCAAGTTTTTCCCGTTTTTACTTCGGTGCTCCTTCGAGCGATCACGGAAATCAACGGTTGCGCTCCCCGGAGAGATGTCGACTCTGAAAAATTATCGCTTCGTAAACATTTTTACAGTTTCATATATTTTTCGAAACGTAGCTCTCCGACGCACGATCCGTTTATTCTTACGAGTTTTCGTTTCTGGTGTTTTGCTTTGCACGGCGAATTTTCGTTTAATTATTTTACTCTTTGGTTAACTAGGAAATCTGAGTGTGTAGGAATAATTTAAAAAATGTAACATTTAGGATTTTATCAAGTATTTGTGGTATTTTCCTTTGCAGGGAGAACTTTTGTTCTCTTTGGTACTTCTTCGGGGTTAACTATTATCTGGACAACCTAAATAGAAAAATAATCTCGAGAACGTAATACTCACGATTTCATAAAAGTATGCAAGAAGCAATTCTATTTGGTCCAATTCGGACCAACTACCATGCCACGTGTATAAATGATGCTCGTCGAGAACAGCTATTAATCTATCGGATAACACAACAAATAACCCAATGCATACACCGATTAGTATGCATTATTCTGCACTATTATACAGTGGCCGTTATCACCAGATCGCAGACTTTATGAACTTCCGGTATACGGGAAACAATGTCCAATCCAAACATTGATAAATATTTATTCCTCGTTTAGCATAATAAATCTATTAACCCTCGAAGCAGATTTCTCCGCGATCTGTTAAAACAATCGAAATTCCCGCTAAAGTCTGCGCACATTGTCCGCGATTTTTGTAAACGTGGAAAATGTTCGAAATAAGATGAAAAATTAAAAAAAAAAAAAATTGCGAGGAAACGGAACGGAGAGCGCGGTAGGCGTCGCGAGGACAAACAGCTCGCGGGGACCGGAAGTGCTCAGGCGTCGAAGCCGGAAACCGAAGTCGAGAAGCGGGAGATGATATCGATGGCTCCGTTGAAATTTCTCGCATGGTTTCGTCACGAATGAATTTTCTTTGGCAGTCGGCAGAGTTCGAGAACTGACATTAAGCAAAGCTGCGGTATTGATCGAGCCGCGGCGCGCCTGTGCGCTCTCCTGGCACCGCCATGTTTAAAATGCTCGTGGTCTGCAACCGCGATCCACAGTGTTGCATTCCTGCGTCGAACGATATCTCATCGGAAATGTTGCCGGTACGCGTTCCACCGATTTATCCACGGCCATTTGTCCGTCCGATACCAGCCTCTCTCTCCCTCCAATATTTTCGCGCACGCGAAAACTTTCCTGCAACCATTTCCTGTCGCGAGGACTTCCGGAAGCACGATCGTTGTACGACACCAAGTGTTATTCGTCTTCGTTCGCGCGCGATGCCCCGAGATACTTAGCTAAATGAAAATTTATGTACAAATCCGAAGTTCCCAAGTCGAAACCTATGTCGGGATTTTTGTTTTAGTATTCTCGGGCGGGCTTTATAAATAAATAAATTCAATATAAACCTCGATGATATTAAATTTTCTATAGGCTTTTCGATAGGCTCATCCTATGATAAACGGAAGGAAAGAATGATATTTTCGTTCGCAGGATATTCTGTCCACTCGGAGTTTTCATTTTCCGAGCGGGTGGCGCGCGATTGGCCGCTCAGGGGGCCATTTTGCACGCGCGTTACCGCGTTTTCGAGATTAGAGGAACGTGGCGGATAAGTGGCTCGGCCGAGGGCGCTCCAGAAAGAAGAGTGGTCGTCGAAACGGAAGAAAGATGTAGACGAGAGCAGTGTAAAAAAAAAGCGTCGAGTGAAACAAAATAAAAGCACGAATTAAATTCCACGCGGATCGTAAACAACAATGCACCGAGCAGAAAAAGATTACATCAATTGCTCACTTAACCCTAGTATATTCCTCAGGGTGAAAATCCAGCCACTTAATATTTTTACATACTATAAACAACGTTACATACTATAGACAACGTCGTTCTTTTTAAATTAAGTACGTAAAAATACAAAATGCTCGTAAAAAAATAGTTGAGATCAATGAGATGAAATCCTAAAATTGCCGCATTCTGTGATTGGAATCGCTTGCTGCTCGATTCTGATGAATCAAGAGACACCAAATATGATATGGAAAATATGAAAACGTTCGTAATCGCAGACTCGCGGCAGTCTTTAAAATAAAAAACAGTGGCGATATTAAAATTGGGTTCATTCGATTTAGCAGTTTCCGGGAAAAGGGGGCTCTTTGCGGCAGTAACAATTGTAAAATAAATCCGGCAATCGTTATTTTTACGGGCTCAGAGTTCAACGGCGAAACGATACGCCGGGTTATTGTTTGTTTTACTGGATATTTTACGAAGAAGACCGTAACCATCCCTGGAACACGTATCAAGCCGACGAAAGGGATGGAAGTATTACGGCTCCCGGAAAAGAATAAACCATTCATCCGTTTTATCGCCTTATATTTCGCGGTCCCTCGATTCTTTCGGATCGTCGACATTCGACGGTCGGCGTTTCGAATATTCGCAAACTTCACGATCCAATTTATTGTCGTTTTGAAGAGACAAGAGGAAAAAGAAAGGAGATCCGTATATTTTCATCCCCTCTCATCCCGACCACTATTTCCTCTCATTTTACTATGTGCGAGGAACACTGAATGTAAATTTATGAACCGGCTTTTAGGTGCTTTACGTTAGGTACTTTTTATTCCATTCCGGTGTTGGACGCATAATACACTGGAAAATAAAGTCTTTTCATCCTCGTTTAGAAGAAAAATAATGAACGTACTAATTGACGCATTTACTGGATTCACATATTTCGATTATCATTCTGACGAAAGTGAAATCTAGAGTCAATTCGAAGAACGTAATAAATTTCAAAGAAAATTCAAGACGGCGTTTCCGGATGCAAAAATCCAGGTTGCCCGGACGATAAATAATTGAACGAGGAGTGGGTAAAGATACGTTGAAAAATATCCGCGAGATTTACGTCGGGACTCGTAGTGTAGCAACTTCGCCATCAAAGTCAATGAGAAGTGGGCTAATAAATCTCGCAAGAGAAAAATTCTTTCTCCGTCCCTAAAAACTCGCGGGGGAAAGAACAGCATAAAAATGGTTCGCCGGTTTTATTCATCCTCGCCGAGAGGAACTGGAATCGCTTGAATATTCTTCAAGAAGAAGTCTCGCAGAAATTGCTTCTCCACCCTCCGCCCGTGTAGCGACCAAAGACGAAAAAAATACAGGTGCCGAGGAAACACGACGAAGCGTAAAACTTATGATCTTTCTTTCATCGATCGCGCACAATGTGGACCAGGTCGTAGAAAATGAGTTTCGAGTTACTCGCTAAGAAATAGTATCCGTAGACCCGCGACTGGGCCATCCATATTTTTCTATCGTAATGCTGTTCCATGTTAGACGAAACTACCCCTAGATGGTTTAACAATATGGTTTAGCAATTAATAATTTCGTTTTTCGTGTAGAGACGCCATTGATTCCACTTGTTATTATTATATAATTGCTGTATTTCGACAGCTGATATTTTGGATCATCGTTTAGTGCTTCGCGGTACGTTATAATATATTTTACGATTTTCTTTTTTTCTGGGAGACAATTAAAACAGTAATAATTTCATTGATGGAAATATATAGTTGTTTGGAGCGACTTACCCTGGTTGCACCTTTGCCTCGTCCCCTCCCTCTTTCTCGAAATGCACCCTCGCCTGTCTGCAGGTGGTACAGGTGCTGAAACAGAAACGAAAACGGTACGATTAATAAAATGAAGTTTCGGTTTGGTTAATCGGTTGTCGACGATCGCGGTCGATTCTGCCAACGGGCATTCGGATCGTTATCGTGACCGGCGACGGACTATCGTAAAATCAAGGCAACCGTATCACCTCAATTGACCTCGTTAAGCCCAATAGAGGCGCTAATAAAACTATAACCTTCCAGGGCCAGCTGGTATTAGATTAGATTCGCGCGACGACGGAACACAGCTTTCAGCTACGTATCCACCGAAGGAACACTTCGTCGCTTATTGCTAGGCCGCGGATATATGTACGTATGTATATGTGTACGCGCGAATTCATGTGCGAATTCGTAGCTTCGGGGACCGCTTTATGAAATCGTCTCGTCGCGTTGCTTCGACATATTGCCGCTGTAAGCGTTTTAACCTCCTCGTTTGTGTACCGCCATTTTCGAGAAAAAAGAAACACTCTGAATCGGCAACATACAAATGTTAATTTAAATTATTTAAATAAAAATTTATTTTTAGTGTATACTGCTTTTTAATCTCGTGTTAATACGTGTATCACTCTTTATTAATACTTTATATACCCACTAAGCTTACTGTCAAGGTAGACTCGAAATATTGGAGAAAAATTATCTATTGTTCGTTCGATGGAATCACAGCTTTAGAATATTGTGCCTGGGCCTGGGCAAAGATGAGTTTCGCATCGTAGCGGGCCGCGGGCGATACACTTCGATCGTTCACCGTGGGCAATTAACGGAGAGCTCGCGGGGCTAATTAGAACAGGGAAATTACACGGTGACGGCGAGAAACCCGGCCATTTAACGTTTTTTTTTTTTACACGACACGTTCGAAATTGAACTTTGTGAATATTGCTTCGGTGGTCTTGGAATCGGGGATGGGAAACGTTCGACTCCAATGAAAAAAAGAGTACGTTAGTCTCGATTTCAAAATTCGATCTGCTGAAACAGTATTATGTATAAAAACAGAACAAGAATTAACTGTAAGAAATGCTTGTGAACATCGTTGACAAGAGAATTTGTTATTAATATGAGTCAGTTGAAAATGATTCGTGCGAATGTTCATGGTTTAAAAGTTATTCTGAACTCCTGTTGCCTATTTTTACTAATAAATTATTTGTCAAGGTGGTGTTTCAAAAGGAATTGTTATAAACATTGATCAGGTAGAACTAATCAATTTATAAATAATTGTCACGGCGATCTATATCGATCGATATTCGATGGGATGTAGGGAGAGTTGCGCATCGCTGCGCACGTGACGCCACAGCTCGGCAAGAGCGCTCAGTCAGTCAGATGGATCGGGGATTCCGGCAGGAGCGGTTGTGTTCCGGAACCAGGAGGGCTAGAAGGACCAGGGACTGATCAGGGGCTGACCAGGGGTCATCTAGAGCTATACTGACGTCCCTTCAACAAATTTAAGGAAGACGAGAAAGAATTCATTCTGACTCTCTTTCCGGATTTCTTGTGCAGCAACCTCCTCGTATTAAAACCTGGACAATCGGTATTATCCTTTATTTCTAAGAACTTCTGGTATCTTACAAGTAGTGGATAGTATCGAGTTGATAGCGGCACACTTTGAATTTCTGTTAATATTGTATACTGAAATGTAAAACAGATGTAGAAAGTAAAATGCTAGTACTAGAACTAATGCTGTACGTAAGAACAAGTGTATCGAATGATTTTCCCTTCCATAACATTTTCCAATGTAATCTTTCTTCAGGACAAAATATATGATTCGGGCATACTCTAGTTCTATTTAGGTAGAGAACGGGAAACCTGTGACTGAGTGTCTCGTCGATAGAGGAACTTTTAGCGATGTTGGTATTTCAGTTGGCTGACAGTCCTAGTGGAAAATGTGTTTTCCACGATCGGTAAAGTCCTGCGCACATTTTTCATCAAATACAATCGAATAATTGGATAAATACGTAGATGACTTCATAGTATTGTCTTCTATGGTATCAGAATGTTTAAGAAACATTAAAATATATTGACTGCATTAAAAAAAAAAGGTAATGAAAGTCCACTGTTCCTTGTCGACAGTCGCTCAATGCAGAGCCCTGCTTTACCACCTGGAACCAAGAATTACTATACTTTCTAACTAGGTTCGATAGATGGCGCATGCTGTGACGGAAGATATCGTATACCTGTTTTTACCGGCGCGTCGCGGGAAAATCGAATCACAGAATTTTACTTGGAGAAGTGGACTGCGAATGTTTATGCAGTTTTCAATTTTTCTAGACGAATTTTAAGAAAGTTCTAAATTCTGTTGAATTCAATACTCCAACATTTTTTCAACATTTTTATGTCATAATACGTCAAACATTCCACAGTCTTCTACGTCAATACTTGATTGTTTTATTATCGATATTATTTGCTGCAGTGCAATTTTTCCTTTCCTCGTTTATTAAATAGCGATCAATTTTAAAAAATTGTTTCGAAGGAAAGGATCCCTCAATATGTATAATAACATTTACAATACCATTTTTCAAATAATCATTGGAAAGACTAATGCAAGACTTGCAAATTAATTCCCATCTGTGTTCCATCTTACAA
The DNA here is from genome assembly GCA_028455595.1 of Lasioglossum vierecki. NCBI lineage: Eukaryota > Metazoa > Arthropoda > Insecta > Hymenoptera > Halictidae > Lasioglossum > Lasioglossum vierecki. Next base: position 16,326,636 of record CM052340.1, on the reverse strand, counting down.
AATCAATATTAAACTATATTGTACTAGCACTCGCATCCACTAATTCACCTTAAAAATCGAATTTATAATTATACGATAATTTTACGACTACTTCGATGGCTGTTCTACTACTATTCCACAAGATCGGTTCGAAAAATCGTGGATAGTATCCGGAGAAGCATGAAACCGCACGAAACCGGAAATTCGTGGTGTCCTGGTGACGAGGGTCGAAGAAGCGAGGGAGAGAGAACGAGAGAGAGAGAGAGAGAGAGAGAGAGAGAGAGAGAGAGAGAGAGAGAGCGGACGGTCCCGTGGTTGTCCGCGCAAAGAGAGAAATTTCTTTGCATCGTCGATTAATTACGCCCTCATTGTCGCCCTAAGTACCGTGGGGGTCCGTCGTTCGTCGATGCGCATCGCCGATATTGACATTTGCCTTGCGTGCACGCACCTCCTTCTACCTTGTCCCTCTTTAACCGGCTTCTCCTGTTTACCGAGAAACCGCGATATTTACGCGAGAACAGCGTGCGTCCGGATGGGGAGAAAGCAGGAGAGAGAAAGAGAGAGAGAGAGAGAGAGAGAGAGAGAGAGAGAGAGGGAGAGAGAGAGGGAGGACGACTACGAACAAGAACGACAGAGAGAAAGAGCGATAGAAGCGAGGGAGAGAAACGGGGAACGAGGGAGAAACCCGAAGGTGCAACACTCGAGATAAAGTGTGGGGACAAAGAGAGAGAGAGAGAGAGAAAGCGGTAGAGGAGAAAGGGAGGAAAAGCTGTGGAAAGAGGAAAAACGCGGGAAGAGAAGAAAAGCAACGTCGAATCGAAGAGAGCGAGCAGGGATGATGCTCGAGGGTGAAGAGGGGTGGTGAAGAACGGGGCAGGAGGAGGAAATCAGGGTGAAAAGCGGGAGAGAGTGAAAGAGAGATGGAATTAAGGGGACACACCCCTATCTTTCGAGCGTACGCTTATCGAATGCACCGACAACTACGCTTTTCCTCGTTCGCTCACCAAGACGGTTCTGTCATGCGAGGCAGCCAGGTAGGTTGGTAGGTAAGCTAGGTAGGTTGGTGGGAATACGCGTACAAGGGAATTAGACCATAATCGTCCACGCGTGTGCCGCGCGAAGGGGACGTTTTCCGCCTGCCTCGGACCTCGATGTTCACTCGCGCGGGGATCTCATCTCTCTCTTTCTCTCTCTCTCTCTCACTCTCTCTCTCTCACACACACACACACACACTCTCTCGCTCTCTCTCTCTCTCTCTCTCTCTCTCTCTCTCTCTCTCTCTCTCTCTCTTTTCTCCAACCTTCTCTGCCACCAGCCACGCGTTTATCGCGTTTCTTTCTCCACTTCATCCGAATCGACTGGCATCACCTCCGATCCACGTTGCTTTTTCTGCAGTCCAACTCAACTGGCAGACCACTATCTTCGATCTACATCCCTTCTGTTTTCTCAAGACCATTAATAGGCAATCAGAAATGAAACTGTTAGATGACTTCAGTTGCTGTTGCTATCGAAGATTCCATTAAAAACAGTTCAGCCATGTATCCTAGATTTTTTAAAATTACACAATAATCATAGGAAAATTTTCGTGATTTATCTGAACGTCTCGAAAACGGTTTTCTCGTTGGTTCGAACGCGAGAAGGACCACATCCCCTTGGTATATCGAAGATTAATGAACGACGCGCGGGGTTAATTGTTTAAACGTGCGTTAAGACGTCTTGTGAGGCAGCGCGCGCGCGTCTTGCGTCAGAAGATCGCGAAAGTGACGCGTTTCTATTAAAATTACACGTTATCTCCGCGATATTACGGAAGGATGCGTAACGCATTCATCTCGTCACTCCAATAAGCTAATTATAACGCTGTCAAACACGCGCTTTCTCGTGCATCCGTCCCGTTAACTTCTAAGGAAAAGCATCGAACCGGTGTCGAACGATATACACGTGGGAGGGGAGCGAACTAGTGGATCTTGAGGGGTATATCTTCGATAATGTCGCGCACGGTAAAAGTCCCTCCTTTCTTCGTCCTGTTCCGCCACAAAGGGGAGAAAGTGTCGTGGAACGTCACGGGAATTAAAATCCCTCTTCTTTGCCTTTGTTGAAGAGGAGCGAAAAAAATGAGGGGAAAAAAATGGGAGGAAGAAATCACGGTTTAGATTCAGCTTCTTAAATCGAAATTGTACATTGGTCACCTCAGAAATACTTTGTACACTTGCATCATTATAACAATGAAAGGCACAAGTTGGAAAATCACTGATCGCGTGATTTCCTTTCTCTGAGCTAATTTCCTTTCTCAAGCATAATTCGGAACACCGTCGAGTGTAATTCAGTTTGGAAGTTCTCGTGATTAACGGAGAAACGAGAGGATCGTCATCTGCGTTCTAGATCGGCAATTAGAAGCACGCGCGTCCTCGAGCCAGCTGTCACCGATTCCGATGATAAGCTAATTAAAATATTTCGTAAGTACATTTCCTTATACCTCTCTCGCGTTCTGTGCTCGACAGATGCACGGCTCTCGATAAGAAACACGTTCGGCCGAGAAATGATTTAACGCGACTCTCCTTACGCACGCGTTCTTTGTTTCCTCGGGTATCGATCTTTTCGATCTCGGTCTTTTTCAGATCAACGAACGAAATTATACCTTTCAACCGGAGATATTAAGTCCTCAAGCGGTCCGAACAACAACGCGACGATTGGTACGAACGAAAGAATAAAGAAAAAGTTCATTCCTTTTTTTTCATTGCCACTTGTCTCTTTCATGCGGGACGTTTGATTGATTTTTACCACGTTTTTTGGTTAGGGGAGAGCGCGAAGAACATTTTATTTATTTAGAGATATTAAATAAAGTTATAATTCCTATAAAACACCTTCAAACACATAGAACGGACAAACTTTCGTTGAAGAGCGTATAAGGGTTGAAACAAGATGGAAGACGCTGTTTTATTAGAGGCGGATCGAAATATGAATGTCTCTCGCGAACACACGGAAGCTAGAGTTTTATAAAAATTGAGAAGTTGTGGGGGAATGAGATGAATAAAAGAGAATTGTCTCAACGCAAACTTATATCGTTCTGAAGGGGTCCATCAATCTTCCCGGTCCACTCCGGACGATTTGAAAGCCCGAAGGGGCTGCAGCCCTGCTGGCTGTTTAAGTAGAGGGCCTATTTAAGCAGAAAACGCGTATATACTTTTCAAGTTTCCAAACAACGACGAAAAGGAAACACAGCACGGTGGCAGCCGGCCCTTTTATTTGTCTAAAAGTCCCGGCGACAAGGAACATTTGCCCGGGAAGATGGTAGCGTTGCTGTCAAACACGGGCCCGGCCTGGTTCCGATGAAATGATTAGTGCAGGCACATCTGCCTCTGTTGACAGTGACGACAATGACGTCGCGAGGAAATGGTAAATTCGAATTTCTTCGATCGTCACGTTAAACATGTACATCCTGGACGGAAAGCCTTTTTTACCGCGTTTTTTCGTTCGCTAAAAATTATTATACAGAGTTTCCCAAAGTTTTCACAGAGTTTCATGTTGTGCTTCTTCGAAAAAGGTGATTTCTCAGCTCGTTTTAATTATTTTTTTCTTCGTTGTTAACGAGTTATAAGCGAAAACGATGACAAATCAGAGCGCGCCTACTATATTTCCAGCTCGGCCAATACCAACGCCACGCTTAGCAAGATTAACGCTCTGATTGGTCCACGCTTTTCTCTGATAACTCCCTTTAACGGAGCCACGGAGGACATTTTCGCAAAGGAAAATGTTGTTTCGAACAACCTTAGGAATCACAATATTTAAATTGTCCTGGAAGACACACCTCACAGCCAATTGTTTAAATAAAAATGTTTCTCGAGAGTCATCTCACAATGTGATATACATGGTAGGAAAATTTAAAGGAGCAGTCGTGTTCGCTGGTGAGATAACAGAGCAACGGAGAGGCAATGTGAAACAAATAAAAAAAAAGCAGAGAGAAAGGAAAAATGTGAAACGGGTAGGCGAAGCGAAATATAAAACGGGACCGAAAGCCCGGATTTCCGTGACTGGTCCTTCGGTTAATGAAAGAATTCGACATCGAGATCCCCCGCGACTCCCTTTGTCCGCTTTTTTTCCATTCTCTTCGCAGCGCGGCGCGATTCTGTGAAAGTGTCGCGTGCATTCGGGGGTATTCACGATAAAAACGGTGAATGCGTCGCGACGCGCACCCCGAAAACGTCGATTTCAATGGACGACGACGTTGCTCTCTCGAAAACGCGATCCCTGCGATCTGAACGGCCGGTTTTGTCCGTCGGATCCTGAAGACCCGATATTGTTCACCTCGACGAATATTGTCTAAGCAATCGGAAAATTGAAAATCTTATCATCTGCTAACTAAAGCCTGGACTCCAAAGTATTTATATAGGATTCGTGCCCATAATCATGAAAGTGCTCCGAGTCGTACATTTCTTGTTTCGAGAATATTATTTTCAATTTGTTCGAGCTATTCGAACAAGAAATATATTTGTCGTTGATTTTTATTCCCGTATAAAGAACCGTAGTATTCATTCGTGAACCATACTCGTATGATTTCATTTGAAACCTTCGAAATGAGATTGTAAAGCGAATCGATTGGAAACGAAATTTTTGGACGTCGAAGGTGCAAAATAGTGCGGCAATTTCCTGTTAGGCTAAGTAGATGGAAATTGATCGCGACTCGGCCGGAAACGGCTGGAGGAGACCAATGGCGTCGCAACCGGATCCGAATACGGCGGAGCGATCGACGTTTCACGAAAGAAATTTACTGTTTACGACAGAGAGGCGTATGTTTCCGAGAAACTCCGGGCGAGCAATATGAAAATGTTGAAACGCACATACGCGTTGTTCGCAACTGGGAGAGTGCACATGGTACGCTCGATAACCTGTCCTTCGGACATGGTACCTACCATTTTTAACCGTCGCGGGTTCTAATGGGTGCAACGGCTCTTCCGAACAGCGCGTCGACCATCTGTCGTCCATTGGGTACGTTCTGACGAAATTAAAGTCAGCTGACCGAGAAAGCGGACGTCTCTAACCATCGCTGGAATTTCGTCTGCGTTTTTAATCATCGTGGGCCTCGCAAAACCCATTTCCCATTAACCGAATTCTCTTCGAACCGATGCACGTACACTTTCGGAACAACCGAGAAACCGAATTCAACAGAAAAATTTCACCGTACCGATTACACTACACAGTGCCAAGAAAATCGTTCGAACTCGGTGCGCAGATGTTATTCCAATGATTTTTGCCAGGCATAGTAATCTGGCTCGCATCCAAAATGGCCAAAATGGTACGAGCGATTTTTATGAACAAAATGTTCGTACTACCTTCAAGCACAGTGGCTGTTTTTATCTCCGTACACTTTGAGGAATGTCTAATCCATATTTTCTCAAGCAGGATAAAATACTTTTTTCTAAAGTAAAAGTGCAGATGTTATTCCGATGATTTTTGCCAGGCATACATAGTAATCTGGCTTACACCCGTAATCGCAAGAATGATTCTAGTTATTCGGACGAACGAGGTATTCGTGTTTTATGGGAGCATAATTTGTCCCAGTGCGAGTCGTTCCGTGTATCGATACGCTCTGATCATCGAATAGTTTCAGGAACCAATGGGGGTTGAACGTAATAATCCGGGGGAGCCACGAGAATGACGGGGAATCCCATTTCCCGTACGGGAATTAAGCCACCCAGGCATTCTGATCGGCTGAAGAAAAGAAATAATAATAATCCTGGAATTATTTCCGCGTCGTCGGACCGGATCGATGACTTTCGGGGATATTCGGCACGCGACTCTGAGCCGACTCTGAGCTGATACGGAAAATGGATTGTCAATTCCAATTATGCGCAGAATGTGCCTCGAGAAATCTATCTAATTATCTCCCACGTTTTTAACCTCACCCCGTACACCGTGTATGTGGCCCCATGATTTCTTGTGCTCGACTTGGCTGAGAAAGAAATTCCTCTAGATTAATTTTCTTCTAAACTAATTAATGTGTCTGTTGCATTCATTTCATTCGACCAAGTTATGAGATATCGTGAGCTCGAAGAATTCTTGGAAGATTCTAATTGTTTAAAGTAATTCTCGTGTGCGTTTTCTTGGACGAAAGTATGCGATGTTTCTGTTTGAAAATGATTTTTACTTTCAATATTATATGCAATTCGTTGTTGATATATCCTTTTCTTTAAATATCTTGAAACAAAAAATGTATAACTTGGATCACTCTCGTAATAATGGGCATATAACAACCTTAACAGAGAGCCGAAGGCGACGTAAAATAAATAAACATTTTTGTAACTATTAAACAAATTCTCGGTGTGCTCGGAACTTTATAGTTGCTTAAACAAACTCTCGTTTCGACGATTATCTTGATCAACTAATTCCAGATAGATCGTCGACGAGTGGACCGGATTTCGCCGGATAAATCGCAAATTGGATTGTCACGCGTGAAAGCGTCCGGAATGATAGATGCACTATCGTGACGCAGCTGTCACCGTGCCCGAAGGAAAAAAGAGCTGTTGATAACAACAAAATTGCAACTGCGGTTTTACGATGCAGCTGCAAACTCTTCGAAATTGACCTTATCGCGGCCCGGCCGTAACCGTTGCACTGCGATGCACTTACGGCTCGTTCACACGGGCTGAATGCATCGTAACTGCAATTGCCTCTCGCTGCAATGTAGTCGCAACTCGTTAAAGCAACCGAATACAGAGCTCCGACAGGAATGACTCGATACGGTGTTTCAATTTGCCGATCACGTTTATAATACCCATAAAAAGTCTTGCTGCATCTCGTTGCATCTTCGACCTGCATTTCTACCGCACTGCGACGACGTTTCGCGATCGTTCCGATCGTTAAACCGAAGTCACAAAATCGAAAATCCTTCGAGAACGTAGACTCGAGTAGACAGCTCGTAGCAGTTTGCGACGTAATCGTAAACCCGCGTCGGTAAAAAGAAATATCGCAGTTATTTAATTACTCTTTCCTTTTGTTTTTTTTTTTTACGGTGGCGGTAACGATTTCACGCGATTGCAATTAAAATCACAGAGGTCTTTCGAAGGAGATGCAAATTAAATTCTTTCTTTTTTTAATGCGTAAAGGATAATGGAACTGGAAGATTGCATGTCCGGTGAAAATGCAATGGGAAAAAAAGAAACGCGAAAGAGGGGGAGGACGCGATGTGTCACGGAGTTTGTTTTCTCCATCAGGAGGAACGCTCCCCGATATTTTGCATGCGCGAATCGTGCAGCCGCGGCACGGCATGGTAACGGCTTTAATAATTATTTTTACAACGTTTCCGAGTATACGCGACCTTAGTCCGTCTCGGTTGGCCGGCTTGCAGCTGGCTTCCATACAACCCCGTCACACCGTGTACAAGGGTGTCCTCCTCCTCTCTACACGTACGAGCTCCCGATTCCACGCCGGTGAAAGTCTGAAATTCCGACCGCAACGCCGTTCGCGACACACGCCATTTGCACAATGAAATATTCGCTAATTGCCTGCCAGACATTTTTTCCTCTCCCACGACAATGCCGGCGACTCACGAGCAACTAGATCTTCGCAGTTATTCCGAACAATTGATAGGATTTTTGCTGGTTCGTTCGAAAAACAGAGGCACCGTGGTTAACCCTTCTGTAGTCCACCATCATAGTCTACATATTTCTATCTATAATTTGTTAATGTTCTTCTAACAGATATTAGAAAATTTCTCTGAATCTCTATTCTTTAGTCGATGATATATTAATTTAGAGTGTTACCGAGATCTCAGTGTTACCGAGATTTGTGCAAACGCTTAACCCTTCGCAACATGATTTTTTTAATTGGGATGAAAAAATTTAAGGAAGATTTGAAACATGATTTTCAGACAAATAAACCTAATTTAGAATAGTAGGAAAATAGATTCTTAGTTTACTATATACGAGATTTGTTAACTATAAGTCAGAAAAAGTAATAAAAAAAAGTTGAAATTTGTTTGACAATGTAATCTATGCATTTCGATTGACTGCAAAGGGTTAAACGAACTGTAAAATAAGTCACAGTGGAAATTGAGTGAAAAAATGTTATACAATGTTATCGAAGGTTTGCCGTGTTGGTATTGCGAATTTCTCGGAAGAAATGGCCGCTCGTTAGAGGTCGCACAGAGATGGAAGCGGCCAGGAAGAACGGCGTTGGCCTCAGCTTGATTCTTATTGTCACGTAACGAGCCAGTATATTATCACGTAATAAAGACTATGCGATAATGATAATAACAAGGATGGGGAGCGTAGTGGTTGAAAAGAAGTCTGCTTAAGGAGCGGATTAATAAGCAGTGGTATATGTAACAAGCCCTCCTACGACCTGCCAACCTTTTCGACCTTGTGGGAAAAACAGGCGGACCAGATAGTTGCGGCCCTTCTCCTGAGAAACCGAGTTCGTGGTAAATAGTTCTTGGCTTGATAGAAACGCGATTAACTCTCCTGCCGTTTGACTCTGCATCTCATTTCAATAAAAATAATATCTTATTATTACTCCAGAGAAATTCTCCTTCAAGCAACAGACGGAGCATTTAATCTTCGGGGGTTAATTTCACCCCCTAAAATCGTTTAGGTGAATGTGAAAAACATTTTCTTATCGTATGACTGTTTTAGTAATTGATTCATAGATTTAAATTTTTTAGATGAATTCTAAAAATTGCAGGAAAATTGTAGAAGTTTAAAGATTATAGAAAAATAATATAAATATGAGAAAATTGTAGAAAAGCATAAAAGTAGCATAAACATGTTACGAACGGATTTAAAATGCAGGAGAGCCTTGCAGATATGTATAAAAATGATAGGAATTTGTTACGAGGATTATGTTTGACGATCAAAATCCCAGATTACGGAATGAAAAGTGGATTCGTTGAAAAGAGAGAGAGCGAGGGAGAGAGGGAGCTGGTCCGTCGGATTCGCGAATATGGTAAGTTACAACGCGGTCGATGGAATGTTGAGTATAATCAGGGCGATCCATTGAACCGTGACTACCTTCCGTACTCTCGACTTTATAGCTAATAGAATGATAAGCGATGCAACCGCGTTTCCAATGAAACGTCCTCGTTGCTGGGGCATTCTGGATACGTGGCTCGCCGAGGTTTACAGATTGAATATGCTCTCAATATTTTCTGCAACCTCTACAGCCTCCGCAAAACTAGCGTTTGTTCACTCGGAAATCTCAAAAAATTATCGAATATAATTAAATTAAATATATATATATAATTAAAAACCATTTTGATCCTGTTGAAATAATTTAGATCGTTTCATTTTCTAAATTGATAATTATTTTCTTCAAGAATGTGTCTTGTAGAAAATTGAATGATCGTGGTATTTTCATGTACGGTTAATGATTTCCTCGTCCGATGTGTTTGGACTGGCCTGCCATTTTCACGGTACCAAAGGCGGCGTGGAAACGACGCCGCGAGCAGGTGTAACTAATGGATGTAACGTGCTTTTAAAACAGCGGGGGAATACTTAATACGTGTTTTTCTGGGCCATGTATTGTGCCTAGTGCACGCACTCGCTCCTGTAATTTCTTTATTCGAACGCCGCGCTTGAGAATCGCATTACTTTTCTTTTCTTTCAGATTTTTCCTTCTTATACTTCTTCTTGCTCGTACGCATATATATCATATTTAATCCAACTTTATTCCTCATTGTTCTATCATGTCTGTCATATCAAGATTTAATTTACAACTATTTTACTCTTGCTAACTCCTTGTTGTATTTTACATTTCAATAGAAATCGTACATTATTTTGCATAATTTTATTTACATTTCCCGGCATTTTGTCATTCGGAGACAAAATGATTTTTAGTTAAAAAATATTCTAAAAAATATACATCACAAGAATTATCGAAAATCAGGCTTTTAAATAATAAATACATAGACGATCAACATCAGCGTTTATGCGTGTACAAAGCAGGCGTACAGTCGCATCTTGAAAAACTACCCCTATAGAAAAGACCGTCATTTACTTTTAATCATTCCTTTCATAGAAGTGCATTTCTATTCCATTCCTGGTTGCCGCAATCGACTTAGAAAACATTTGTTTGCATATGTATACACCCGCACATGAATTATGCAATGATCTTCATAGTCTGTATTAGCTGTTGGTCATTTACGACTGGAGTCATTCGAACCCAGGCTTCCGAGAGCTCTTTAAAACTCCTCGAACGTTCCTCAGAAATGGTTACACGACAAATCATTTCACCTTTTCAATTACTCGTTTGTCATTTACAGTTTCGTTCAACGGCCACGCATTTCATCAAGTTGCAATTCATTTCGAAAGAAAGGAAGCATTCCGAGGATATTTAGGAAAGGGATACAGATGAAGTCAACCCCCGGAATTATTAAAATTGAATTACCTAACTTCTTGCTAAATTGAATAAACGAAACGTCACGTTACTTTGAAAAATATGCTAAAAAATTGTTAATAGCTGTTGCGAGTGATCTTGAGCAACATCAACTGTATATGTAGATGCGACATAAACCTCTTCACTATGGATTCAATCGAAACGAAAGTCTGCAAAGATTAGGGTATCGGTGCCGGGATAATCGAGAATACGTGTCGAGAAGCAGCGAACGGGTAGATGCATCGATTGCAAACAGGTGGATAAGCGATCGGAGGAGGCAATATCATGAACAGAGGGACGAGAAAAGGGGAGGAGCAGAAGGAGTAACCCGAAGTCCGCAGGGAGGATGGTAACTGACCTAACCCGCGTTTCTCTGGCCGCGTTAAGTAGGATGCAACACGAGGGCGTCCTTGTGTTTGGCTCTCTCTCTCTCTCTCTCTCTCTCTCTCTCTATCTGTCTCTCCCTCCTCGGTAACCATCCCTCCGTATTAAGATATCAAATGGCCAAATTCGAAGTCCCCTTTCCAGATGTCATGCGCCGCCTTGAGCACGAGCCATCGAGAGTAGACCCCGAACAGAGAGAGAGAGAGAGAGAGAGAGAGAGAGAGAGAGAGAGAGAGAGAAAGTCACACCGGGGCTACCCTTTTCTCTACTCTGGTAATGTATCGCTTGCCCTCCCAGCCCTTGGAGAAACTCCGGGGAACACCGGAGGGGGTGGGTGGGTTCGGTATCATGAATGAAATCCCTACTGGAGGGTCGAGTCTGGGGTGCCTGACCCTCCGTACCCATACCATACGCCCCGTGTGCCGAGCTCCTGGCCCAGCAGCACTTGCGATCTCGAAACAATAACATCACCACGTGGACAAGGTCCAAGTGTGTCCCTGGTGGTTTACCTGTCGACGTCAACTCCCTTCGGTGACACCTAACCCCGACACGGGAACGCCAAATTTTTGCGGTCAAGGTCTTCGAACTACAGAAAAGCGTTTACGAGCACGCTGCAAGCTTCCGAAAGTACTTAGGGGTAGGCTCTCGTATCTAGGTTTGCGAGGATGTGAGATGCCTCCTTCTCATTTCTTCATAATGCAAAGATGGGGTTTCTTTCCGTGGTCAAAAGAGCTCGATAAAAGTCCTATTTTTACGTTTGCAAGACGTATTTTGCATTATATATATATTCGGAAACATGCAAATAAATAGTTAATAGTAATCTGAACTTCCACATCGCACAGGGCCGATAATCGGGTAGTCCCTCACTTTCCAGGGTTGCGACGATCCCGGGAAGTAGTGCGTAAATGCATTTCAGAAGAAAAAAATTTCCGGGAAACTGAGAGAAGTTGAAACGATCGAAGTCCTTGAAATTCGAGGCTAACGATCGTCCTCGTCTGAAAAGATGAAACAGAGTTGTCGGATTCGAGGAGTTGTCCAACGCGTCTTGGATGCCGGACGGAAAGAAAAAGGGTGTTGGTATGATAGTGTGAAGAGCAACGGTGGCAGCGAAATGGGGCGCGGGCGAACGAAACCGTGATAAAGTGGAAAGCAGAGGTTGGCGAACCCTCGATCGTGGAAAGGCCCTCGCCGAATGGAAGCGAGCGACCGTTGCACAAGGGTGGTGTGTTACGATTGTTGGCAGGGTCGGGGACACGACTGTCTGCTGCGGAGAAATCCGTTCCATTCCCGATATCAAGGTCATAAGACCAAAGCAAATCGACCGGGCCAGATCTCGCGTGCTCTTTAACCCTCCAAAAACCGTGCCGGAGTCATTTTTGAGCCAACGCAGCGCGATCGGAAATCCCACACAAGGTCCTCCAGTTACATTTTATCGCGTTTTTGCGTTACGCTTAATAGCGTTTCACCACTGAGCGTGACGGTTCAGACTCGTTCGCTGCGTGTAAAGGATTTTTCCCTTGCAAAATCGTAAAAATTTGTAAGAAAATTGGATACATTCTGGAAGCTCGAAGGCATGCTGTATAATTTAAATAAAATTTCCAAGTGAGCACAGAGAGGCTGTTTACCGCGAGTAAGGATAATGTAGGAAACACGTGTTGCACGATTTTTAGGGGAAATCGAAAACGATTTGAAGTGCCCGTAATGATACTTTCGTGGTCGCGTCGAAGGTCTTGCCGGTTCTCGATGGGTAGCGTTCCTCGAGCGGCTCGTTATTATGTTTAATAAGATACACTTTATCTTTAACGCGGCAGATGCTGTGCAAACGATTCCCGGGAGCACAATAGGCCAAGCGAAGGTCATAAAGAAATGATTCTTCGTAAAGGCTCCTCCGTAGAAAAAGAGTGATTCTTGCCGGTCGCAGCTGGCCGACATATGTCCGGCACGGCAAGAATCATCCGGCGCTTCGCCGTTAAACACGTGAAAACCAGCCAGCCACTTTTACGAGAGAGCCGGTCGCATTAATGACCCCGCCATAACGATAAGTAAATAGTTTATTGCTGAAGAGAACGGGGGGAGGGGGATGAGGGGAAAAATGTCGGGAAACGATCTTAACGATCCGTTTCGAATATTCGAAGGCTTCGCGGCGCAATTATTCCCTACGGGACGAAAATTATAACGAAAGGAGGCCGGCACGCCGCCGGTTATATGGTAATAACCGTAATGCCGACCTACGTTACGGAGAATCAATGTTGCGATTTTCGAAATCGTATATTACACGCACCGATTTATACTACCGAAATTTGTTAGGCTTCCTCCCTCCCTGCGCGCATTCTTTGTTAATCGATATCCTTTCTTGGGCTATTATTAAACGGATGTTTATGCCGACGCGGTATGCTTGAATATGCAAATCACAACAAAAGACAAATTTTAACAACGGTTGATAAAGCGCGCGGGATATTTTTAATCGGCGGTGCGCCTTTGACAACGGCCGCGTGATGTAATTTGTTGATCGTTGCAGTTTTTCGTCGACGAAAATTCACGGAGTTTTTCGTCGCTGTTCTAACTGAGAATATGGGAATAGGAGATTTGTGGTTTGGTGAGTGTACGACGAAATGCGTTTCAGCAGTTTCCCTGAACGATGACCGACGCCAGCCAGCAGCGTCAGAACGCTCGAAAGGACCCTCAGGTCCTCGTAAATCAGCTGTGTGTGCCAGGTCAAAGCAGCGGTGTCGAGAGAAAACGGCGCAAAAAATACCGAACAGCTGAAATTCGAGTCGACGTGTGACTTCGAATACACTTTCTCGGCTTTCCTTTTTGTTCGATGACGACTGACGACCGACCGTTCCACGTTCGACCAGAAATTGTTCTCGCACGAAACGATGACGGTCACGCGAGAACGTGCTTCGTAAATATTTCTGGAATCCCGGGGTCGATTTTCAAACGACTTTTCCAAATAATACTATTATTTTCACTTGACTTTATTCTTCTTATTCTTGCTACACACCTCTTTCCATCCGGCCATTAATACAACCTAATGAATTCTAATGAACGCGCAGAGAACGATAAACTGGAACGCGGAAGCGTCTGATGCGGGACCAGTCCACCCAAACAGCCTTCGCTCTAGGGTCAAGGCTCCATCTCTCAGACATAATATCACCATCTCACCCACCCCCAAAGGTCAATACACGGCCGTCGTCCGTCACGTCGACTATTAAGCCTCGTGGAAACGTTTGGCGCGTAGAAACGCCGCCTTCAAGAACTACAAACGCCTACTCGTACTCGCTCTGAATGATCCGTGGCTTTCATATACTCTGCAGACATCATCACCGAGTATCATATATTTAGCGACGGAGTTGCACTCCGCTCGAATCATTCTCGACGTTCCACAATTTCACGCTCCAATAAAAATTAAAATTACCACATGTACGTCAGATTAATGATTTCTGGATATGCAAGAAGAAAAGGGAACATCGGTGTTCGATAGGAGCCAAGTCGAGAACCGGAAGTGGCAGCTGTTCTCCTGGTAAATGGGGAAAAACGAGCCGACTAATGGGTGAGTTTTCTAGGTGCGGTATCTCGCGCGAAGCAGCTTTTGCTCTCGTCCCTGACCCGTCGGCCGTTGACGACGGTGTATCGTCGTTTCGACGGCTCGATGACACGGAGAACTTCCGTTCGTGAGCGTCGACGGCATTCCGACGTCTCTCTTTCGTTCCTCCGTCACACGGTGAATGCGTCAGCTCGGTCGCGTTTCTCTCTGCACGACGGGGAGAGAGCGTGTACCGAGTACGCACAGTGTAAAGAAAGAGGAAAGAAGAGGCGAGAGGAGGAGCAAGAGGATACGTATGCAACGCAACGATATATAAATTGATTAGGCTGATCCCGAGCACGGCCGGTAGTTTCGTTCGAGCCGGCTCGGCTGCGATCGTGGATAGAAAAATCCTGGGAACGAGACCCTCGCCACAAGAGGCCCGAGAGCGAGCCAATGAAAATAAAAAGGATGTCAGATTGCCGCGGCGTCGGAAGTTACGGATTAAGTTAGGAAGTAGACAGTTAATGTCGCTTCGGAGAGAGACAGACGGACGGACGGACGGACCGACCCGGTCGCGATCAGAGAGACAGAGAGAGACGAGGAGAGAACGACAACGGAGAAAAAGAGAGATCGTTCAGCGTGGATACATTGGACAAACTGTGTTCGTTCATTGGTTCGATCGCGGGCAGCGCCATTGAAAAATTGCCGGTGGCTGAACGCGGATGTTTTTTTCCAGAGCACGATTCTGCGATACCGAAACGCGGTTCGCAAAACGATTTTCAACTGTTTCCCGCAATCCCTGCATCGATCTTTCGCTGATCATCCGTCAGATTCAGAAAATTGATGGGATTCGTTCGGGGGTGAGGATAATTTTTTAAATTATCGGGGATTATTTGGGGATGATTCGAGAAGGAATCTGTTCGATCATTCAATAATTAATTTAACAATGACTGAAAGGATTCGCATTGAAAAAATTCTAGATGATGTAAAAGAAATTTTCGAAGATCAATTTCTGATGTAAAGTAGTTGGATCACTTATGGTATCGTGTATAAATTTATCTTAGTAAAATATCTGAGTATGGACCTGCTGTTTTTAGGGAGGTTCTGCGGGATCAAGATACGCGATTGCGAAGCAGCATTCACGCGAAGCACGTCTCATTCATGGCACAGCGAAGAGAGCGTGCGTGTCATCGTGTCGTTATCATTCGGAGGATGACGGCCGAAGTAGCCGCCTTTGATCCTTAACAGGCGGTAAAGGAGGAGCGGCGACGCTGATCCTCGAGAGGATCTGGTTTTGCTTCTCGCTGCTGTTCGAGTGTGTTCGTCGGGTTCGCGCGCTGTCGACTCCTGAAACGGCTCTCCTCTAATTTATCGCTCCGATAAGGATACACCTGCCCGAGTACTCGTAACGCGGTTCTCGGAAACGTATTTTCTTTACTGACCTGCTAACCGGGACATTCTTTTATTTCCGAACACCGTTCTACCGTGCACATTCTTCCCTGTAACTGCTTGTTGAATTTGCAACGTGCAAAAGCCGACGCGTTTTTGCTCTTTTCCTTGTCCCGAGGCTCTGTTACAGGTTCATCGCAAACCGAATGCCAGCCGGGCTACTTTCTTGAAACGTCCTATACATGCTCTTCACGTTTAAAACGTTTAACGTTTAACGTTTAACAAACCGTTAACTAAACACAAAATCCTAGCTCGGAGGAGTTGCTTCGAACGATCTGTACAAATGAAAATTTTGTAACAAAAACTGGTTTTTGCGAACAGCCTGTACAATTCAGCCGTAAAGAATCCAGCGCCACTTTTGAGCGAGCCAGTAAATCGAGACGATTTATTTCATCAGCAGTAACGATCGCCACCCCACCGATTAGTTGTCTTGTTTATATTATGCTAAACAAAACATTCCCGACCTTTAATCATTCCGGCGTTCTGCTTGGCTATCTGGTTTTCGCGGGCGCGCGCGTTCGTGCATTACCGTGGTGGGGAAGAGACGAAGGAGTTTCGCGGGGTAGTGGGTTATTATGTTAATTAATGTGTTAATACGGGCAGACCGTATAAAGCGGTAATTAATGCATTAATGAGAGTACGCGGGCCTTAATTTCGCGTCACTAGAAAAAAGATGAGACGAAGGAGATGATGGCCGGGAAAAGCTAGATAAATTTAACTGACAAAGTAATTACCGGCCCAAGCGAGCGCGCAATTTTATACACGGGCTGCGTCGCGTCCCATCTCTCTCTCTCTCTCTCTCTCTTTCTCTCTCTCTCTCTCTCTCTCTCTCTCTCTCTCTCTCTCTATCTATCTGTTTGTGTCTCTTTTCAGGACGTGCGTGCACGCATCTGATAAACGGGAACGCAGCACATGTCACGCACACGCGTGACGTTTAACGAGCGTCGAAATAAAATACGGGACCCGAGGCAAAAGAGGACTTGCAAGAGCCGATCGAAAGAAGACACGCGGGAAACAGGCGAATGCTCGATGCCCTGCCATTCCCGTAAGCTGCTCGACGGTGTAATTGAATGATGTTCCCGGCGCGCCTTGCCCGCAAGGTTTCTATCCCTTCGACAAGCAGGACGTCTTAATGGTGGATTCAGGGCGGTTCGGGCTGACTTAGATCGATGCCTACAACGGGAAAATACCGAGCTCGCACGGTTAAGGTTGCGTCGAGGATGACACCGTTCGGGTCTGGGTTATGCTCGCGAATTTTAATTGGTGATTCTGTTGTGGGAAGGGTTGGATCTGGGTTAGATCGTGCTAGACCTGCCGTGGGTCTGCTTCGTTTAAACCTGGCCTGGATCTGGGTTAGCTTGCTGTTAACCAGCAATTAAATTTGGGTTACACGGTAACCCTCCTCTCTCCGTTATACTCAACGTCGATCATCCTTCTTTCTCTAGAAAAACGGTCAACTTCTATCAGGGATTATTGTAACGTTTCGCGTTAACCCTCGGCCGACTCTTATTTTACATACTATAAAATTTCCCAAAAATGTGATGTGATAAATGAAGTTTATTAGTTTAAAATGTGAAGCAAAAATGGCTGAGAAATATCATAGAATCTTGTATGCAACAATTTCTGAGGAGCGTACGAGGGTTAATAAATATTTTGTATGTTTGGTGAACCACCCCCTGTACTTGAGGGCGAATTGAGGTTGAATTTTCGAATTTTTCCTGTAAGAAGACGGAGAAGAAAGGATTGCGAAAGGTACGAACCGTCGAAAAAAGGAAATATGCTCTTGTGCACACAAAACGTTCGACACGCGAGACGAATCGGCCCTCTGGCCGGGACCCAATTACACGCGACGAACACGGTACGGAATCCCGTAGTCCGCCGCGACATTTGCATGGGGTTATGAAGAAATTCTTGAGGCAACGGGCATCATTCACGGGAATCCCGGCGATTTTAATTAAACCCAACGACCGGACGAACAATGGGACGAGAACGTCACCGGAATCGAGCGTCGCTCGAAGAATTCTGGAACCTTCTCGAATTCTATCCTCCAATACATGTTTTTCCTCACCGTGACACCGAGCTAGTAACGCAGTGCTCCATAATTATATTCAATCTTCAAACAAAATCCTGTCGATTTTCAAGATAAACGATGAATTTTCTCAAGACAATGATCTTGAAAGAACTTTTTTCGATAGAGTCACTGTTCCGGTTTCACCGCACTCATTCAAATCACCAGAATAGAAGATACTCTAATTGTTTCGTGCCTCTCCACGCATTCAAATCGCCAGACTACACGAGAATGTTTACATCGATACCAGTTGAATCGATCGAAAATAATTGAAATATGCTGTTCGTTGAATGGTTTTTCTACAGAGATATTGATTGTTCCAAAAAGTTTAGCGTGCATTTCACGAGCAAAGATACCAAGAATCCATGTATCTCCGCTGTCGACCGACGAAGCCTATCGATATATCGCCGCTTTATCGAGGCAAATATTTAGGTATGGCCGTCTTACCTGAGGTTCGAGATCACCTATGTCTCTTGTACGTTAACGAGGACAGTCACAGATAAATTTATACGTATCGCACGAAGATACACGTGCTCGGCTTTCTATTATCGTCGGAGATTCATGATCCTTTCACGTGGAATCGCTCTTTCCGTTCCGGCGAACCGACTAAAAATTATATAATTATACTCAAACAAAAATCATCAAATTTTTACTTCGCTGATTACGTCTACTTGTTAGACTACTCCTTTTCTTATTAATATTAATTTTTTATAACTGATCGACTTCCCTTTCATTCTAGTCTTGCTATTATTATAAAGAGTCACTGAACTCTCTCTCTCTCTCTCAATGATGTTTGTTGACATTCCTGATACTTTATTAATAAAAAAAAAATGAAGACGAATTGTCGTTGTTTGATCGGTGACTTTCGCTGCCAGTTTTCAGACCAGATAACTAAATTTTGAGGAAGGAATTGCCTAAAAGATTACGCAAGAAGGCTGAGAAAAGGCTTTAACGAATCTCGTCTATAGGTTTAGAACCGGGTGGCCCTGAAGGGTGTCAAGTTCTATGGGACTCGGTCAGTTAGTTGGGGAACGGTTCACGGGTATTCGAATTCCACGTGATCCGCGATGTGTATGCGTCCGTATGCATATTATAGACGTGCCGGTGCATAATGTGTCCCGTGTACGTTCTTCGATCGCGATGGCGGGTTCGTCATTGAATAATTTGTCGCGGAGACGGAAGTGCCGGGCAATTTTCTAAGAGTCCATCGTTTTAACGGCCGCCGCTACGCATAATGTCGTTTATCAACTAAAAGTTTCGCCTTTACCTCGAACGCCAATTTTCACCTCACCCATTCCAATTTTCACCGCTGCTCTCATTCGTCGCGTCAATTTCAATTCTGAACCGTTAATTCTACATGAAAATCATTTATTCGAGAACTTAAAAATTGAAACATTCGGATTCGAGATAGAAAAGATGCAAAAATTAATTTCTAGATCTGGCCGAATAATTGAGCATCATTTTTTGGGAATGGCAAAGAGTTAATTAGCGTTCGCGAAATGTAGAAATAATTGGACAAGCGAAGTGACGATCGTCGGTTCGGCCTGGGAAACGAGTGAATCTGGAGTAAATTGAGTTAGAGAAACGGACTCGTTCAAGGAAAAATGACAAACCTATGAATAAAACATTTTACGAGCTCGGTTATTAGACACTTTAAAGCTCTCCCCTTTCCCGTCCGCCGCCGCGGGGTTTAATTGTGCATTAGTGCATCGGTTCTGAGATCTCTGTGAGTCACGTTTTAACGCTTCGGAGTTGGCGGGCAGCGTGCACCGCGCCGCGCGAACAATCATTTGAAATTGTAATTGGTAACTCCCTTTCGAGGGCCGTATTGCCTCAAGGGTTATTCATGCTGAAAAGAAAAATTACGTGAGAAACTGGATAGAAATGAGCCTCTCCGACGAGAGACTGATTTATATTAGCCCTGGATCGCGTGGTATAATTGGTTCGCCGAGTAACACCGGTGGTTCTGTTTGATTATTAAACATTGGTAATTATGATTGAATCGACACCTGTCATTTATACATCATTCATTCGAAATTGATGTTAACAGACGGCGTTATGTGGAAAATGCCGGAGGTGCTTATTATAGAAAGTATATAGTATTAGTATGCTGGATGGTAATTAGAAAATTAACCGAGCTGCTGTACTGGATTCGACTATTTTAAAATTCATAACTCTTGCACCGTGTACGCTGACTGCTTCTTTATTCTTCTATACCACTTAATCGTCAGAAATACTTAGACAAAATAAAAATTTTAAATTACCCGTGATATTCAGAAAGAAGATTTCCTATTTCAGTCGAGTTTGTTGAAATTTAGGTGAAAAGCATGATTCCACCATGACGAGAACGTGTTTTCGATGGAGATCGGGTCTGAACGGTGGCAATTTGATGACTCGGAGGATCGGAGGAAGGAGCGGGAATTAAATAAGAACTTCGGTGAAAGGAGCAGCGCGTTGCGACGGCATTAAATGACACTTTTAATGATCGGTTACGTCGGAAGAATACCTAAGGGCCGTTGATTTGCTCGTAAGGGGACGCGTTTCCTCGAGGCGTGAAATTTATCGCGGAACACGGCGAGCAGCCGCTTGGAAAATGCAAAAATGAACGTGAGAGTGTAGAGAACTTGGTTGACCACCGTTACGGCGTTGTCGACGTCGCCGTCGCCGTCATCATCATCATCATCATCATCATCATCATCACCATCATCATCATCATCATCATCATCATCATCATCATCATCATCATCGTCATTATCATCAATCCTTCAGGGCGCACGGTGCTCGCGCACAGACGCGTAATGTATGTCTGTAGGTTAATGCAATTCACTCAGATCTCATTGGGTGAATTGTACCGGCGGAGAATTGATTGATTGGCTGTTTCGTTTCAGCCTCGTACAATACGAGCGACGACGAGCGAGGAGCGTCCGTCTGTCGCGAAAACGACGCCCGATCATCGTACCGCTGCGCTCGCTGCATGTGCATCGTGCATCGTGCGTGTGCAACAGGACCCACGCGCGCACTATGCCCGTGACCGTGACTATCGGACGCCATTTTGCCGGCGTGCGAGCTCGTTCGCGATCGGTACACGCTTCCTGGGCCCCCTCCTTTGTCCGCGAAAATCCTCACGGAAATCCTCCCCGTCGCAAATTGCACGTTAACCTCTTAACACTGACCCTACCATCGCCGGACAAACTGATCGGTTCGAGATTATTTATTTTACAAAAACAGAGTAAACGACTTCTTTCTCTGCGAGTCTAGAAGAATCACTTTAGTAAACGACGTTTGATAAATATGTTAGAAAATGCACTTGATCGGAATTGTGAGAAACAATGGTAAAAATTGATTTTTACACACTTTTTAGCTGGGCCAATAACGAAACGAGTCTAATTCTCGTACGGTCGCACTTCGGTGAAAGAGAATGTTTATGTAGCAGGAACAAGTTCTTAAGGAAACAACGACATATTTAGGAAGTACTTTATCACTATATCTCCGAGTATCTAAAGTCTTCTATCAGCATTCTCGGCTCGGTAATACCTTCCCATCACGATAACTGCAGTCCGATAGTTGGGCGAGATAGTAAGGTCGATGGAAGAGGATAATCTCATGGTCAATGTTTATGAGCGTAAACGAGAAGGAACAAACCGCGACGAGGACGCGTAAAACTCGACGAACCAAACCCGAACATAATTCAAAAGCATCCATCTTGACTAACAGACTACAAAACTGTTATGCAAAACAACAGTGTTCTAGTTTAATTGCAAAAACCAAGAGATTTTAATCAAGCTCGAAAAAATTCATAGTTATTCTGATCAGGATTTTTCAATCGGAAGATGGTGGATCAACTATGATAAACGTTCTTTCACGACAATTCACAACGTTCATTAAGAGATATACAATTAACACCATTTGAAAGAAAAATTAATTCAACTAAGCTTCGCTGAGAACCACCCATTCCCCATATATGGCACAATAGGCACTCATGCATATTCAAAAGTTAAAGCATAGCAATTTAATTTTCCATTTAATGAACGTTTAATGTACCGTATGTGGCAGATCCGACTGAATGCAATTACTTTAATTTTGTGGGAATTTTTGCAGTCATTATCCAGCACTTGGAAAACCCTTAGCGCTCGAAGGGGGACTCGCAGTCACCACTAACTAAAAATTGCTGTACCGTTATACAAAACATTGTTTAGATAAAATGAAAAAACAATTTTAAATGGAATTATTCTAGATCGAAAGAAATGTTTAATTTTCCAGTTGAAACAGATTCGAGCGTACAGGGTTAAGTAACCCTTTAAAAGTCGGATGCAATTCGCTTTGGAAAAATCGTAGCGACTGTGTTCGAACAAAGGGAGGACAGGAAAGGAACGATCGAAAGTGAAAAATGGAAAAAAAAGTGTGAGAGAGCGTCGAAAAAAGAAGCGTTTCGGTGGCTGAACGGTAGACCGTTACGTGCTTAGACGTCGCAGACAATGCCGGATATTTTTATAGCGATTCGCGACGGCAGCTACATCAACACGACCGGTTTTCCACTCCGCGTTTGAACATCTGCCGCCTCGGTTCACGCGGTCTTTTTCACTGTGTAAGTGAGCACAGGGAGAGAGCAAGAGAGAGAGACAGAGAGAGAGAGATGCATGCGTGAGCGCGTGAATGCACGCGACGCGATGCACGCAATGAAATCGGGAAAAGCCGGCGTGAGAGACTTCGACGCGTGGTTCACCTGGCCGAGAAATCATCGTATGGCCCTGGGCCGCGATGAATGATGATTCAAGATGATTTTAGACGACGCTGGTTCGTTTCTCGTTGGTTTGGAAAGGGATATCTTTGATGGAATTATCTTACCTCACTTTATCAAGATAACAGGAACGTATCCATCCAAATTTTTAGCCATCTCATCAATATAAATTACATTATACAATACAAACGTACTTTCATTTTCGAAAATTTTAAAATGCCTATCGATTGAGTCAGTATTATATTATTATATTTAGTTTTTTTTCTGCATGTCCCTTCTATCTTATTAGACAAGTAATCTTCTATCTTTCCCTTTTTTTGTAAATATTTATGTCAAAGGGCTTCAGTCCGTCTATAACAAATAATAATAATAATAACAATTCCATATGTGCGCGTTGACCAAGATTAGTTGCCGTCAATTGAGTCTGGATTCCCCCAAAAAAAACCACGTAAAACACGGCACGATAGGTGTCCGAAGTGCGGGATGACGGATGACAGCATCGCGGCGTGCTCCGATTCGCCAGTCTGCGCAGCGCAGGATGCATCTAATCCGTTTAACATGACAATGAGGAACTAGAGAGACCGACGGGCGTCATCGATTCTGGGGCAAAACGCTCTCGCGGGAATAACAAAAGGCCAGGTATATCTCGGGTAATCGGTGCTCTGTGTTCGATGGAAGGGGCTAACTAGAAAGAGAGAACCCTGATAGACTAAGAAAGAGAGAGAGCGAACGAGCAAGCAAGCGAGAGACAGAGAGCCAGGTCAGAAATATAATAATTGTAGACAGCTGGCCTCTAGCTGGGATAGTATCGGTTGTTCATGACACCCGTGTTAAATTGAACGACGCCCTGCGCTCTATACCGATGACGATTATTTATTTTCTTTCCCTGATTGCTCTTTTCGATCGACTTTCTCCCGCTCCACTATCGATACGGTCCTGACCCATTCGCTTGCATTATGTGACACTTTTACGGCACAATGCTGCTTGATTCGGACAGAAATTAAATCTTGGTGCAATAAATTCTGGGTTCTCATTTCCGAGCAACTCCGTCCCGCATCGTTAATATTTGCTACACTCCATTTTTCTATTATGTTTAATATATTCAATAGAAAAATGAAGTGTAGCAAACATGAATGATGCGAGACGGATTTGTCTCCTAAATGAGAACCAACAATTTATTTCATCAAGATTTAATTTCTGTCCAAATTAATATGCATCTGAAAAACGACGCAACGCAGACACCCATGGTTAATTAACAGACACGAACAATCTCGAGGAATCACGAACATCTTTTCCCGAAATGTATAGTTTACGTTCAACTTGTGTATCCGATTGAACTAAACATCCGGTCGCATCTGCGTTTCCTCGAGGCTGGCCGCGGACGTATGCTTTTCCAGCCCCGTAAAAGGAAATGGATTTCCTCCGCACGTGGTCCTCGTTTGGTCTCGTTTCGACACAGCCTCCGTTTCAGGGCTCAACAACGGGACGGAACAGAGAACATCTGTCCCAGTGTGCCGTGGAACAGTTGTCGGCCGTGCGGCCGCCATTAAACGCGACCGTACAGGGAAACCGGTGAACGAATCGATTCTCCGCTCACCCTCCATAGAGACGCACGGGATCACAAAAATTACTATTATTATTACAATCCTTGCCGAAGGATTCAGCACCAAAAACTTTGTATATCGAACTGTGCGTTTTTCTGCAAAACGAGAATTCTCTTCGTTTCTGTCGCATTTTTATATAAACAGGTAAGTTAAATCGGCAGGAAATTATATCATCGAATAATATTCACCCTTAGCACTAAAAATTTCTGTACCATTATTCAAAATATTGTTTATATTTAAGTATTGTGTTAGGGTATTATATCAATTCCATATTCGTGCAAAGAAGAGTAATTAATATAGTAGAATGGAATTATTCTAGGTCGAAAGAAATGTTTAATTTTCCAGTTATAATAGCTCCGACTGCATAGGGTTAAACATATATTTTTATTATAAGTAATTTTCATTAAAATAATAATTATTATTATAAGTTGAGTGAAATCTTTTCTTTAATACGACAGAACTTTACTTCCTTGTATTATAACAGTTATGGTTGAATAGTTTTCGTTGATCCGGGGCGCGGCGTTGGAGAGCCGCGAATTAATATCGGCTCCGAAACTGATCGCTGATAAATCATCGAGGTCTTAACCGTGCCGCGGGATTAACGAGGGAAAGCCACCGGGGACCAGATGTGCCAGTCATTTCTAGGAAAGATGGCGGACGGCCAGCGACAGCCTAAATGATCCTGTGCTCCAGCACACCCCTTCTTCCTCCCAGCCACTAACCTTCCTCCATCTTCTCTCCCTTCTTCCTCCCTCGTGTACCCTTTTTCTATAGCTCTCCTCTCTCTCTCTCTCTCTCTCTCTCTCTCTCTCTCTCTCTCTCTGCACTCGACTCCGTTTAATTGCCTCGAAGAATTTGCGTCGGAATCCTTGCTCCAACGCACACGTGCGCCCCTGGCTACGCATCCTGCTCTAAATCAATCGACCCACCCACCCCTCGAGCAACCACGCACCAATAGATCGCGATTTTCGAAATGGCTTGCCGAGTCGAGGGGGCTGCTGCTGCAATCGCGTTTTCTCGCGACGATCAAACACCCCAGCTACTAATTGCTTGCCTTAAATCTCGTATAAATTGCATTGCATAATTTACGAGGTATAAAAACATTTTTCAATCTTTGCTGAACATTTTTACTTTGCATAAAGATCCGCAGTCTAGTTCTTAACTAACCTCGCTTTGAATCGTAAAATTTTACAATTTTATCTTGATCATTTCCTCCCTTGTCGAAGCTAATAAAATCATGAAAAAATTCCTCCTCAAAATACAGCAGCTCGAAACTCTACGAAAGAGTCCGCAAGATTGAAAACGGGGGGTGAAAATCGACGGGGTTCGAATTCTATAATCGTGACGAAAGTGTGTCGCAACGTCCTGCAAAATCCGTGAAGGGGGGTGGGGGTGAGAAAGGTATAGATGGTGGCCGTCCCATAAATTCCAGAAATTCAAAACCGTAGGAAGAATCGGCGCCGAGATTTTTCTACAATGTGTCGCATTAGCCACGGGGGAAAAACCCCCGTAGAGAAGGAGGCGACGTCGAAGAGGAGCCGAGGCCGCGGTTGCCTGACCCCGTGCATCCTTACAGAAAGGATCTCCCATGGTAACCATAGTAACAGTACAAACACGATGGCTGACGAGCTTCCGGTTTCGCCCCGCGACAGCTGCGAGGATCTAGTTTCTAGGCCTGCATCGGGAACAGAGAGAAGCACGCAGCATCGAATCTCTCCCGCTCTCGTTCTCTCTTCGGTATCGAAAGAGAGCAAACCCTTGGAGAAAAACAGGAATCGATTCCTGCTACGGGATCCGATCTGCCGCTTTTCTCCTGTTTACCTTCGTTCCCGCCTCGAGCGGTGATTAATGTTTACCACGAAATCGAATTGCATGCCCGTTTAATGAAACTGCACCCGATATCGATCCCGAACCGCCTCGAATGGGTTAGGAAGCTTGGCGTTCCGATTTCTTTCTGCCGATCGACGGTGATATTTCACTGGAAATCGCCGTGTACTCGGTTCATCTATTTTTTTTATCTTCTTTCTGCGACTGCGGGTCTGTACATTGTCGTCGAACTTGGAGATTTATTTGAAGGAACTGGAATTGGACGATGCTATCGTTTACGCGGTGCAGCTAGCAGTATATGCTAACGGTTAAATGAAATTGCATCGTGCCATTCTTCGGACATTTTTATGCCCTGTGATAGAAGCTTGTTTTTCTATTGTTCTTGGACATTTCGATTCGCTCGAAAGAAATTTCAAGGATTAACTCTTAGCACTGGAGTGGTGAATTTGAGACGTTAAATGAATTTGTTGCGACGGCAACACCGGAGGCCGACAGTACCGGATCGTACAGTCTCCAAAAAATGGGTCCAGACCCCATTGCTGACTCGGTAATACAATCGAATGAGAAACAGTGTCTAGAAGAGCCACGTTTTTGAGAATGATTTTGCGGGTTAATCGATCGAAATCGGAGCTCAATTAGTCTCGGTGCCTGTAATCATGGTCACGTCGTTCCGATTGGACCAATTAAGAAGCTCCGAGGGAGAGAGAGAGAGTCCTTCCATTTTCGCGGGAGCAATTTGAAGCGGTGCGCGTCAGCCGCCGCCGTGCGCGCACTCTCCCCACAGTCGGTGCCATGGTGTCCCATGGCGCAAATAAATCATACGTAAGTGTGCTTACGTGTCGCCGCGCAGCCGGCGTTCTGCGCGATCGGCAAAGATGAAAATTAATCGCCCCGGCAGACCTGTCGTTGGTGCCTCCGCACATATATTTGTTTTTTTCTCTCGCTTTGAACGGGTCCCGGTCCTTCGGCGATGTTCGAGATTTATATAAACCGTTTTGCCAGCGACAAAGGGGACACCGTAATTCCGTTTAACGGGATTATAAGGAGTTCCGAGCGGTTCAACTAATCCGATACAGCCATAGATTTCAACCCCTTTGCGCACGGTCTACACTTGCTACTTGTTATGCAAATTTATTTGTTGCTCCGCGCGTCCACTATTCTTCCTCATCTCTGATCGATACACTTTATCGTCCTCTTATGAGATCATTGTTCTCTTCGCTGTTTATTCGCAGCTTTATTTGTTCGAATCTCCGTTTAATTGTGTTCTCGCGAACTTTGAAATGTTGGAATAACCGGAACGACTAGTTTTATGTACAGATCGCGTGCACGAGTTTTGAGCACAGGTCGGTTCGTTTGTCCCATTGTATTTCCTTCTTAGTCACAATCTTATAAATGATAACAGCTCGAACGTGGAGGTGTGTGCGCGTGGCGAGTTCATCAGTTGGGGTCACCGATGACTCACAAGGGAAAATCGTTAGAGCAATGTGTTTAACAATGAAAAATTACGTCGACAAAAACTACATCCAATGCTGTTTATTTGCTGAATTAGATGGTAATCGAAACGAATGAAAATTACAATCAAGAAATATATGAAATCACACTGAACATTTCGCAAGCTTACAAATGAAAAATTCAGTGAATCGTGTTTTCCTGTGGTAGATACAATTCGCATCGGCATTAATTGAAAGTGCCGAGTAATTCGCAAGATTTCGGGATGATTAGTAAATCTGGCAACAGCGATTACAATGATTACAGAGGGCCCGCAAAGCGTGTCGCAGATCCCATAAATCAAATGTCGTGAAACGTCCCTCGCGAGCGGAGTCAATCAATCTGGCCGGCGGATTCGACAGTCGAATCCCATTTAATAGCTGCAGGCTCGTCAATGTGATCCACGCGTGGATCCACGGGCGATCTCTCGGACCCCGATCCGTCCGATCGGGAGAGAGCTGCAACGGCAATTGCAATCCCGTCCAAGTCATCTGCACCAATGGCACGAGCCGCGGAACGAAGTAAGCCACTGGCTGATTCCAATTACGGATCTCGCCATTACTTTTAAACCCACGCCCGAAAATCAGCTCAGAGATTCTGCGTTTCTTCTTCATCCTGTATACACTGTTTCTATCTCTCTCTAGATCCCCCTCTACGAGGCCGCTAATCGATCCCTGGCTGCCGCCTACCTTGATTTATGTTGCACGCTAATTACGCTCATTTACATGAGGATAGATCAAGCTCCGGCCAATTAGTGTCCCCCCCCCCCCGGGTACCGATCGACGGGCCACGATCCGCCACGATAATCCCGAGGATCGCGTCTTCGCAGATCCTTCGAGATTCTGATTAGCCGATCGATCCACCGGCGTTTATGCGAATAATGGAAACTGTTTGCACCGTTTCCTCCTCTTTCTCGGCGAGCTAAAATATTTATAATCCACTGTGTATATTATCGGTGTTTCGCCTGATATTGGCCTCGAGATTGAATTGTTGATTGTTGACGCGGTAATTGGCTCTGGGACCATTTTGATCCGTCGTGCCATCAATACAATGATAACCAAACAATCTACTAATCTCGTACATGAATCGTGAAACATTGAATTGCTCGAGTACATCATCCCTTAAGGATATACATATCTAGTTTTATCGAAGAGTTGCGAGTGTTTGAAATTGGTTAATTGCTTTACGAACTATAAACGATCAAAGTGGTAAAAATGACGGTAAAAAATTATGGTAAAATGTGTGTTATCAGTTAAGCTCCTAACTGTAAATTAGTACAGGTGAACACTAAATAAATTCTTCTAGCCTTACAGAGAAATTGAAGTCCTTTGGTTCATTAATAAAGAAAAGTTATTCCGATTTAAAATGTGTTGTAGCAGTTACGTGTTTGGTATAAATACGTGTATCCTCGATACAGGTCGAAATCCGTGATCTCTAGTTGAAATCGCGCGAATCGTCTGATTATCAGCGAGGTTTCGGTGGGTGGTGGAGGGGGTTCAAAGCTCGATTTAACTTGAGCGAGCATTGTATATCGGAGGAAGCGTCGGCAAACGGGTTAACCGTTGATTATTAGCCGCGGTTGATTACGGGAGCGTAGCCCGGGGCATGCGTCGGCCCCTTTTCGTTCCCATTGTGTCCCGTGTCCCGATGGAAAAGCCACTACACTTTCTCTCTCTCTCTCTCTCTCTCTCTCTCGACGCGACGATTTTCACGCGGGACCCACGTGGCAAAATCCGAACGCAAAAGCGAGGAGAGACAAGGCGCGAACGATCCGCGGTTTTCGCGCTGGCCTGTACGCGTTTGACAGCGATTATCCTTTATCGTCGCCGGGTACACGCTGTACATACCGTACCAACTAGATTCGCTTTTATGACGTCATAATGAACCGACAATCAGCAGCATTGTCGACATAATTCCCGTGGCGTTGTCTCACTCGACGGGCTCCATTGTCCGCGTTCGACTGCTTTCGGCTTTTCGTGTCTTTCGCTGCCTGCAGCCAGTTTCAATCTCCTAAGTGTGTCGCACGAACTGTCCGCGTATCCTCTGTTGTAATCATTTTCATGCAGTTTAGATAAATTATGCTGCAGCTCTTTCTCAGGAATTTTTCTTTCCCATGATATTCCAAAGTTTCTGATACGCACGAATATTTTTACGGATTTTATATAATTCAACTTTAATAGCAATTGGTAATCAGGTTTCTCGCGTGTTCAATGTATTCTAACTCGTTACTAGAATTCCTCGCGTTAACGATAAAAATGAGTAGATATGTAATATTCAAAATAGTATAGTATCGTTTTCTACCAACTCAATAAAATTATTAAGAAAATCAATTTTAAGATTGTCGATTTTATACGGTGGAGGATCGACGAGATTCTAATTTCAAGATTGTTGATTGTATATATACGTGGAGGATCCACGAGATTCTTATTCGTACGGATTGAAAGGCCGATCCGGACAGGTAAGGTAGTTTAACTTTGAAACACCCTGTACAACTGGCGATGTTCCTTCGGCCGTGACAAAAGAACAGCTGCCATGGGCGAAGGATCCTTCGACCGCGGGAAACACGGTCCTCCGATAGGACACTTTGGAATGTCGACTGGTGAACGGTAACTTTTCGAGTTATCTTTGAATCTACTCGTTAATTTTTCTTTCGCTACCGAAAGACACCGACAGCGAATGCAAATGCGAACACGATTGTGTGTCGCAAGAGACTACTCCTGGTAGTATGAAAGTTGGACTCTTTGTTCGTCCTTTGTAATATAAAGTACTGTTCCCAACAAAGTTGAACGTTCGAACATTTTCGAAGTTGTTCCTCCGCTGTATAATGTGGCTTCGTTACCACATTCGTTTGAAGATTTTTCATAACGTCGAAGCACGTATCGCGAGAAGCGTCTGGTCTCTGGGCATAAATCAACGAATCCCGAATCATCCATATCTCTCGACGATCCCGGAGCTGCCTTTGTTCCATCGATTTCGAGTTCGCGAATCGCGATCTCGGATCGGCGCGGCACGAGCATAAAACGTCGACGGGTAAACCAGTTTCGTTTCGACGCGAACCGTTTCGGCGAGCTGCGGGACAATCGAATATTTATGCGTGCGAGTTTCTCGAGACCGATCGGCAAAGACGGACAAACGGACAGTCGATGGCGAGCAGACGAATGGACGATCGAACGAATAAGTGGCCGAACACAGAACGAGGGAAGAGAGAAATGTGGACGGGGAAAAGAGAGCAAAACCAGAGTGAAACAGAGTGAAGAGAGGGAGAGGGAGAGAGAAATACAGAGTGAAAGAGAGAGAGAGAGAGAGAGAGAGAGAGAGAGTGTCCCAGGGGCTGGCGGATGTAACGAGATTCGCAGCGGGCCTCCCCGTGGGGGGCATGGCGGAATCGTAGAAAAGGGATGAAATGATGCGCCACTAATTCTGTTATGGCCGTGATCGGCCCTCCCCGTTCGTCACACATTCGGGCGCAACGGTGCACGTGCACCGAACAGAAAATGCATTTTGTCCGAGCGTATACGGGGTGGCCGTCCCTTTGCAATTGTGCGAAAATAGACCGGCCCTAGATTCACAGATAAACAAATGAATCGGTAATGAGCGTCGCTACTGCGTGTTTCGAAAGAAAATTTATTTTACCAACTTGCGTACTGGGTGGCTGAACGGAGCTCGACCCCTAAATTCGATACGTTCAACAATTTCATGATTTCAGACTGTACATTAAATTTATTTCATGATTAAATATCTTTTCGTGTTCTATGGTCGCTGAAAACATAAATATTTCTTTGATATCTTCTTGATAAAATCCGTGGAGAAAAAATCACGTTCACAGAGGAGCTGTGCTTCGATGTAAGAGTAAAACGGATCGCGTCGATTCGGAAAATTGATATCACGGTCACGGTCGGTCCGTGAACTCCCAACTTCGGACCCACCCTGTACATACCTGTGTACATCGGTCCGTGTTTGTGTGCCGAGACGGTTCATCACGTATGTATATAGGACAGAGGCGGCAGCTGTCAGACAGCTGTAAGGGGCTTTTTACCTGCTCCATCCAGCGTGTGCGCGAGCCCGGTAGCCGGAGTGCATCGGCAGAAAGAAAGAGAGAAAGAAAGGAGGAAAGAGGAGCAAAAAGAGGAAAAAAAGAGAAATGTTGAGAGAGAAATAGAGACAGACGGGAAAGAGAGAGAGAGAAAAATGCGAATCTAAAGTGGCCGAACGAACGCGCCGAACGGCCGTCGGGAGTCGTGCGTAAAAGTTGGCCGGCGACGAGGAAACGTCGACAGCACGTGCAACCCGTCGCTGGCCATCACCGACAACCAAAGGGGTGGAAACGGAAAATAATAAGCGCGCCCTTTCGACGACCACCGAGAGCTTGCCCTTTTCGAGTCGATCGTTATTGATCCAGATGGATACGCGGCCCGGATATTGCTCGTCGTGGACCCTCCACCCGTTAACGACTCCGCGAATGTTTATATCAACCCTTCCAACAAAGGAACCTCGAATTTTCTGACAGACTCTGTTCTAAAACCTATTGCGTCGTTCGGAAAGCCATTTTTCTTTCCAACAGAAAATTAAAGCCAATTTAGAATAATCTTTGCCATTTAGAATAAGTTTTGTAACATTTTGCTTAACGATCTTTTACGATTTTTCTGTTATTCGAAATATTTGTTACATTATATCATTTTATACAAGAAATAAAAATTCGAATTTCGAATTAAGATAGTTCCGTGTGCAAAGGGTTAAAGATCCCATAGAAAAATTTTATATCGCTGAGAAATTCGCTGTCTATTACGTACTAAAATTACTGACGAACGAATGGATTCTCTAAATGATGAAATGTATTATTTTATTGTATAATCTAATTTTCTCAAGAATATATTTTTTTACATTTCAAAGAATCCTCGTTTGTAGAGGGTTGGTACATTGTGCTTTCTTTTGTCTAAAGTACATGTGTTTTGCGAGCTCCGAAGGTAAATGACTCGGAGGCTCGAAAAGACATTAAACTCGCATAATTACAATAATTTATATGGATGACGAATCCGTTTCAGAGGTCGGTCGCTTTGTCACGGTCTCCGGTGGCCGGCGAGAATGAAGCGGCGTGTAAAACACGTGAATAATAACAGAAAGAACATGCGTATAGATACGCGCGACAGTTCTGCGGCTTCGTTGCGAGATACGCATCGGGAGAACGTAGCGAACGGGAAACATCGTGACAAACAAGTTAGACATCCGTCGAGCCCTCATGCGTGACCTATAAATTCCAGCCATTGTTTCAACAATACTTTATCTTGGAAATGTTACGAAAAAGCAGTCTATTGCCCGAAGCGATCGAACAAGAGAGCGAAGGTGAACGTGTACGTATTTTGAAAAGGGAAGAACCAAGAAGCTAACGCTAGAAGGGTCCAACTTTTCTTTCCGAAAAGCACGATCGATCAAGAGCCGAGAACGTTTGGGAAGAAACAAACCCCTTCCGAATCGGCAGATGCAAAAACAATTGAAATAAATTGCCTCCGATCTCGATCGGAAAGAGATTTGCAAGGGGCTGAAAATGCTCTCGAGAAGATTAATTTTCAACACGTTCACGCGGTGATCATTAACACTGCGGATGTCCGTGGAATTTTCAAATTTTATAGACGAATTTCATTGGTAATAAATGGACTGCGGTTTTTATGTATTTACGGTAAAAACGAGTACGTACAATTTAAAACAGTGGACACGTTAATATTATTTAAGGACCTTAATGTATTAGTTTCAGCTTGACACGGTGATTAAAAGAAGAATACAATTTTTATTTGGCTCCTGTGTCCTGCAATCACTGCAAATATTTTGCAAAAAGATTCTCAGTCTAGTAATAACAAATCCTGTAAAATTTAAACGCGTAAAGATCCGCGGTATATGTAGCGATTTATGAAGGGGTGACACATTATTTTCGTCACTAGGTTTGCACGTTGATGTTCACTATAGCGTCCTAAACCAGCGGACGAAACGAAACATCAAAAAGGTTCACACAGGTAGGGCGAATATCAAGGCGTGCTAGAGGATTTCGGTGAAACTGGACCACGAAATTCCCAGACCCTGGCGGAATTCCTCGTGTGTCGCCTAAACTCGTTAGGGTCGTGACGTATCCTAAGGGTCGTCGGTTTTTAGGTTGGAGTTCACGAGGAATTTGGTCGAACGGGGTGTCTTGAGTTTCCCTTTCACGGGATTGACGCGCGAACTCAAGGTCTCGCCTTGGCTTCAGGGTCGGTGCCACGGCCTAACGGTGGAGCAGAGAGAAAGAGAGAACCGACAGTGGGAAGAGGAAGAGAAAGAGAAAGAGAGAGGCTCGCGAGCCGGAGAGAGGCTCTCCCGCGCTCTCTCGCGCGCCCGTATCGATCCGAACTGCTGCCGGATGTAGTATCTTCGACGCAAACGCAAAACCGAGCGAAAAGGTGAATGCGAACGCGAAATTAGACACGCGGCCCCGATGGAGACCGGCGCGCCGCGGCGCGCGCCCCGCTTCGAGAAATTGTGAAAACGCTGGCTTGTTAATTGGACGCCGCCGCCGACGCCGCCGCCGGCCCGGTAATCGACGGCACGGCCGACGAATTGAAAGGGAAATGGAAAGTAACGGGAACAATTGTTGCGCGTTCACGTCAAATTTTCGACGACTGTTTTACAATTTTGCGTTTCCTTTCATCTGTCTCTCCCTCTCTCTCTCTCTCTCTCTCGCTCGCTCGCGCGCGCGCGCTCTTCGAAGGGGCGATTTTCACCCTTTGCGCTCTGACGCGACGTCTGCTCTTCTGAAAACGAGCCAGCGAGATCAATTGTCAAGTGGTTATTTATTTTGTTATTCCACTCTCGTACAATTTTCTAAACGCAATAAACGATTGCCAAATTACACAAGACCATCCGACAAAGGACGCGTTCGATGAAACTTCAGAAGATCGAGGGTAGTTTTAAAAATAGGAAAACATTCGGTTCAACTATTGACCTTCAAGTGACGAGGAAGTCGGAGTCACTGACGCCTGTCGTACGCACAATGACGCCATTTTTTCCCGCAGAATATAAAAAGAGATGTTCACCTCTCCTTTCGATAATCTTTATCAGATGTCGGTCTGTTCGAGTTAATTCAATCTAGAGTTAAAGGTCAAGAAATGTATGCTCGTCCATACTCGAATGCACAATCTTAATTAAACCGATGCGCTTCTAGCTAAACATAGCTGGAAGACTGCAACGAATTGCAACTCTGTATAAATAGTAAAAAAACGAAGGTAGTGCAGCAAACAAAGTCCTGCAAATCACAAACACGAAGCTGTTCAGCAGTTTCGACTCGTGCGCCGAGATGCATGTTCTCGAACTGTGACATTATAAATGATAATTTAGATTGCAAAGCAAAGACAGGAGAAGGAGTGTCTCAGGATCTTGTAGATATAAATCAATCGCTCTAGCTTCTGGTACTAAAATGCAACGCTGTAAACAAGACACGCAGAAGAAAAAAAGAACGAGTGAAGTATCGCAAGATCTCGCGTGCAACAATTTCAAAGATTCTTTGAAATCAATCAATCTCGTCCGAAGGACTTCGACCGAACTTCCGGCACGTTCTCGGACAAGAAACGTCGCGACAACCAAACAATTGTTAAATGTCTTTGAATATCGATCGTAATGTTATTATTACACTCAAGCATGACTAAAATTTTTGATTTATTAATTGATCGAACCGTAGCGCCGAGAACATTCAACATTTATTATAAACAATTGTTAACACTGAACAATTTGCCCAGGTGCGTGGCACAGCCTAAGTCCCTCCAGGTAAGCCCCAAGCGAGAACCAACCGGTGTTATCGGTGTTCATTTACAAAATTTCCAGAAAACACGCGACGCTTCGACCGTGGGAGCGTGTAAGCACGCATATAATGCGTGCGCAAGGTCGCACACTGCACACGCCGTCGTCGCGCGTGTGCGAACGCGTGCGTACGTGTGCGAATGTGTACGAACGTGAAACGCACACGGATGCAGGATCACGAACGGCATGAGTCACGCTTGCATCGCCGCCGTTTGCGTTTGAAATGCGCGCGCGGCCACGGGCGTACGTGTACGTGCACGCACGCTGAAAGCTGGGGCCCGGAGGAGACGCGTGCCTGACGCATTAGAGCTGCACGGCTCAAAATCGATATGGCGAATCTAGTCGGATTATATCCTTCACGGGGCTTCGCGCAATGCTCGTAATCCCGAGTAAACTGCGGCCAAGAGTTTAGCTCTCGAGATGATACCGTGTGTGATGCTCGCCGGAAATCGCGAGAGGAACGACGCCGCGAGCAACAGCCTTCTCTGCTTTTTCCGATTCCTTAATCTGACAGCAAACTTTCCGCGAATCAATTTTCCTCTCTACGGATCGCTTATCTTATGCAGCCGTATGCAGTTCACCCTTATGCAGCCAATCAAAGTGTACAGATTATTGAGAACATTTTATACTTAACCCTTCGCTGCCTGATTTTATTAATTGGGATAAAAAATTGAAAGAACGTCAATTTTTATGTTTTATTTAAAGGAAAAATATTTTGAAAAATTAAATCAACGTTTTCCAGATTTGTCAACTGTATCAGACGTGATACACTGTGCAGTTGAAGGGTTAACATATTTGCACAAATTCTCAAAGAATGGAGATACAGAAAAATTTCTAAATATAAACAAGGTGTTGAAAGAAACGCAATAAATTAATGAAAACCCTGTTGGCTACACAAGGATTAAAACAAAAATTAAAATTAGTACAAGAGTTAAAAAATAAAAAAATTAAAAATTAAAGGGTTGTCAAAAATTGCGAGAGTTTACATTTTTATTTTTTTCTTAGTACGGATTGGAAGATCTTGATAGAGGATTGACGTTCCCAAAAAGTACATCAAATGCTCTGAATGTCCTAGCCGTA
Organism: Lasioglossum vierecki; assembly: GCA_028455595.1. NCBI lineage: Eukaryota > Metazoa > Arthropoda > Insecta > Hymenoptera > Halictidae > Lasioglossum > Lasioglossum vierecki. The sequence goes on along the minus strand of CM052340.1, from coordinate 16,290,307 downwards.
GAATAGCCGACAAGAGAACCGAACGGAAAGCGAGTCGGTGAAAGCAGGGCGACCCGATAAGGGATCGTAATAGGTGGATGTCGCAGCTCTATCTACCTGTCAACAGTTCCGGAAAAAAAATGCCTGGTAGAAGAGATGTTCCCCCGGTCTACTATTTGATCGATTGCCATCGCCTCGTCGTTCTGTGTGCGGAGCATTGACAGCGTTAAAACTCCGGCAACGTTGGAGTACTTTACATTTTTCAGCTGTAATTGCACGCCGCATTGGACCCGCCCCACCTTGTCATTAGGCGCACGTGAACGGGTGCACGTGCACGTTATATCGCTGGCGTGTCCTGTTCGCGACAATGGTTCCGACCTCGCAAACTATCGGCTCCTTCTCCCTTCGTACGATTCTTGGAAGCGAACCTGGTCACTCGGGGAGAGAGAGAGAGAGAGAGAGAGAGAGAGAGAGAGAGCACGTCGAACGAATAATTTGTGCTCCTCCTGGTCAGTCAACCGATGCTTGCGCCCCGGTAAGAATTATTCGAATAGTCCGAGACTCGTAACAGATTCGGTAACCGATTTCTGGAGTGTTCTCTAAACGATCGTAAATAATCGAACGAGTCGATAGTCGTTCAATTACCACGACACGGGACAACGACAATCGACTCCAACCATAGTCGAGTGGTCTCTGTGATTTCAGCCGGCGTCACCGATCAGCAAAACGAACCGACGCCGACCAGCCATGAAAGAGCAGAAAGAGAAACCGAAATCCGCGTGGCCGACAAAAAAGCGGTGCAATCGGGTGCATCCCGGAAGTCGGATGGCAGAGGACCGTCATCCCGGCGGGACGAAATCAAGCGGGAAACAAAAGGGAAACGGTGAAAGTGCGGGCGCACGTTCTGGGTGGGATATACGGTTGGGGGATAGTACAGGTGGGTCGACGAGGTGCGAAGGTGGCGCGAGAAGAGCGGGACCGCGGAATGGGGTGGAAAGAACCGTCGTAGAAAACGAAGAGAAGAAGAGTAGAGAGAAGAGAAGAGTGACAGAGAGGAGAGTAGAAGCGAGGTGGGGCGGGTAGGTGTCGGGTTCCTGACGTGGCGTCCGCGTCTAGCGGTGCAAGTGGCGAAGTTCGACGGGTCGATCGAATGCGTGCACAATTTTCCGCGTGCGTTTCGTGTGCGTAGGGAGAGAGCTCCGAGAGAGAAAGAGGGAGAGAACGAGAGAAGAGAAAGAGTGGTTTGATGGTGTGGCTGTCGGTGTGTTACGGGGAGGCTGTGACTCATCCTGCGGGAGAGGGAGAAAGAGAAGGAGAAACACGAGGGTGGGGGAAGAGAGAGAGAGAGAGAGAGAACGAGAGAGCGAGACAGGAGAGGATGGGGGAGAGAGCGAGTCCTGTTCCCGTGGCAGGAAGCAGCGAGTGGGGGCGGGGATCGATATATCGACTCGAGAAACGTTCCTGCCGCTAGCAGGACTGCGTAGATTCAAGGTCCTCTTTTTCTCTGGCCCTCTCTCTCTCTCTCTCTCTCTCTCTCACTCACTCACTCTCTCTCTCCCTTTCTCCCTTCTCTCTCGCCCTCGCTTTCGCTCGGTCCGCCACGTCGCGTCGCGCCGTGCCGCGCCACGTCGCTCGTAGTCTCTTTCTATAGCCGGGGAACAAATGCGCGCAAAACTGTAAATTCCACGTCCGCTTCCAGCTCACCGTTCGTCTCTCGACCCTGGAATCTCGACGATCCCGAGACATCTATGTTATTCGTTTTATTTTCTTTTTGTTATTGTTGTTTTTTTGCTGGTTCCTCGTCCACTACTTTCTTCCACCGGCTTTCGCAGGTCAGCCGGAAATTTCGTTGTCTAGGGGATAGAGGACGGGGGTGGGACTCGGATCAATTTCGCCCGCTCCGATTACCGCCACGGATACTCGCCGATGAGGATCTTAATTTTCCTTATGACAGAATAGAAGCGTGGACGACGCCAATTTTTAAATAGTGATCGGTGGATGATCCTTTTCTTCGAATCTATGTCTAAAAATTGCTGAACGAAAGTCCAAGGACGAAAGTGCCACAAACAATAATAACCGCAGGATACGTAGACTTGATTTAAAAAAAAACATCTTTACTTTGCTAGCACCCTCTCATGTTTGAAATATTGCTGTCACAACAATTCTTTGTAAACCATCGATGAACACAGCAGGTTGGGGCAGATTGGTTGGAACCGGGATTTTTTTTCGCGAGGGTTCGCGGCAACAACAATTCGGGTCCACGTGACGTCCGCAGGATGTCATCGGTTCGTCGAGCGCATCGCGGCGCGAGATGGCGCGATGACGTCAGAAGGGACGCGTTGAGAACATCCGGTAGCGGGTTATACCGAGCGATACTCGCTCTTTCTCTCTCTCTCTCTCTCTCTCTCTCATTCTCACTGCCATTTTTTTCCTGCCTCGCAGCCGCCTATCGATTCGCGGTACATCGCGAGTGACGACGGTTCGTCGAATTGGCGCGCGCGGCGAGTTTTTCGGGGGAAAACCGACGCGAATTGAATCCGCTCCGAACGAGAAACGGCGCGCAATGACTGCGTCCTTTAAAATTGGATTCCTGAATAGCATTACGAGACGGAACTTATTGTGCCCGGCAGGGGCTCTCAACCCCTTTGCCTTGCTTTCTATCCCTGAAAAAACCTTTTGTTTGACAGGGTATCAATTTGTTAGATCTTCCTTTCAACCGTTTGAGTTTGATCTCGATTAGCAGTGGTTGTCAACTCAGTTCAATCAGTACAATCATGTAATAAACCATCCCTTTTTCTACTTTTTCAATTCCTCGTTTCACACACTCATATTTTACAGAACTGCTTTCCAAACGAAAGGAAACATCTGCATCGGAGAAGACTGTTGCCTCGCAAACAATCAACGAATCGATTCAAAGCGCATTCAAGAATATTCTTTCACCCTTGACGCGTCCATTGAACTTCTCTTTATCTTCGGCTTTCACAATTGCAACGAGGAAAAATTTCGATGTTCGTCTATCTAAATATGTCGCGTATAAATCACTCCAGCGACTCTCAACTCAAGGTTCCGTATCAAGAACGATCCTATCTAAGGATGACCGGTGAACCGAACGAACACGGGATCGCCTTGAAAGTATTGTTGTTTCTCATCGCTGATCTTCTTATACTTTATCAGCGGCAGCTAACGTCGCATAATCGTGTAACGATAGCGGCAATTAAGATTCGTTCCGAGAAGAAACACGTAGAAACGGATATCGCTGTCCGTGACTAATGGTAAGCGAGATTTAGCCGAACAAATGTATCAGGAAGAATAACAGTCGTGAGAACCGATACGTTTCGCCTTAAACGTCTCCATTGTTGAACAAAGTAGGCGCTGCCATGTGGATTATAAGGGCATTGAAATTAGCAGGACAGGAATGTAGTGCCTTTAACCCTTCGCTGCCTGATTTTTTTAATTCGGATGGAAAAAATCGAAAGTTACTAAAATTACTATATGCCAGATTTTTTGTTAACCGTATGAGATACGATACATTATGCAGCGAAGGGTTTACAGAACAGAATTAAATTCTCCTTTTTTAGGAAGTTACGTTCTACAAATAAGTTCAAATCACTGAAACCGTGAAATGAATCGCAGAGTACAAGAAGTTAAGGCCAATGCAAAACCTTTTTGATTTTGCATGAATATCCACAGTGTAGCCATCAAACAGAATCACACCTGTACCCCATCCCAGTGGGTGCAGAGCATTTGAATCAGTCGGAGCCGCTCGGGTTCGCGGCAAAAGCTGGTGTAACCGCGGTAAAGATCATAAATATTGTGTCGGTTCGATCCACATTTTACGATAACAGATGTTCTTCCGATGGACAAAGAAGAAGCAGCAGCAGCAGCAGCAGCAGCCGCCGCGGCCGCAGTGACCAAAGAAGAAGAAGAAGAAGAAGTCGCAGTCTTTCGAAGTCGATGGGTTCTCGAATTCGCGGCGTTTGTCCCGTGTCGCATAAAGATTATCGGAAAACGCTCCATTTAAATGCGAGCAGATGTACAACCGAGGCGACAGATGCTCTCGGGAGGCAATCCGAGAAATGGCGGGTCTGTCGCGTCGCCACGAATTCCTTCTGGTGTCGCGCACGGCCCGTTTGTGTGCCTGGGACCCATTTGACTGCTCTCGGGAATCGAGAAACGGTCCCCGAGCGTTCGTCGATCGATACTCGGCCAACAAGTTCGCCATTATCGGCCGTGTTTTGTCCGGTCGCACGTATACAACGGCAGTCTGGTAGCGAGAGCTTGCGCAAACACGAGCCAACACAACCAGTATTTCTGGATTAACGTAAAATTAAAGGCTGCCCGGGCAAGATCCACGTCGACGTTAACCAGTTTCGCAAACAGACCCGGGCAACGGCAGATGGCGAATCAAAAGAGAACAGAGAGAGAGAGAGAGAGAGAGAGAGAGAGAGAGAGAGAGAGAACACAGAGGGAGTTAGTTAGATCTCGTTGCGAGATTTTCCTCGCGAAATGACCCGGCCCTTCGAAATCCGAACCGCCATCTGCCTTTGCCCGCTAATTACATTCCGGTAACACGAGATTGATTCCACCGATACCCGCGCCTCAGAGGGCCAAGTCGGCTTGTTTTTCGCCGACCCCGCCACGGGATTTTCATGAGGAATCCAGCACGTGTTTCCGCGAGGGATGGCGAGGGTGGAGAGAGATCGGGAGAACTCCGGGCGGCCATCTTGGGGTGACTTCTTGCGACGTTTCGGCGGGACCCCTTTTTGACCGACGCGAAACTTTCAGATGCTCTCTGCTCAACCCTCGGATACGCGAGAGAGTTTCTACCCACTGTACAACCGCTTTATTTAACAAGCTTTTTAAATTGTGTTCTTTACGCGACTTTTTCCGGTCTCGTTATTTCCAGAGGATCCTGCTATCGATTCAAACTAAGGGATGAAGTTGGAAAATGTCTGTAGAGATATTCAGGTTGTTCTACACAACATTGCAAACAAATTGGGGCTGTTTGGTGGAACCACTTTTCATGCGAAAGTTGACGGCGTTGTCTAACTTTTGGATGGAGAACGTTTTTTAACCCTCGTACGTTCCTCACGGTGAAAATTCACCCGTTCAATATTTTCACACACTGTAAAATTTTCGTACTGACGCTATAAATGCAACACAATATGTTGATTTAATTTAATTTATCCTAGTCCCTTTTATATAGCTATTTTTAAGAGGATTCCGTATGAGGGTTAATATCACGTGGTTTCAAATGAAATACGAATAAATCTCTTACAGAACGATATTGTTATAGTTATTTGGTTGTGAAAAAAGTTTCTCTTGCAAAGCGTAGAAAGGAACTTTAGGGACAACCGAATAATTCGCCGAAGACAAGTATCGTCAGAAATGTGTTGCACCGCGTGGTCTATGTAGGAGATTATCCTGTTCGCCTGGAGCGTTTAAAAATTCACTCGACAGGAGTGTTATTAGCATAAACATCATCACTTAGCGACGTACAGATGACAGAACAGTGGTTTCACGGTAACGAGGTGAGGGTTGGTTCGCAAAAACCTCGACCGATCTCGGTCGCGAAGTCGTGCGGAAGCCTGTAAATCTCGAGATCTCGATCGGCCGAGCCGACGAGGGCTAACGACCACGAAAAGTGGATTTCACACTCGGCTGATGAAGGTCGTCCTCGAATCTGCTCGGTTCCGAGAGAGCGTGCACCAAGGGCGGGATTCCCTTGGCGAAGGTAGAGCCTCTGGATGGATCGTTACTCGCGCGATCACGGCCGTCGCGGCGCGTTCTTCGCGCGCCTCTCCTCCTTCATCTCTCTCCCTCTCTCTCTCTCTCTCTCTCTTTCTTCCGTCTTTCTCTCTCCTTAGGGAAAATCGAGTTTTCCGCTTTCCCTCCGGGCAAAACCTTTTACCGGACGAGAAGGAGAGGCCGTAAACTCCGAACGAAGAGGTACATCCTAGCACGGTAGAAAAGGCTTCGTCAATTTAGCCGAATTTTACGTCTTAATCGAGTTCGCCGTGATTGAAGTTAATTGATCGACTTCTTTCCGCACTGTGGACGCCGTTTTGTGTGTACCGAGCTCGACGGGAAAAATTTTGCTACTGGGAATATCGTTGGAAATGATTTTTCTGCGGTTACAGCGTCGATAAACTTATTTCTCTCGTTTCAACGTGGAATTTGTTTAATTAAAAAAAAACACGAATAATAATAAATGATTGTACGAGAATGCTATTTGGTAAGAGAAAGATTGGTGTGAAGTAAGGGTGAAGAGAGAATATTTTATGGTGGATAAGAAGAACATGAAGAGAGGGTGAAACGTTCATGGTGGCGGAACGTTTTACCACCGTATAGCCAGGAAGTGGGACGAATTTTTCGACTTCCTTGACTCGATCGATCCCCCGAGTCTCGGCGCGGTCTCTCAATATCCATTATTACGACGAAATGGGCGCACCACCCCTCTTGTCGTTACAGAAAAAAAAACGCGAGTGAAAGTCGAAAACGCGTTTTAATCGCTCGCTTCGTTTACCCTGCACCGGGTAAACACAAAATCAAATTTTTCGGAACCCCGGAGAAACTTGTTCTACCGCTTACAACGTGCTAATGAAAAATCGCGGTGGAAGAGGGAAAACGCCCCTAACTGAACGGTGCAATCTTTTCCGAAAAAAGCTTAAATTAATCTAGGATTGAAAATTTGAGGATTGGAAAAAATTTGAAGTACCATTTTTAGGCACAATTGTATTAACTGTAAGATAAAGTGGCATGCCTGATAATGCCCTATGTATTTGTTGACGGTTGAACCTTGCTGGGTGTGGACCCCGCTTAAACTTTCTATCAGCGCCCCGAACAGGCGGGACAGGGAATTCCCGGGATCGATTCGCGAAAGGGACTTTCCCCCTTTCAGCTCCTGGCGAAACGAATAATCGGCATCGGGCGGGCTTTTCGGTTCCGGTTTCTCGATAAATCGAAACTGTGCGAAGCCCTTCGGGCGTGCATGACGAAAGGAAAGAGGATCCCCGCGACTAGTGTTCGGTTACGCGCAGCACCGGCAACGAACCGAACCGAACCCGACGACAACGTCGCGCTTGTTCGCACTCGCGAGAAAAAGACCGAGCGAAATCGAGAGTAAGAGAGAGAGAGAGAGAGAGAGAGAGAGAGAGAGAGCTGATTCGTTGCCTCGAATACGGAGAACGATCCGCGAGCTATTCGCGAAACCGATAACCGCACGATGACCGGACACAATTGTCGAGTGGTCAGGGTTATCGTCCATCAGGCCAATCAACTCTGTCGCCTCTTCTCGCACGCATCTCGCGCCACGGGAAATAATAATCACTCGTTAAGAAAGACTCGAGCCGGTTTTCCACGCCCTTGGCCGGCGAAACCGACCACGAAAACGACAATGGGAATTCGTACTACACAGGAAGCTGCTTAAAGGCTCCCAGACTCGACGCGTTACGGTCCCTTGTTTATCAACACCTCGAGTATCGCGCCTTACAAAATTATTTACCAAAATCTAGAAATGAATTTTGTCCAGTTCGATTACGATCTGCTACTTTTAATTCATCGAATGAGTTACTTGGAACTTGGAAAAGCGCTGAAAGAGCTAAGGGTTTATGGACAGTAAAGGGTGACTTTTAGTATAATCCTCCCTTCACCGAAGAAACCCTTGGAAACCTAAATTACTGTGAAAACACTCCCCTTATTAAATATTATACTATCAGGTTCAGAACGTTGAACTATATCGGAACTTTTATTTTCGTGGACTTTGAACATTTTATTGCGACGTGAATGTGAACAGTGTCCGCTTATCAATACGCGTGAAGCAAACTTGAATGAAGATTGCAAATTTATTGAAGCACCGAGATAAAGCACGTTGTTCAGGAAGTGTCAGGTCTCTTATCCGTTATACTAATAAATGCTTGAGCAGTATTAACGGGAAAGCGTGTAAAAATAAAGAGGTCAGAATGTCTTCCGATTAATTCGTATCGTTGACAAAATTTATTGGACGTCTTCTCCGGACAATGAAAGTATTTCGAAAACATCCTCCACGAAATTAGCATCGTTCTTGCGGTTGATCATTGCTCGACAATAATTTTCCTCCTTAATTACAGCATTTATCGGACGTCTCTCGGAACAGCGAAAATATTTCGAAAACATCCACTAAGAAATGAACATCGTTCTTGCGGTTGATATTGCTCAACAATTGTTTACCACCGTAAATCACTTCTATAATTATTGTCCGTAATTGAACGTCAACTTTGATTCAATCTAATTATCAGGACAGGGTTAAATTTAGTTTCAGTATTTGCGGGGGATGGAGCACGCGCGTCCTTCCTCGTGGAGCTCTCGTGGTCGATCGGAAATGGATGATCGATACTGCCACGAAAGACAAAGTACATTATCGTGACTCATAATTCGTTTACATATATATGGTGGATAGTGTGTATAAGATAAATATGGTCATATATATGTCGGGGCGTGCCGACATAGGCAATGATTTATACATTTCAGTTATTGTTATTATTGTTATGTTGTTTTGTGGATTATAATTTATAAAATTTGTCTTGCCGTTACGTTTTATTGTTGAAGAAATGCGAAACAAGGAATCCTTGTTGAACGTGACCACGGGTGGTAGAATTCACATTCCTGATGGCTACACTGTATATGGAAACATAATAATATCAATGTGATATTGGTTCATTTGCGTTGTCAAGGAGAGTTGTCTTTTGATAACTAGAGAATCAATAAGAGATTTGACGTGGAAGAGAACTGACGTGAATTTTGAACAGCACCCGTGAGCTCGTTTACGCATTTATAAAATGACGCATAGAAGAAGAAATCGGCCAGCGACGACATCAGAAGTGGGATGCTTGCGGGAAAATTCACCTTCTCAAATCTCCTCGCCTAACAATGATGGGATAAATTGGAAGTTAATGTTTGACATGCTATTGGAACGAACGCGAGGTTCAACATCGACAACCACGATAGTTCTACCAGAGTTTGACCCGGACAATGCAAATTATAACGCAAAATCTTGGTGTGGAACGGTAGATATCTGTTTGACGGAGCACCCAATACAAGGTAGCGAATTAATTATGGCATTAAGCAAAGCCCTCAAGGGAAGCGCATCTGCGTGGTTTTCTCAAATAAATTACGCGGGTATGGATTGGAATGAGTTCAAAAAAATGTTCCTGGCTCAATATGACACTGTTGAAACCCCGGCTGCAGCAATAATAAGAATTAATATGGGAAGACCAAGAGTAGGCGAGTGTTTATCTTCATATTCAAACCGTGTTCTGGCGGCATTCTCGAATTTATACGCATCAATGTCAACAGAACAAATTGCTGTTGCTTCAACGTTGACACATTGCGTACAGTTGGATTCTCGCCTACACCGCCTTGCATTTACGGCAAACATTAACACTCGAGCTACCTTACAAAAAGAATTGATGGCTTATGATTTCCGTAAGCGGCCAGCTAATATGGACGAAAGGGATTCAAAATCTTCGGACAGCAAGAAGTCAAGAAGCATTGTTACGTGCTTTACATGTGGCAAGATGGGGCATAAGGCAGTGGATTGTCACCGACGGCAAGCAGCTATGAAGATGCTAGGACCGAAGCCTAGTACAAGCGGAGGCAACCGTAATCGAGGTCCACCAAAAAAGCCGGTTACCTGCTTTAAATGTGGAGAAGACGGTCATATTGCTCCACAATGTAAGAAGGATGATGGAAAATCAGATCTGAAGACATCTACGGAGCGCCGGATTAATTTGTGTAATATTGCACCGGTATCTGGCGAACTTTTGGAATCGGGTGAGACCTATAAGTTTTGTTTTGATACGGGTGCGGAATGCTCTCTGATAAAAGAATCCTTAGCAAATAAATTTTCTGGTAAGCGATTTGAATCCCTAATAAAATTAATTGGTCTTGGCAACACTAACGTATTGAGTAACATTCAGATACTCTCCCAAGTAATTATACAGGATTACAGAATTGAAATTCTTTTCCATGTTGTACCGGATGAAAACTTGAATAATAATATTTTACTCGGTCGTGACATAATAGCTCAAGGGTTTTCTGTTGAAATTTCGATGAGTAACTTTATTTTAAAACGAGATAAAATCATAAAGATCTGTGAAGTTGGCAAAAAGATTGACAATTTCAATAGTATTGACACGGATGTGGTTGGAACCGATAAAGAATCACTAATTGATTTGTTAAATAAATTTTCAGAATTGTTTGTTATTGGCACACCTGCAGGAAGGATAAATACTGGGAAATTACAAATAAGATTAATAGATCCCAATCGTACTGTGCAACGGCGTCCATATCGACTTAGTCCTGATGAGAGACAAATTGTAAGAGATAAAATCAGTGAACTGTTGTTAGCAGGGATAATTAGGCCAAGTTGCTCTCCGTTTGCCAGTCCCATAATTCTTGTAAAGAAGAAAGATGGTTCTGATCGTTTATGTGTTGATTATCGAGAATTGAACAGTAATACAGTTCCTGATAGATATCCCTTACCGCTCATTAGTGATCAAATTCAGCGATTATACGGTGCACAATACTTTACGACATTAGATATGGCGTCGGGTTTTCATCAAATTCCTATTCATGATGACTCCATAGAAAAGACTGCATTTATTACTCCGGATGGTCAATACGAGTATTTATCCATGCCGTTTGGGCTTCGTAATGCACCTTCAGTGTTCCAAAGAGCTATAAACCAAGCTCTCTCTGATCTCATAAACACTTTCGTAATATGTTACATAGATGATATAATGATTCCGGCCGAATCTATACAGCAGTCATTTGAAAGATTACAAGAAGTGTTAGAAAGATTAAAATTAGCAGGGTTTTCACTGAATTTAAAAAAATGTTCATTTTTAAAATCGCGAGTGGAATATTTAGGTTTTGAAGTGACTGCGGGGGAAATCAGGCCAAATCCACGGAAAATTAAAGCATTGACAGAATCTTCTCCTCCTTCTACGGTAACTCAGCTTAGGCAATTTATTGGCCTTGCTTCTTACTTTAGGCAGTTTATACCAAAGTTTTCTCAGCTCACTTCTCCGTTATACAAATTGACTACAGGAAAAGGAAAGATAGAATGGAAAACAGAGCATGAAAAGATTCGTCAGAACATTATCGATAAATTAACGAATGAACCCGTATTAATGATATTCAATCCATCATATCCAATAGAATTACATACTGATGCGAGCTCGGATGGTTACGGTGCTGTTCTTATACAAAAAGTAGAAAATAAATCACATGTGGTTGCATATTATAGCAAAAGAACCACTGACGCTGAATCGCGGTATCATTCATACGAGTTGGAAACATTAGCGGTAGTTAATGCTGTAAAACATTTTCGGCATTTTTTGCAAGGAAGAAAATTTTTGGTTGTCACCGACTGCAATTCGCTTAAAGCTTCACGAACAAAAATTGATCTTATGCCACGGGTACATAGATGGTGGGCATTTCTTCAGGCGTATGATTTTGATATTATATACCGAGAAGGAAAGCGTATGAGTCACGCGGATTTCTTTTCTAGAAACCCTTTACCTATTAATAACAGTCATAAACGAGTTGAAGAGAAACGTATTAATTTAGCCGAAATATCAGAAAACTGGTTACAAGCTGAGCAACAAAAAGATGACAAGTTAAATAAAATTATTTTACAATTGAAAAATAATGATATGGATCTGCGTATTTCGTCCCCGGAAAGCCATGGGCGGAGCACGACAACAAGGATTCATGTTCAATGGAATCGCACGTAGTCCACTCGGATTAAACCGATTCGGTGGTGGTCCCCAGCGCGCGAATCAACTCCGCCCATGCTGTGCAGCAATTTCTAGACCCGGTTGCAACGAGTGCTCTCTCTGTGTCACCGGTGTCCCGTAGGTCAAGCGGGATGCTAGATTTTCCCTTTGCCCTTGGCCTTCGTTCCACCGAACGGGAAACGCTGGTCAACATTTATCATTTCAACCCGACTCTAGGCTGAACCATGTCGAACACGCCCTGGAGACCTGACCGAATATCTGCTACACAAAATTTAATCGATTTTTAAAAGATTCGACTGCTGGCGCACTTTATGATTCTTCTCCAATGTTTTTTAAACAATAAAATCAAACTCTACCTTCATCATAGAATTGTATTTACTCTGAAGATCATGTGTGCCTATAATTGTGAAAGTCAAGTTAAATCGAAAATCAAATTGAATATAGCTTCTCGCGATTTTTCAGTAGTGTAAAAGAAACACGTTATATGTTGGAAGCAAGCAAAGTCGCGTGGATCGTCGTCCGAGTTCATTGACGAACACGCGACGAGTCGGTTGTTTTCCAGACAGTGACACACACACACCGTCTTCGTTGGTTTCCCTCTCCGGGAATGATCTCGTAATTGTCAGCGACCACGTGTGAATCGTCCCGACAACGTAATACGTAACACGACGCGCGAGTTCGCGTGGGCGTCCACGAGAGTCTTTCGGTGTTGCCGCGGTGAATACACTCTCTCTGTCTTTCCCGGTGGAGCGATAGCCGACGTATCGTGCTAACCTTGGCATAAAGAGGCGACGATGCAACCAATTAACAGGTCCGCGACAATTCCGCGTGCGAGACAGGGTGTGCGGTATCGATCCGGTTCTCGCGAAACCCTACGAACAGCGAGACGTTTTGAAGGGTCGATCGGCGTCGGGGAATGGCAATCGCGATTTTCGTTACTTCTGACTCTACACGTTCCGAATTCTCGCTAGTCCTATTCCTCTTGTAGAACTTCAAAATTGTTGGTTTTTCCAAAATTAATCTATTGGAAATCAACGATAACATAGCGTATTGGTTGAGGCGTGTACGGGGCGGTTTTTTCCAAGGACGGAAGGGCCCAGTCGGGCTAGATAGATTAAATAAGCGGAAACACTTTATAAATAAATAGACTACGAATCTTTATGTAAAATAAAAATTGTCTGTATCGATTGCAAGGAGTAGAAACTAAATAGATTTTTTAAACACAATAATGAAGCTTGTAGAGGCTGGTTCTGTATAAAATGAAGCGGAGGTGAAGTAGGGGACCAGGATCGACAGTTTCGGAGACCAGCGCGTGTCCCACACCGGAATGTTCCCCTTGTCGAGAGCGGGAACCGGGTCAAAACAACGAGAAAGACGATAAAAATTGGGGCATCGCGCGATGGATACCCTCTCAACGGCAGGTGTACGATGAACCCGAGGGTGGCCGCCTGTTTCGCGAGGCAAAGACACCGGGGGCGAGCTTTCCCTCGGGATAAAGAGGGTGTTAAGATCGCAGAAGGGTGCGAGTTGTTGTGACGGCGGGCCTACACACGCCTGGCTTCGACTCGTGCCCGTATATATATCCATCTATCATCCGCGTCTCTCTTTCTTTCAGTGGTCTTTTTACCCCTCTTCAACCCCCCGCTGGCAAGATTTTTACCAGTGAAATCGAGCGAACGATTCCACAGAAGTCGTGATACGGCCGAGATTGTCATTCGTTACCTCTTCATCTCGAAACGGACTCTACACGAAGTACCGAATTACTAGATTATGCAAATTAATAGTATTTCCACGGATCCGAAGGGTTTCACCGGGTACACGGTTTCGTAATTAATTTTGGTAACGCGGGATGATCGACCGCGGGTAGGACAAGGGTTGAGATATACAGGGAGCTCGAAATCTCGATTCGTTAATTTATTAGGGAATGTTGCAGGCTGTTTAAAAAATTCAGAAAAATTTCTGCTGATAATTCCGAGGTTGTCGTATCCTTTGAGCCTTTCGAATTTGTTTTCAACTTTTGGTAAATACGTAAATATACTATGCTACAAAGCTCAATTAATGTATAAACTCGAATTTTTTAATATTTTACAACCACAAAATTATCCACCGTACAAGTATAAGAAAATAATTCGCGGGACAAGTCTCGTAAGTAACAAGGTACGACGGGACCACGGCAAATTTCGCATTCCGCCGGAATGCCACAATTTTCTTGGCTCCTCTTTCTTTTTTTCGCATTGCCCAAGATCACTTAGCGTCATGTATTACACGCTCGATGGAAAAATAAACCGACTGTATGCCCGACCGGCTAGCCGGTGCAATTCCGGCGCAATTACATCTCGCCCGAGACCGGGGCCCGTCACATCTCCGTTTTAATAAGGCGTAAAAAGGAGACGGGTTTAACATAATCGTCCGTCGGGATCATAATGGTTAAGGTGAGCCGATACCGTGGCAGGGTCGCGGACGGGGCCCGATCGACTTCCACGGTGGAATCGCATATTATTTTCAGTCGACAGGCTATCATCGAGCGGAACAACAATTTTCTCGTTTAATCGCGGCTCATCACGAGATGCGGTCTGCCTACGCACGACTGTCCGTGAAAGTCACGATAATAGCTGTCAGTGACTCACTTAAGGTCAGCTCGGAAAGTGGCACGATAAAGCCAAGAAGCAAGGAACGACTATACCGAGGAATCAACATCTTTATACTCGAAATTTCACCCCCTGCTCGCTCCACCATTGCGAAAACTGTCACTCCTCGCATGCTATTGTTAGTGAAAATTTCCCTAGGGAATAGTTAGAACCTGAAACTATTTTTTAAGCAATGTCATCCCTCTTCCAGAATTCACCCCTTACTCTACATCTTCTAATGACTAAACATTAATAACAAAAGAAAGGAAAACAATAACACCAATGTTTACTAAATGGTTTGAAAATTTTCAAGGGAATATCTGAACAGTTACAACTATAAGTACAATTTTACTCAATCTTGATTCAACGAATTAATTCTTGGCAACGAGTACGACACGGTATTACAAATGCGAGTAGTTGGAAACTAATTAAAATTCCAATATTCAGCAGTTCCAGCGGTTAACTCAGAAAACTCATAAAGGAAAGCAATTCGCGATTGGTTCTCAGAAATGCAGAGACGCGAAACGAATCGATTCTTAATTGTCAGAGAAGTGGAAAGGGTAGATGGTGGGAGGAGGTGGGGCGGTAAAGGGGTGTTTTATCACGGCGTGTGGCGGGGCGAGGTGTTAGGTTTGTATCGCCGGCAAACAACACGTTTGTTTCCGAACAGGCCGGAGTTCGATACGCGATTATTATGACCCGCGACGAGCCTTGAACTTGCCCTACGATAAGCGGAGCTGCTTACGAACTGTGGCGCGGCGTGCAGCGGCGGCTGTTTGTTGCACATACTGCACATGCACGCGCGCATACACACACAGACACATAGAAGTTGCTCGTTGCACTTACTCGACTCCAGCCTCGCGACTTTGCCATTAAATTGACTCGCGTCGGGGTACAATGACCCCCGTTTGCTTCGAGTTTTCGAAACGTATATATATATATATATATATATATCGACCTCGCTCGTTCTCGATCGTTCTCGATCGCGATATACTAACGCGAGAGGCTAATGACTTTTTCCTTCGCCATTCACCACGAGAGCTTTCAGACTAGTGCTGTGAGAAAAGCGACTGGTGAACGTGCCGCTCGAGCACCTGCTTCATACGTTGTTTGGGACGCTCGAGGGATGTGTACTTAAAAATGTAGAGAGGAATCTTGGTGTTTTTGAAGTTGATTATTTCATCATTTTCTATAGTCTTTGATTCTTGACTGAGGACCTAACAAACCCTTTGCACTCGGAGACATTTCAACTCGAACATTAAACATTTCTTTCATTTTATGGATATGAAATTGATGACATCTCCTTCAATACTTAAATGTTTAGTAATTCATCTGATACCGACATATTAAATACTACAGTTATTTCTAGTAGCGACTCAGAGTTGCCACTCGAGTACTACGGTAAGTAAAACCTTGAATAAAAAAAACAACTTTAAAGTCACCCCTAGTGACGTAATGAAACAAGTCTGAATAAAATTATTGTGAGTTGGAAAAGTGGATTGGTCGACCAGGGTTCGCAGCCATCGCTAGAATCGAGTAAGAGCAGCCGAACAGCCAGCCAGCGAGCCAACGAGCCAGTCAACCCACCAACCCCCTATTCAATGTCGCTACAATAATAAACCACCTCGGTTATCTGTATTTCTGTATTTCCCTCTGGGATTCTCGGCACATTCAGGCATCGGGGCCAAGTTCAGACTCTCTCTCTCTCTCTCTCTCTCTCTCTCTTTCTATATGTATATACTATATAGTATATATATTTTCATACACACGCGCACGCAACGACAACGATGGCTACACGTCGGTGTTTATCCTACCCTACCGAGCCTACGGTTCACACCCTTTCCCTACGCCCACCATCGATGCACCTGGATTTTCACGAATTTCGAGCGAACCCATCTTGTCGCGTGGCGAATTCATTTTCGTCCACGTTTTACGACCGCACATCCCCCACACACACCTCCGGAACACACTAAATCGACACGTTGTTACAAATTGTTCCGGTTACGGGGCCTTCCACAGAGTGGGGACACTGCGCAACAGGAAATTAATTAGAACTTGCTCTATCTTTCAAATTTTGTTGTCCCCTTCAACAACGAACAATGCAACTACAAACGACAACCAAAAAGGTCAACTAAGAATGGTCTCTAACAATCTTCTCCTTAATGAACTTTTTAATCAGTCGTGATCTACCTTTTAGCTATCCCAGAACTAAAGATTGTTCTCAATCATGCAGTATGACGATCGTGGAATAAATTTGTGTAACCTTCGCAACCAGGTTTCCCCATGAACCCCCTTAAGAAACCATCAGCACTAACCTTTTTCTCGGTGAGTTTCTCGCACCGCCTCATCTTGCAGATCTGATGGCTCTTATCGTTCCTGCATGGCGCGCAGTCCCCGCAGTTGTCCTTCCGCTGACATCCGATGCACTCGCCGCATCGTTTCCGCTTCTTCTTGGCAGGTTTGTCGCTGAGTCCTCCGTCGCCGTCAGGATCGGTCATGCCTCCGCCCATATGATGCGGCCCTCTATTCGCCGTGGACGAAACAGCGGCCACTTGTCCGGAGCTTTCAACGTTACCAGCTCCAGCACTGTCCTCGGACTCCATGGATCCCGCGCGTATTTTTCTACGCTCCTTCTTCCTGCCGTCGATGCCGATGGGTCTGGAGGTTGGCGAGGAGTCTAGGACCGTGGACATCGGGTTCTGGAAGTTGGCGTGGTGTAGCTGCGGGTACTCGGACTTGACGACGGTGAGCACAGTATGATGAGGATGTCCCGGCGGCGGCGGTGGGAATGCTTGTACCGGGCTCGAGCCTAGCAATTGTATGTGCCTTTCATCGAGTAGCTGTTGCTGGAGCGCCGGCACTTCTCGGGCCTGGACCGGTGCCGGGACCAACGGATACCCGACATTGCCTCTGTGAGGATGCGGCGCGGGCAACGGTGTGCCGAGTGTATGGAAGCTTGGCAAGCCGACCGCGGACGTGACAGGTGGAGAGTGCGATATCGAAGCGGGCGACAATGGCGTGAGCGCCGTTAATTGGGGCTCCGCCTCGCTCGGAGCTGTGAATTGGCTCGCGAAACTAGGCAGACCTTCTACACCAGGAGGACCACCCCCGCCGACCGCGTTCTTCGACTCCCAAGGCCTGTACTGGCTAGCGAGCACCACCTCGCCCCGCGAGTCGATCAACCGACCGGTCAATCCCTCGTAGTAGTCCCAGGAGGACGTCAGACCAAGCCCGACGTCCTGAGAGTGTAGGGTTGTCAATGTCGTCGAGCTGTCCATCGCGTTGTCACCGGCGAAGCTGCTGAACGGCGGTAGGTGACGCGCCGGATCACCTGGCCCCCCGACCGAGCCGCCTGGCGAGGTCGCTACCGCCGCCGGAGGGCTGCCTGATACCCTCTCGGAGGCGACGACCTCCTTCTTGACCTCGACGCTCATCTTCCCCGCCACGTCATCGCGACCAGTGCCCCCTGCGAGCAGGAGGTCGCGGAACCTTTCGTCACGATACTCGTTGTAACCTTCAACTCGAAACAACCACGACAACGCCTACACCCCTTCTTGCTCTTCGACGCTCGGTCGAGAGCAACCTGCGATTCCTTGATCTCTAGATCTCCAAACGATCTACATGCGATCTGTATATTCCTCGTCTATCGGAAGATCAATATTCCGCGCAAATCACTCGGTGCTCGTCTGATCTGAAAACTCTCAACAGAACACCTACCCTTGTCCCACTTCGACGATCGATCGAGAGTACTTACGCGATCGACCCTTACACGATTTCTAGTCGATCTCTATTGCTGCTGGTCCAGGAGAATCTCAATGTTCTTCGTCGCTAGATAGCGGCTCGTCAATAATGGTTATCAATGATGATTGTCGATGGATGCTCGAAATCTTTTCTGAGTCCTTCTCGTCTCACCTCCACAAAGACTGCTACCTCTCTTTAACTATCGTTTTCTTTCCTCCTCGTCTCAGTTAGGTGATCTCGTTCATTCACTAGTTCTCTCCTCTTTCGCTCGTTCGCTCACGTACTCAATGCTCTGTTTAACTATGTCTTTCGCTCACTCGCACTTTCTCGCAATTTTTCTATAATTCTATTTCTGTCGTTTGTACTCAACAGGTTTAGGCTACGAACTGAAGTAGATCGGTTTCTCTGGGAGTAATTACGCGCGAGTCCCCTTCTTTTTCTGGATACGCAGATTCTGCCGGTGATGCTCTCTTTCTCTCTCTCTCTCTCTCTCTCTCTCTCTCTCTCTCTCTCTCTCGTTTTGGATGGGTCTGCTTTTGGTCGGTGCGTCCACACACACACACACACACACTCTCTCTCTCTCTCTCTCTCTCTTGAAAGAAAAATGATGTTTAAAACGTTGTTTACCCTTGTACCCCTTTTGTGATCACGTTTATAGTTCAACCTTCCCTCTATAGAAAACACCTCTTATCTATGTCTCTGTTTTTACTCTGCTGCTGTTGTTGATGTTTGTTCTTGGGATCCTCTTTCTTTTTTGTTTTTTTAATTTAATCTCGCTCCTCTGTCCTCGCTGAGTTAGTTGAGTATCGTTACTTGCTGAGTTGATTAGTAGAAAAAATGAAATGGTAGATTCTTTGGTTTACGGTTTGTCGTTTCGCGCGATGTTTGTATTCTTTTCCTGCTCTCCCTCTTTATCTTCACGGTATTCTCTTAATGTACAACAATCGTTTTTTTTCTTCTTTTGTTTACTTGCTTCCCTCTCTCGATTTGGCACTGGCGGACTTTTAGTTATTTTTTCGTTTTCTTTTGTTTTCTTACCCCTCCCACGTTTTTCCTTATCTTCTTGTTCTAGTTATTTTCAGATATACTTTTGTACACTAGTTAGATACTATAGCTCTTAAAACCTTTGTCTGCTCACTCTCCCACTCTCGTTCTCTCTCTCTCTCTCTCTCTCTCGCGAACCTAAGCTCTTGGAATATTTTTCTTTGCTTTTTTTGTTTGTTTGTATGTTTTGTTTGTTCGTTTCGTCCTCGTCTTTCTTCTCTTTCCGTTATCGTCGATATAAACACACTAATTACTTCTTTCGCGATTCGTAAGAAAATAGAAATCACTTGAGGTTAATGTGGCTTGTTAGAAGGCGGTTGATTTGTACGATCTGGAACAGATAAGAACGGTCGCTCTGTTAATGCTCTGCGTATCATTAGCGCGCGTTACGCAAATCAATTGCATCATAACATCACTTTCTCTCTCTCTCTCTCTCTCTCTCTCTCTCTCTCACACACACACACACACACACTCCTTAAAAATTCGTACCCGATGTTTGCTCGTGGAATCAAATCACAGGGATCAAATTCTGTACAAATATACTTCACAATACTCCTCGATCGTTCAATCAATCTTTCCAAACACTCTAATTTATTTAACCCATTTAGATATGTCAGTGAAACAAACATTCCAGTCAGAATTGTATGGAACCTTCATAAACAGGAATAGAACGTTTAAAGATCATCCGAAAAATAAAAAAAAATATACTTTCAATAGGTCTAAATAGGTTAAAAACATTTTTCTTAATCTAGATCAGGAGAGTTCTCATAAAATCTACTGGTAAATAAAATATTGAATGTTCGTAGACTACGAAAGAAAAATTTGTATAACAGTCTATAGGTGATCTTGAACGTTTGAATAATTTTACGCGGACGGACGGGGAATCGTTGAGTGTCGTCGGCGGTGACGAAGAGCCGATTTAAAAAAAGAAATGATATCAAGGTAAAGAAAAGTCTGTCGGCAAGGCTGATTTATCGAACCCTCCCCTTTGGCCAAGCGGTCACGTGAGCCGATCGTAAGCGAGAACGTGACACGCGACTACGTGGGAACGTGTCATAGACGTTACCATAACGTGACCATCGCTAAGCCAAGGTTACTATTACGTTCGGCGTGTCTGCACACCTACTCGCTCGCTTTGATACCCGCGAATGTTGTGCCCTAGTCCCCGGGACGGTTCATTCACGCTGCTTAGAGCGGTGACGATGGCTACGAGCTCTTCGCGGTCTCTGCCTTTCACTCTATGCTATTTCCGATGTTACCTCCGACCAACACATGCGCAACGCTCGCGTGAAATTAGCGTCATCACGAGACTGTGCATCTTCGTAAACATATATATTTTTAGACAGTCTTTGCAAACAATTTTCTGCAGTAGAATGTTCAATCATTGACAAGCGAGTTCTTCTACAATTATTATTCGGCATGTTCTTGATAATTAACAATATCGGAGAATATTAATGTAACGAAGATTTCGCATTATATGGCAGATGCAAGAGGAAATTGTGCGAAATATATCAAAGCCGACTTGCGGAATAAATATTCCGTTACTCGTATCAAATATTTCGTCAAAATTGACTCTCTGTTATCCAACGACTACGGCCTGATAAGCATGCAACTGCCTCGCATTGAAATACGATCCTGCTGTCGATACCAAAAGACTTCAAGTTCGTTATCAACTTGAAATGAAAATGTCTAGTAACAAACTCTGCTATCTCATATTTCTACAATGTGAAGCACAATCGAATCCCACTCATTGTGAGATCATCGAACCAATCCAACTTCACCAAGTTCTTTAGAAAATGGACTGATACGAAAGCAACGATTAAAACGTCAACGTACAACCCTTTAAGATTCCGATCAAAACAGACCCACCCACAGCAAGACCATCTCCAACTCCCCTTAGCAGGTCAAGTACTGAAAACCACCCCTCGAACCAATACCTCCCAAAACACCTAAAACCCACCATCCCTACCATCAGCAGGGTGCTAATTTCTACCCCGTGATCAACAAGAGCTCATCCCCTACGCCCTTATCCTACCAACTCTCGATTGCTCGTTTCGTTGTTCAGAAGAGGTTCGAAGCCATCGTCGAAAACCGATGTTGGCCCTCCGTGAGATATCGACCGGCATTTAGCCCCACCCCTCACCCCTCTTTCCCCCTCCATCTCGCTCTTCCTCTCTCCGTAGGTTTCTCTCGTCGTTCGCAACGCGCGTACATGCAACACGCGCGCGAGAACTGAAACTCCGGCTCGTGTAACACGTAGATCTGCTCGCTCGCGCGCGTGTGTGTGTGTGTGTGTGTGTGTGTGTGTGTGTCTGGGCCGTCACTCGAATACATCCGCGCCCACATACATACAGTTGCGTTACACACAGAGACGCAGCTACACACCGTGCTTTTGCACGGCTGGTGGATGTACATAATGCCCGGTTGTACATAGAGAGAGCAACAGCTCTCGCTATCTCACGGACGACGGTTTTCCAGTCCGTTCGCGTGGTCGTGACGCGCCAGCCGCAAAACTCTCTCTAATAGCTTTACTACAGCTGTGTGTGCCCGCCGGAGCTTTCGCTATCGTTGGAAACTTGCACTGTCGTTTGCACTTTCGCTTCTGCTCTGATCGCGAACGCGCGCACAGTGTGCAACACACCACGCGCGCCAAATCAAACTGGCCCCGGACCGATCCGGAGAGGATTCCTCCCGCGCGTGTTTCAAGCATTTCGCGCTTCCGACACGTGGCCTGACCTTGCTCGCTCGAGACCTTTGGCCACTGGGAAACTGGTTGCGCGGGTGTTCAGGTAAGATGCAAACGGGGTTCGTGACCTACAAAACCGTCCCGTACCGACACAAAACCCTGTACGCCTATAGCAACCACGCTGATTCAATATTATAGCGTTTCATACCGCTCGATATCTGAAAAGCACGGAATCCTAAAAAAGTTTCTGTGTGCGTTATTCAGAAATACTGTGGGCTAGATGCTGTTGGAATTAGGGCATTTCTACCTACCTGAATGTTGGGGATATTCTCGCGGGGGTGGTTTCGAAGGTATCAACAAGGGATACTGAGTGGACCCTCCAATTTTGATGAGACATCAATTTGACGGGGATTAAAGAGGCTCTGAGGTTAATTGGTGAATCGTGAGTTTGTTTAATTCTGTGAAAGCACCTCTTCTTCTCTGATTGATAGCAACCCTTGACTAAAGTACGTCTGCGCTAATAGTTGTATACTGTACGTTGATATTTGTATTTGATGGAAGTTTTATAAGCTGCGTGATGCAAAGTCGATTTCCCGATAAATCTCTGAAACTGAAAAATCCAGGAATTGAACGATCACCGATTTGTCTGGCAGATTCAGGAAGATAGACTCCAAAAGACAGCTAGGACAGTCAATGACGTTGATAAAGCAACCACCAAATACCAAATAAGCGAAAGAACCCTCAAGGCCGCGGCTACTAATGAACGCGTCGCTGAATCTAATCGGTAACTATCAAAGCGAAGACGTTCCCATTAAAAGTCTGAAGAAGGAGTCTCGTGATCAGGGGTTCCACTGACTTGGATGTCGAAACACCTGTGCACGCAGGCCACAGGCGATTGAACTTTCCTGGAGGACTATAAATCTAGTCTAGACCGAATGCCGCGAACTTTAGTCTTTAAAGGTCGTGGAACTGGCTGAGACCCGGATAGTACTCTGTATATGTGTGTGTCTTCGGCAAAAGATGCTCGGTCGCGTTCCTAGTCGTACGATAAAAAGGATCGAGGGATCGACCACCATCGCATTCGGAAGAAATTCGAAGAAGTTGGTAATCCGCCGCCGACGACGACCGACCGACGGTTTCCAACGTGTATAAATCGCCGTCGGGTTGGAAACGCGGCTGGAAATCGATCGGTCTCGTATCGGCGTCCGTCTTGCCGGGCTGACGCGAAACTTTCCAACTTCTGCCGGGATGTTTTATCGTTCCAGCAGTTCTGGAAACGCGAGATATAAATTAAACCTATCTCCCCGACTTCGATTCCGTTCGAATCAGACACCGGTCGCGGACTATTCGATCGCTCAGACTCGATATGGACCTCACAGGAAGACCACGTTCAAACATTCTACTCTCTGCAGCAATATTTCTTCGAAAAACTCGCCGCTTCTCTCACGCGACACTATTGCTCCTAGCAAAACAGGTATTCATTGAACAATTCGAAAAGAAACATTCGGAATAGTTCTGTAATACTCTTGGATCATTAACCCTTATATAGTCAACCAAAATGTTCATTGAAAAATAAGACTTTATAAGACTATAAATCAATATATTAGCGAGCAAATATTTTCAGAGGAACATTAACAAATCGTTGAAAAAAAGTACAGGGAGAACAGTAAAAAAAAACTGTTGAAAGAAACGCGGTAAGCGGGTGTACGAGCAGCGTCGCTCTGTTAATTTTCGAGCCACCCTGTACAGGATGAAGAATGCGTAGATGAGTTTTCCGATCGCGACAGGGGCGAGAATTCCATCGAATCGGGCGGGCGCAGATCGATACCAGGGTGCGGAAGAAGACGCTCGGTCCGGAACGATGACGAGACGAAATTTGGAAAAGCTGAAGAGTCGGGGTCGTACGCCGGGACGAAGAAAGAAAGAGAGGGGGGAGGAAAAGAGGAAGGGGTGAGAAAGAGAGGGAGGAAGGGAGGGAGAGAGAGTGAGAGAGAGCTTGTTTCTGAAGAGGCGTCGTCGTCGCCGAGAGGAGAGAACAGCTGGCGCCTCGGCGTTGCATTTTCGTCGAATCGAGCGGTA
The DNA here is from genome assembly GCA_028455595.1 of Lasioglossum vierecki. Classification (NCBI taxonomy): domain Eukaryota; kingdom Metazoa; phylum Arthropoda; class Insecta; order Hymenoptera; family Halictidae; genus Lasioglossum; species Lasioglossum vierecki. Next base: position 16,266,371 of record CM052340.1, on the reverse strand, counting down.
AACCCGCTTTATACGCGCGCAGAAAAATTCAATACGCGGCGGAAGACGAAGCGAACGATTGCGACAGAAGCTTGATGCAGAGACAGACACCGAAACCAACGAAGGAACGAACGATATATCCCGTCGTCGTCAAATTCTTTCGCCGGCGGAACGCAGGACGCCGGTTCCCAGAAGCCGCGTGTTGCAAACCCAGCTGGCCAACAGAAAGAGATCGGAGATTCCGCGCGCTTGGAATTAATATTAGACGGCGACGAGTTGCGCGCCATCGAAAAAAGCCGAGCTAACGAAACGTGTGCGCGAGAGCGCGACGTATGCACAGATGCACACGAGCACGCGTGCACGCGCTCGCCCGAAAGCTTTTGTGCACGGATATACGTCGGGACGCCGCTAACTACTTCGCTCGAAATAATTATAATTCCTCGGAATCGAGAAAATCTCTCTTCCACTCACTCTCTCTCTCTCTCGCTCTCTCTCTCTCTCTCTCTCTCTCTCTCTCTCTGTTAAGTTAGGGGGTCTCTGTCTACCGTTGTTTCTTTCTTTCCCTGTGTTTTTCTTCTTTTTTTTCAAGAGATGTATTTCTATGCAGTTTCGCAAGGTGTAGAAAGAATAAATGGCTGCCCGTTGGCGGAAAGTATAGTGGTGCTTTGTTTTCGGCAGATGTGCGCATATTTTTAGGTGAATGTTCGATTAATTGAACGCCGGGATGAAATGCATCTGCCGAGTCTATTTATAGTCGGCTATTTGCATAAAATTGTGAGCCTCTCCCGCGCACGACTATAATTTCACTGTTGATTTTGCGGAGTATGATTCGCGCTTTGCGATTCCGAGAGATGATTGGATTGTAGTCGGAGTTTGCCAGATAGTATAATGTTGCTTGATGTTGCGCGATCAAGTATACTTTGGATACAAGTGCGTAGTCTGTATTATCGTTCTATCCTCGTTGCATTATATGCAGACGGCGAATTTCATTCACGATCAAAATGGTGTATTGCTTGTAAACTACTAAAATGATTCGGAAGAGAAACTGATAGATGTTTTCAGTTTCACGCAAACTCGGAACAATTTTTCCTAACTATTGCAGTATTATTTACGTATAGCACAACGAAGTTTCAGAATTTACAAGCGACTATTTCTTATGTGACTTTCACACGATACGTTGCATCTGAGGTCACGACCAGGCGATTCTCGTGCATTGGGTCGATTAAATTTATCAATACAATAAATAGTCAAGTAAAAGTAACCTTTAGACTTCCCACTGCCCAAAGATTTCTCTTACCATTTTTAGTGTCTGTATCTAAAAAGCTCAATAAATTGCCATCCGATACTAAAGACGACTACGGTCGTCCAGCGTTGAATAAGATTCTAATCACGCGATGTGATGATAAATCCCCACCCTATCCAACAACAATTTCGAGTGTGTATGTGTGTATAATCATTAACAGTATTCCTCTCCATAAGGAACACGTAAGATACATTCGATTGTAAGCCCCGTGGTCGCTGATGACCTAGCTGTTAATGTGACCATATTAAAATAAACGATAAATAAATACTACACACTATACAGCTATTTTGTAGGAATTACCCCAACGTTTTCGAATCGGATTTGAATGATTAGGTTTTCGAGACCACGGTTTTCATAGTGGAGGAAAAGAATTAAAATATTTCAATTTATATTGCAATTTAAGTGTCGTCCACGTTGAAATAGTCCGGTGCCGTAGTAAAGCATTCGGGAACAAGGTCGCCGCAAGAGTTCAACAGAAAATAAGTAACCCGTTCGTTATCGTGCGTGTTTACCGGTCCGCGGAAACGGAGATAAGCGGAACCGGGCTCCGAATAATTATTCTCGGACCCCCTGTGTCTGCGCTCGCGATTCTCCGACCGATTTTTTGCCGGTTTCGCCGCGATGAATGGCGTAAGAGTAAGAGGGAAAGAGAGAGAGAGAGAGAGAGAGGGGGGGGTCGTCGCGGCTTCCTTACCCGCCCCCGCAAATAGATTTCTGGTATCTAGGGGGGGGGGGGGGGACGTTTTTGTCGGGGCCGTTACCGTCCAGGGAATCAGCGTTTGCCCCTCTCGAGACCGTTTACGATATGGACGTCCAGTCGCGACGCTTGATTTAGTGTTCCCTTAGCCTTGGATGATGTACTCGGTCGCGTTAGCTGCCTCGCGCAGACAGGTTCAATGTCGTATATGGAAATTCGTTATTTTCATTAGCCGGCTGATTTATGGAACGATGGATGCACAAAGCTCTTACCTCCTTCGGAGGCGCGCTGAACACTTGCCAAACGGTTTAGAAACAGTGGGGTTGTGCGGATGGAGCAGAGGATTTTGATCCCTAGCAAATTGGTGTGCCCGAGATGATTCTCTATCCCGTAAGAATTTCACTTCCGGATCCCAAACTACACAAATTCAACACTAGAATTACAGACTTCCGATTTCACGATTCGCGAAGTTGTCGAAATATTTTCCGGAGAAACGTTTCTCGAATGTTCTACAGTCGTGTTCGAAGTTGGACGACTATAGTCGTCGTTCGTGTATCAAAAGGGTTTAACTCTTTTTCGGTTTTCGCGACGCCGCGTCGTGGTGCGCTAATTCCGGCATTACGGCGTGCAAAAATGGCGGTTCGAGAGAGGCTGCGGTGTCGGCCTGGCCGGTCGAACGGCCGAGAGCCGGGCCGGGTCGGGTCGGGTCCGACCCCGCGCCCCGTTGTTCGCTACCTCGAAAAAAGGAAACGCGAGGAGGAGTTCGACGAGCAGGAGGAGGAAGAAGTAGACGAAGAAGAAGAAGAAGACGAAGAGGAAGAGGAGGAGGAGTAGAAGGAGGAGAAAAAAAGAGAAAAGAGTTCTCCTCTCGCGGCGGCTCAGAGCAAAAAAGCTTCGGGTACACTTTCGCCGACCTCGTGGTGGCGAGCGCGCGCACCCGCGCCCGCTCTCGGCTCTCGCGACAAAGGCTGCTTGATTCAAGGTCCCACGCACACGCACACACAGGGACCGATCCGTACACGCGGCCGCACGAATGCACGCGTTCTCGTCCGAGCGCATGCCGACATCGGCGTGTTCGACAGATTCGGTGCCCTGTGCTTCTAGCTCGGAGAGCCTCGACCACTGTTGGCTTCTTCAGACTCACCGATCGACACGTCGTGTGCCACGCCAATGCAAAGGTCACGAAAAATTCAAACCACTTATTCCATAATACAACCCTAGTAGCACAAAATATTGTATACGCATTCATATAATATTAAAAAGAGAATATTTGTTTTATATTAAGTAACAAATATTTCTCTTTAAATATTTAGGAAATATCTATTTCATATTAGAAATAGAATTTTTTTCCCTAATATACAGATAATGTTTGTTAACGCATTCTTGACGCATTCGTATGCGTTCGTTTCAACATTCAGTCACGTTTTAAAAAGAAATAAGGATCAAGTCGAAGAGCACCAGTGCACTATGACTAACCGACGGGAACGAGTTACAGCAAATCGCTAGAACTACTTTTTAAACTCTTCTATAAATGTATTTTTATATATAATTTTGGTGTATTAATAACGAAAAAAATTGAAAGTTACGATTCGTTATAGAGGATGCTATCGTTTAAGGGTTCCAGGCAAACGAGGGTTAAGTCCAACGGTTGAAAAATTCAAGGATCCTCTGGGATTCGCGCAGTAAATTCGTAAAGCGAAGAGTCGAAGTTCAGTCTCCAAGTGCTCCTGCATCTATCAATGAATTCTCTCCGCGTGCAGAGACAAGAAGAGATCGCGGAGCGAGATCGAACGAAAGAGAGGACACATAAAGGAGACCGCAGGCGAAAAACGGTGGCACGCGGTGATCGTAAAGCAGTATTTACTCCCGTGTTAAGTAGCAATAAATAGCGAAGAAAGAGGCCGTGATAACTGACGTCATCCACTTACTCGAGTCATAACAATACTGTTTTTGTAGCAGCCGATTGCTAGCATCGTCGCAGGCTATAACTTATTCATCCGCGGAGAAAGAGGATCGGAGAGAAAGAGAGACAGAGTTAGAGGGACTACCGGTGGTCTCTCGGGGCATACTACGCCATTGATAAGCTCTCGTTGAACGGCGGTGCAGTCGCAGAGAGCGTCGAGACGCACCGTTAGGCCGAGGCGTTCCGCCGATTATCGATCCACACCGATTCGTCAACGGTACGCGGAGTCTCGGAGCCGGGTGAACCGGTTACACCTTCAGGACTCGCCCGAAGGACGGGTCTAGGGAACCCGTGGAAACAAGGCCAACTCGCAGGAACCTTGGAAACTCGTAGAAATCCGGGGAAACAACGAAAACCCGGGGGATTTCTAAATTCAAGCAACTCGATGGTAATCGGAGAACCCGCAAACTTGGGGAGCCCGCAGAAGCTCTACACCCAGAAAGGTCTGTTTCTACCTAACCCAGGAAACTCGGAGAACCCGGGGAACCCAACTTTCCCAGGAGGTGTCACGACAGGAGGGTTGTCGCCGGTCGGGTCACTTGTTGCTGCGCGTACCCGGCGTCGAAATCGCCTGGACGCGGGTCCCGTGGGTCGGTAGAGCGACGCGACGCTTTTACGGCACTGCGTACCGGTGCCGGTGTGCTGGTAGAGCTGTTGCTGCTGCTGCTGCTGCTGCTTTGCTCGCTGGCCAGCCAGACAAAACGCACTCGAGTGAGCACTGATTCGCGCACGAACACGAGGATCGAGCGTATGCACGCGAGCACGTACCCGCTCGCTCACACACGCAGCCCCTCCTCGTAAAGCGGACCACAGCTGGTGCGCTGGACGGACGCCGTTGCCCGTATACAGGGTGTCCCGAATGATTATCACGAGAAACTTCGCTTCGCGGATCGACGGAGAACGTGAGAAGCACAAGGAACAACGAATAGTCTAGCCATTGTTCGACGGGTCGCCGTACCTCCAGCGACCGAGTTGTGCTCCTTCTTTGTCGGAAATATATTTTGCGAGACTGACGCGGTGTTAACGGTTCTTGATGAATTATCCAAATATATCAAAACATTCTTGAAATTGGGGTGGATCTTTTTCCAAGTATACTTCGTATAATGTTATAGAACAGATAAAATTGTTCTTAAAAAAACAATTTCTATCAAACAACCCTTAACGAGACAAAACGAATCCTAGATCGGTATAATATAGTGTTTGAAGAACGAGCATACCCGGAGCAGTTTGGTGATATTTTTAGAACACAAAAAACCGCGATAAATGCAATTCCCAGTGGGTATCCGTGTACCCTATTGTCCACGCATGAAGTAACTCATCAAAGCGAGATTGGTTGACGAAAACTTCGCCGGGCACGAGTTAAAAATCTGTACGCGAACTTGGTACAATGACCCTAAAAACAGTGAAGTCATGTCCTAAATAAGACTGACGACTGCATCGGTGCAGTCACGCATATGTGACAGCAGCTACCTAAATACAGTTCAACCTAACTTATCCGAACACGTCGGGGAACAAAGCAGTCAAATCCATTAAGTTCTTTTACAACATCCTAGTATCCTTTCAGACAAATCTATTCACTGTAAATATGCTCTCGCATAAAGTGCATCTACACAATCTGTCTAAGCAGCGTTTTGTCCGGATAGTAGGGGTGGTATAGTGCGTGTCGTTTAATATTTGCAAAATTAAGCGGGAAAGCTCACCCCCGAGATCAGTGACCATCGTCCCACCCAATACACGCGGCGTACCGTATATGCACACGCACGCACGTGCGCGGGTACGAAGGCGCGCGGTGCAGCGCATGCGCTCGTGCACTTTCACGGGATATACCGCAAGTACGCGTAACGTCGTGACGACGGCCGATCGTACACGCGAGCCCCGTGAAAGAAAGAAGGAGATCGCTTTCGTCGACGATCACGCGAGGAACCGAGAAACTCTGTGTCGTCGTCGATCGTCGCTGTTGACGTCAACGTCGACGTCGAGCGACGAAACGTCGTCGTATCGAAAACCGGCGGCGGCTGCGGCGGTTCGTAGTGGTCGTTGTAGTATCCTCGTGTCGAGGTGCGTAACGGTCCGCGGCGAGGTGGTGGGGGTAAGGGGGGCGGGCGTACTGCTAAACCCACCCACACAAGCACATGATATCGGAAATGATATAAAATTGCGTCGAGCGCGCCGCTGATATTTAAATTGGTTCGCTAAACCACGGATTAATGCGCGCAACGACGTCCGACAGCCCACGCAGAGCGGGCTTCGAAAAAGGGCACAACAGAATGGACGCGACGGCGGTGAGGAGAACGAAGAAAAAATAAGAAACAAGCAAATAATCAACTAAAACGAAAAAATACGCGTACTCGTGTGTCTGTCGGCCGGAATCGTCCGAAACATTCGCGTCGATACCTGTTCCTCGTGTTGGACAGGTGTTCTCGGTCCGGCTGGCCACAGTCGCTCTCTGTGTAGTCGGTTTCTTTATCGGCCGTCACTCGAAAAACCGTGCACAACTGCCGCGTTCCAATTTTCAATTCCTCGTTCACACGTAATTGCCGGCAACCACGGTCGAGGTAAACGATGCTTGGACTACTTCGAGAATCGTGTTCGATAAACTGTTCAATCATCAAGATTCTTTCGTTAATCTACATTCTTTTATAGAAGTTCGTTTGAATCGGTATATATGTGCTGCGTTAGAAATGATATAAAGAGTACAAGAAATATGCGAGAAACTTATGTAAAAAAATTGATAAAATAAAGCTGTAAAATGAAGGTTCATCAACGCAGTCGTTAAACGAAAGTTAAAGCATGTAGAATTCAATTTAGTATGTATATCGATAAATCATTATTCACTTTCGACCATAAGATGCTGCTATCGGCGAGGACATCTAGTTCTGCAGCTAGCGAAGACAGAATTATACGAACCACGGCAAACACAGCCTAAATTCGCGGCTCCCACGGCGGTGAGAGTGCCATAAAGGACTTCAATAAAGATTCCGTATCGCGGACAGGCAAATACCGAGGCGGGTTATCGAGGGACCGGAACGAGGTAAACGCGAAAAATCTTTCTCTCCGTGTCGCAAGCGTGCGGAACGACCGATTGTTTCTCGAAGTTTCCGCGTCTCGATCGACGCACGCGTTTCGCGAGAGAACCGTTGGCGTTCATCGGAAACGATTCGCGGCCAACTTCGCCGGCAACCCTTTCGAGCATGCCGGCGGCGAGAGAGCCCGCGCGTAGAATTCCGACAGCTATGACCGAGAAGGTCTGAAGAAACAGAGACGCAGAAATGGAGGAAAAAAAGTCCTAAAGAGAGGAAACGCGAGATCGCGAGAGGGATAGAGCGAGAGAGAGCAAGACAGAAAAAGAAACGAATCCAGAGAACGGGTAAAAGGGATACTGTGCGTGCCCGTAAATCTCTTGGCGCCCGTTGTTCTCGCGGTCCACGACGTTGGTTCCTTGTCCGTTCCAATCCGTTCCACCGTTCCGTAGGCCGAAATTTGCCCCCCTCCTCTCGGCCCCTTCCCCGGCCACCCCCTAACGCGGCTCTCTCGCCGACGCAAAAAAGGAAGGAACACCCACAGGAAAGGGAACCCGAGGAAAAAAAAGGAACGAGACAGGAATAGAGCCGAAAGAGAAAGGGCAATTGATCGCGCGTTCGCGACTGCGAAACAGGAGCCCCGGGACTGAGAAAAATTTTACGTTGCGTTAACGTTGTCCGCGATATCGTTAATTTTGAAAAGGGAAAACCCGGCACGACCCCACAAACAGAGACACTATCGCGATTTTCGTTATCGGCGCGGGAACGCCGCCGGTCCATATTCCGGAATATCGATCTTTCCCCTACGGGCAACGGAGGACCGAGAGAGAGGACTGATGCGTGCCTGTTAAATGCCGCCCTTAACGATCCCCGAAGTCGATCGCGTGCGTACGCGCCGATTATTATCGCGTAAACTGCAAATTGCACGTTATTACCCGGGCCCGTATGTATTTTTCCCTTTTGTGGCCAGACGCGAAACACACGCGTGTATACACGGATCCGACAATCGCTCGTGCCTTTATCCTTTTCGCGGTGCACACTCCCGAAAACCCGTCTCTCCACACGATATCATGTGTAATCCCCACTTCCGATGGCACACTCGGCGGGCTCCGAACAACCGGAGAAGTACCAAAAACTCGAAGAAAACGATCGAAATTTCGCCGAAGCGTGCCGCGCACCACGCGCGACCATCGACGCACCTCTCTCGTACCGGAACGAGACACAACAAACCGTCCGTCGAGGAATAAACACAAAACGCGCGAACAAACAGGAGGGAAAATTCGGATACCGCTTTTCCTCTATGTTTTTCCAACCACTTGCGCAACGGTTTTTTTCGAACTGTAGAACATCGAGGAACGACCACGGTGGTGTGTGTCCGTAGTCGATAATGGTGTTTACCAAAGCGTCGTTTGTTCTAGCCGGTCACAGGCTAGGTTAGGTTCAGTTTGCCCAGACGAGGGATGCAACGCAAAAACCGCAAAATAACAACAAACCAAATCGAAAAACAAAGTATTCCTCGCACGTTGCACGCGTAACTAGGATATCTGTGTATGTGTGTGTGTGTGTATGTGTGCATGTGTGTGCGCGTTATAATAAAAGTTAGAGAGAAAAAGAAACGTTAAGAACCTGTTTCCCATACACTACGCGTGGCATCGACGAAGCGTCTGAGCCGAGTCTCGAAAACACCGGGAGAATTCTCGAAGGGATGCACTTTGGCCCGTCACTTGTCTCTCACGACGACACAACGCGTTTTTGTCTGACGCACCGCGCGAGACTCGTGAAACATTCGCAGCACGATGCGTGCACGCCGTGCTCGAGGACACTACCGTGCATCGCCGCCGGCTAGCAGGAGGCGTTGACGGCAATGGTAGTGGTGGCAGCGGTGGTAGTGGTGCTGCTGGTGGTGGTGGTGGCGGTGCTGCTGGTGGTGGTGGTAGTGGTGGTGGTGGTTGGTGGTGGTGGAAGAGGTGGTGGTGGTGGTGAGATTGTGGTAGAGGTGGTGCCGATGGTGATGGCGGTGGTGGCGATGATCAGCGGACGTAGCAAGGAGGCCAGGACGACGGAAACGTGCCGCGGGTGCCAACTTCCGCATTTTTATATCGCGCTACCAAACAAAAATTTACTTGCAACAGAAACTACTCGCGAATCCTCCATTTTCTTTCAAGCCTTGATCCTTGCCAGCAGCCACGATATTTTCCTCGAGTCAGCCTCGCGATATCAACAACAGTAACAACAACGACGAAGGCGATCCGGTAGTAATCCGATAAGCGTAATTGTATGTCACACATATCCACGGAAACTACAGGCTCGCGCACTTACCCTTCTCCTTCTCGATTTCTTCGCTTGGACGAGCTCTTTCTCTCTTTCTCTCCATTACTTTTTCTATATCTCTCTTTCTTTCTTGGCATACAGTTCCATCTCCGTCGCGCGATGGTACTTTCCAGCCTTCTCTCTCTCCATTCTTCGTGGCCGGCGAGCAAGGGAGAAAGGAAAGAAACAGAAAGAGAAGGATAGAGAGAAAGACAAAAGAGGGAACGAGAGACAGAGAGAACCAGAGCCGAACGAAAGCGAGAGTGATCCTACGCGCGCGCTCTCTCCCTCTTTCTGTACACTCCACCCGTTCGGTCGGCCTGTCGTCGTCGTCGTCGCGTTGCCGCGCTGCCACTATCGTTCCACTCTAGCCCCGCGCTGCCAGCGAAGAAGTTCCCAAAAAATTTTTTGCCTCGATCGGTAATACAGGACCCATAAACCTTTATCCACGATCACCGGCACACCAGATCGGCGAACTATAACCTCGAAAACCATTCGACACTGCTCCCCTCCCTAATTTCCCCAGCCCCCCTATCCTGATCCCTTCGATTTAACTGTCGCTCCGTTTCCCCACTGTTCCTCCGTTCGGTATCACCGTGGCTTATACATACAGACCTCTCCCGATCGTGTAACAGATACTCCTATTAACCGAAAACAAGACGAAAATTGGATAACTCCACGTTTTCAAAACACGCGATCAACGATGGGAAAAACTACGGTGTCATATTCCGATCCGCCAATAGCGGCGCGCGTAAGTCAGGTTAGAAGGAGAGCGCGTACAGTGACGTACCGAGCGAGGGACAGAGAGGCAACTCGCGCGCCGCTATTGGCCGACTTTGAATCGTTTTAATAACTCGCGAACGATAACCGTGGAAACTGTGGATTTCATCACTCACGACTTTCGTCTTCGCGTTCGTTAGAATCGTCCCGGATAACGACACTCCGTTTAATTCCCACAGCAGCGGAGGTGTATGCTTCTCCGGAACTGGCCCCGAGGACGGCGTGACACGTGTGTGTGCAGGTTATTAGCAAACGCAAACTCGAACAACGCTTTCTCCGCCGAGGATTCACCCGATTCGAGAGCAGGCCCACCGATCGGAAACAACTCGCCTGACACATCGCACACACGTACGTATCCTGTTTCTCGACTATCTATATCGGTTGTTACGATTCTCACCCGTTATGTATATTCTCACTCGGTTAACTCCGTTCGAAATCCAACGATAGCTTTGCTTTGCAACCCTTCGGTCTCTTCGACGATCGGTCGGTATACGTAGAGAACGTTTTATCACTCCGGCGGGTCCGTGTGGAAGGTACTGTACACCGAGATATACATACACACCGAGGCGGACGACGATACGTGTTCACGGCCGGACACCGTCGGCCGGCCTCACGAGCACGCATCAAAACACTGTAGATACCTTTGGTTCGGCGAACTGCCCCGTGGTGAGTGTGCTCGCCCCGCGCGGTGACTGTATGCTCCAAGAGTATTCTTTGTCCGTGCGGAGTCGCAGCTGCCCGCGTTTCGGCGGTCGGTTGCGATTCGGCGCTGTTCGGCACCGCTCGGGTGTCATCCCGTTCGTCATGGCGGGAACCCAGGATACGGCCAGGACCATCGCCGGCCAAGGGAAAGGGGAACTCGAGCGTCTCCCTCTCTCACTCTCTCTCTGTCTCTCTCTCACTCTCTCTCTCTCTACGTGACAATCAACAGAGTGAGAGAAAGTATAAGAGACGGAAGATACTGTGAGAGCAACGAAGAGAGAGAGAGAGAGAGAACGAGCCGAGTTAGTTGACCGAATACAAGACGGAGTACGAAAGATTTCGATGCGTTCCCAAGGGTGGGGGTACATCGCGCGTTGAACGGAGGGGGACGAACCAAGCATGCGCGATAACCACGGCTACAACCCCTCGCGCGATATCTAAGCAACAAGGGGATGCTGCGAACCTGCTTCGACCGAACGCAAAAGCTTTTCGCCTTCTTCTTCTGATATTCCTCTTTCCCGATGATGCTTTCTCTCGTTACGCGCGCCCGGCTTCTCTTCGATTGCTCCTCGTTGCGCAATCGTTTCGCCCCGGGAAAAATCTACCGGAAAATGTGTCAGCTTCGGGGAATTTCGTTTGCCGAGTATATTCCTTTGGCGCCCCCAGGGGCTCAGCTCCTCCGCCGAGCTCCTTTGCTGTTTGATGATTTTTAAAAGTCCCCGGGAATTTGTATAAACGAAGAGTTCGAACGGGGTAGCGTGTTCTCGACTGTACCAATGGAATGCTGAATCTATGACGTTTTTTTAGGTTTCGGAAAATCACCCTGAAGGAGTGGACGATGTTTATTGTAGGATGACTCGATGTACACCTTTACAAGAAGCTTCCTAACAACAAATCGTCGCAACTGACAAATGGATTAACGTTAAATAGTTCTGAATAGCAACTACTTAGGGAATTGGTGTGTACGAGTCGATCCACGAGCCAAGTTTCTGAGCGAGTGCTCCGCGGAGCATTTAGGAATTCGTTGACCCAAGAAAGGACTCGTCCGATTCCGTTGACCAGAAAACGCGCCGCGATTCTTTCCGCTCGAGCGGCCTCCACCGTGCGAAAGGGTTAATCAGGTTCAGTAACCCAAATTTCAGAATGAACGCCCATCGACAAAGGCGGCCGCAGAAAGGACACGCCGCGTGTCAACCGTTAGCCGACGCTTCCTTCTTCGCATCCCCGATTTCTGGCGGGTGTGTGTGCAAGAGACAAATCCGGGTAGGGGGGGGGGGTGGAAGGGTTGCCGGTGTGGCCTCCAGGCCCGAAAAGTCGTTGATATCGAATCCGTGAGAGGCTCGTCGAAATAAATCGTTAGCGACAGAACGCCGGGGAGGGAAAGTAGAGGAAGAAGCTACGGATTGGTCGCCGGCATCGCAGTTTCTGGGCCACGGGCAGAGGGAACCCGAGGAACGTTTTACGAGGCTTTTTTACGAGTCCCGGAAAAGAAACTCGGCAGCCTCGCAAATTGAACTCTAATTCCACGGGAAACACCGCCGATCCTGGCTCCACGTGAAACGCGTTCGATCCTGGGGTGGAACCGCAGGATCATGGGATCTCGAACCGATTGCCAATAGCCGAGATGACTTTGAACTAACCCCAATTTAAAGAAATGTCCTCCATTCGTAAGGATTCGGAATCGTTGCCGAAACATTCTGGAGGAATCGAGGTGCCAAGTGTTGCGGAACAACGTCCAGCTTGGACGTTCGTCGAAAATTATTAAGACGTTGCTGTCCAACTGGCTCATGAGGGTATCCTCTGTCCGCTAGAAAATAGACGCTCGTCCAAGGTGTCGACGCTAAGCGAACCGCGTATACGGGCAGAGGTTTTTGTATCGAATGCTATTACAACGGACGATAGCTGCGGGCGCATTCAGGGATTTTTAAACTCTGTGTACAAAACCGAATTGAGTCAAAGTCAGCGGGCGCCTGCCCCGCGCGTCCTGCGTCTACACGGTGCGTGCCCGACGCAACCGTTATTATTTTAATGTTTTGTCGTAGTGGACATAGCAAGAAACGCGAGCCAAATCGAGCACATTCGATGACATAACAAACATGACAAACAAATAAAAACCCTCACGTTGTTTTCCTCAGTGCGAGCGCGAGTCGTCGAACTAGAAAGTCTTTCCACGATTCAGTCTTTTAAACTTCGCTTGAATTGTTTTTTTCTAAATGTACAAAATCCACATTCTAACGTGGACATAAATTGTCACACGTCGGTCCTTTAATTGCCACATTTGTTCCAGTGAAAGGAGATAACGAGAGACTCGTACGAGGGGTTGATCTTGCGACGAATGTTAAAAAAAAGAACGAGCAGAGTGAAAAACATTGAGTTGCTCGTGTTGAAACGATAAAACGATCCTGGCCGATGGAAAGCCTTGCGGTTGAGTTTCCCATGGCTTTGCCGGGGATGTGTTTAATCGTGAACACCTCGGAGCCGCGAAACGTTCGAAGCTCTGGGTTGCCGCCGCGATTAACATAATAATGGCGTATGCAGATATAAATTAATGCGGGATTCTTCTAAGAAGGGTCGACGACACGGTGGCTTCTCAGCCGACGGGAGGATGAGTCGTCCCGAGCGAGGACTTCTCTCGTTTCTCAGGACGTGCGACAACGTCAACGCGAAAAGCGACACGCTACAATCTGATAAAAACCTGGCCGAAACCTCAAAAATAAAATATTTATTTCTAAGGTTTCGATGCTAAATGTTTAAATAAAAAATACAGTGTTGTTCAGCTAGATGTTATATCTCGGAACATGGCGTCGCCTGCCGACCCCATTGTGCCGCAGCAAGCGCCCGAATATGTTTTATCACCGTCATAACGCCCTCGATCACTCCTTCTCCTTATTCACATTTGTTTCCTCGGATCCACGGATTATGGAGAAAGAATTTGCTTCGCTCTCCGTCTTGATCTTGATCGATGCTGACCGATACAGATGGTTCGGATCATTCAACTTACAGCATTATCTGCTTCTCCTATAAATCATGACGACATTATCCTTTGATATAAATAGAACAACAGTGGCAGTTACTATGTGTTACTTACATATGACTTATGTACCCTCGTGGGAAATAAGCAGGAAGTAATAGAAAACGAGTTTCTACAATTAACGATTTCATCGAGCTTCGCAGGAGATACGCACCTTGGTGAATACTATTAGACATTTTATCGTGTTTTCAATACTTGCACATGCTGTAACTGTACCTCCACACTCCGTATCCATAATTCTTCATTGAATTGTTTATGTTTCCTCCGGTTTACCCCTTTCGAAAGGGTACATAGTCTTGGATAATTAAGTTGATAAATGGAACGAACGGGTCGGTCGTTAACCCTCGAATGACTGTGTTCTAGGTTGACCAGTGCGTTTAGATCGAGTACCTCGTAAAAAAAGAATTTTCACAATTTTTCCAAATTGTTGCGACGATCGTTAACAATATTTTTGCAAGCGCGAAAATTTCGTGAACTTCCGAGCCGAAACTCCGGAGATTTGAACGCTTGCGCATCGGTGCCGGAGATTTCGTTCTCGCGAAATTTCGTCGAAAAGGCAGACGCGTTAAATTTCAGGTCCGGCCACGTTGTAATCGATTCTCGCGGAGTCTGGCCGCGCTTTCGAGAAATTAATATCGGCTATCGAACGCCGCCTTGAGAGTTCGAGGGAAATTCAGCGGTTTATTGTGCTCCTTTCGAACTTATTAAATGATACTCGATCTTAATGAAGTTTGCGATGAGCCCGGCAGCTGCTGCCGCCTCACGAGGCCGGCTCGGATCGATATTGGAAAGAATCCAAGGGACAGATAAAATCTCTCCGACGGATTCCGTCCTACGGCAAATATCGGACTAGTCAAAGCTAAATGTCAGGTAGACGGGGAAAGGAGGGGGCTAGGGAATCAGTCTCGCGTGTCAGGGTTTCTCTTTACACAATTCCTTTTTTCCTGTGAATTGATCGATCGGTGTGTTATCAAGGTTCGTCTAAAAAATCAAGCAGCTCGTTTCGCCGCTTCGACGTATCGAGTGGGAAAAGTAGAAACTATTCGGGAGAAATCCCGAGGTATAATTTCGTTATCTTCGAAGATAACTCCGTTTCATCTCTTTGCGAAGTCCGCGCCGATCGGGAGGCAAACTTGTTCGAAGACAAACGCGACTTCTCGCATTTTTCGGCTACCGGAAGACAAAGGGGTGGTTGTTGCGTGGACAGGCGAAGTCAGCTTTACAAAGGAACGCTTTTAAAGAAGGCAGAGGTATTCGTCGCGCGTCGGATAGTTCGTTTCCCTTGTTTCCGTGGTGAACGTAGAGGTCCCGCGACGATTTGAGAGTCACTGATCGAACGCGAGACACAATGCCTCGTAGACCAGTGTAGGTACAGAACGGAGAGGTTCCCACCTACCTGGTCTCGATAAACTGATTTATTTCGACATCATTGTACCGGCCGGAGTCGCATCTGTTCCGGCGAATTTCGTAGCCGGAGACGGTGAACGCCGTGATTCCCCGGTGCCGTTGGCGAAACCGCCGTGCGCTGCGGCTATGAAATACACACCAACTTTCTCGTCCTTCCTCTTCCTTCTTCTTCCTCCTTTTTTCCCCTCTTTATTCCCGCTATTTTATTATTTTCTTTCTCGGCAATACCGGCGCCAGAACACCGTGCCGCTCCTCCATTCTTTCGCTTCATGATCGTAACATAAATAACAATAACAAGATACTTTTCCCCGCGCGGGACTCGCGGTTGCGCGATCATAGCTCATGCGAGACGTCCGCCATTATCTTCTCTTCGTTCCTGACGGCCGCGATTCATTTTAAAATGTATATTGTAATAACGAGGCGAGGCTGCGTCTCGAGTTATCGCCGCCTCCACCCCAGTGCTGTTTTTCCCTATTTATTTAGTTTCGCTGACTGTTTTATCAGGTCGTTGGAAAAATTAAAGGGATCGAAAGAATTCACGGTCTTAATTTGGTGCAACGAAAAGCTGTTTCGATTCTTGCGAAGCACGGTCACGCGCGTCATTGGCCCGCGTGCCATGTGCACGGGACATATACAGTGGCAAAAGCAGCTGCAACATCGTGACACGCGTCTATTGTCGGCAAGCCGTGGCATCGGGAAATGAAAAATCACCCCCTCCCCCTCTTATCCAGCCCCACCCTGTCTGTCCTTGCCCTTTTCGAACGATCGGCCGCTGGGGATGTTCACCTGGACCATGAATGATTCTTTTTCGAGATGAAACGCGGACGAGAGAGAAAACGAATTACCCTGTTACGTCTTCGCATTGTGCACTCCCTGCGCGACCACCCTGTGAACGCACCAAACATTTTCCCGAAGTCTGTCAAAAATACAGTGTACCTTAGACAGTTACAAAATGGTTATCGGAACGATGAACTCGAACGGGGGTGGTTTACACGACCAGCTACCCTGTTTGTAAAATATTTTTAAAGTGCATGCTTCAAAGTTAAACATTGAATTAAGCGGTAAAAATTGTTTTAGAACTGTACAATCCGACAGATTTAATCCAGCAGAGGGTTGGAATGTTGTGTGGAGTGTGTTGAGGGTTTGAAAAACGAAGTTTCCCAAGAACGGTGGAAAAAAAAATGGCACGGAGGGAATGGCAGCTGCGAGTAGGTCCACGGGCTCGCAGTGCACGAGCAAACGAGGCGAAATGTGCGTAACGCGGTGAGAACGGCGAAGGTACGATGACACGGTCGACGATCGCGCTTGTTTCACCTAACCCTCGGGTTGATTTTCCACCGCAAAGGGTGGTCAACGCCTCGCCGCTGGAAGAAAAGAGCATTTAACCCCTTTCCGATAGGGCACCGCGGTAATTCAGAGGCAAGCTACTCCACGTGAAGAGGGCACGCGCTAGCTATCCGGGACGGTAGGACCCCCGATACATATTCGGTCCCACAACTGAACCAACCCCTGCACCCTCGCATCGAGGCCACCTCGCCAAAGAATTCACTGACTTTTCACCGACTGCTACACTCCCCTCCCCCTTCGAGCAAGGTGCCCGCACTCGACCTCCCGACGCCGGATTACTTGTCACTATTGTGTCGAGAATCTTCTCGCTGTACGGCTAATTGATACGGGATACAAGGTAATTCGCTACTGCGAATCTACGGGGTGTCTCGATTAATATTCCTCATACTCGAAAACAATTTATTTCATTCCGGACTTCGTGTATTTTGAACTCGACGTCTGAGATTCGGTTCAATGGTTCGAACAGGTGATCTGCATTTTTCATTTTTTTTTGTCGACAAAGGTTAAGAAAGTGGAATCAAGGAAAATCCTGTTTTTAATGGGAACTGCCTTCGTAAATATTTTAGCCTTTTTCAAACATTTTCATAAGACATAAATGTATAAAGATCCGCAGTCTAGTATTAATTAATGGAACAACCTAGCATCAGCCATGAAATTTATTAACAGTCTTTTTCTGAAACATCAATTCTTCCTAAAGTTCCTAATAGGACAGACATTTGTATATCTTCTACATGTAAAAAGAAGCATTACTTATGCATTACAATTATTGAATTGAACGAACGGATTACGAGAATCACGTATGCTAAATAAAACCTAGAACAAGATGCTGAATTGAGCATCAGTGGCTGAATAGCCTCGGCCTGGTATTAACGAGCAGTCATACAGGCATAATACAAAATGGCGACGGAATATTTTTGCGAATATTATTCGAGAGTTTGAATGGTGTTTTATCAAAGGCTCTCTGATTTCATCCCCGGGGTCTGTAAAGAATATTTCCAGTGGCTGTGAGCGTTGCATTTCAGGTTACGATTTTAATGCCGGTCCACGGTATCAGGAGCAATATTTTCTCATACTTAGGCCGGCTCATCGTTCATCGGAAACATCTGTCGTTCGGTAGGTTCAGGACCCGGTGCGTGTATACCTCGTCAGATGAACCACTCGGACAACTTCTGTGCATTGTCGTACATACCTGCGATTGATACACTCCCCTCTCTACCCTTCTATCAAGACAAAACACCTTCTGACCTTTGCCCTGCCATAACCTTCTTGGTCCTCCATGAAACCAAAAATTGCCAACAAATTGGTCCAACGTGTAAGGTATTCAACCCTTTCAACATCTTCAATATTTTGTGTCCCGCCTCTACAATCAGAAGTGCACAAAATCTAATAAAAGCGAGCAGTTAGGGCGATCGATTCCAAGTTAAAAAGCCCACTGTTCTCGCAGGTATCCCTGGGAAATTAGCCGTCTAGCCGGTTTCCACGATTTTTCCGGCCCTCTGGCACAGTGTGTCAACAGCTGTTCGGAATTTCCTCGTCTAGCTTTTCGGGCCGGTGTTTGATTTTTCCCGCCCGAGGCACAACTTCCCCCACAGGATGAGGATCGGGCACGCGCCTCGTCCAGCAAAAACTGACCGATAGAAAGAGCCTAATCCCTGTCGTTGCTCCGGGATCTTCGACTTTCCCGCTTCCTGAGCCATCGTTTCCTTCCAGCTCTTCTTCGTCTCTTTTCTCTCTCGTGGCGTCTCGAGCTCCAAGCTCCTTTTCCTATTCGGGAAACCGTGACATCTGGAGACTGTGTAGCCGGCCATTGGATCACAGGATCATAGGATCACGCAGATGCGAGGAAGTTGCGACGGTGAATTATTGTCGGCTTGAAGAACGCCGTTTGGACACACGCGCTCCACGATATCGATCCTTCGGGGGTTCAAACTTCGTCGTAAAACATTCGTTAAACAACGATTTTTCCGTACAGATGTTTTTGCATTTGTCACGTGAGAATGAAATTGCAAACGACATTAGAAGAATCGAACAGATCTGTTTACTCTGTTTACTGTTTAGCGAAACTGTTAGGAGAAAAAGTAAATTGGAAAATGGAGTCGTTTGAGATCGACGGTGACTTTTGATACACCGTGTATATGTCTTTATTTACTAGGGCGGGATAAGTGACGCGCCTTGATCAGCCGATATATTGATTTAACAAAAACGTAATTGTTGGGGCAGGGGTGGCAGCAAACAGGAGACGATCATGTTTTGTGGGAACCGCGTATGTAAATTTTGAGGAGGAACCCTGTAACGTTACATTGTTGCCCACGATGTATTATTTTGATGTATTAAATAGCAAAGTAGCAGAAAGCTTTAACAGCGATGGACAACAGCTCGAACAACATGAAAATGAAAACGAAATAGGGTGAAAGAAATGATTGTGCAATTTTCCTCGTGTATGTGTCAGGACAATTATTGCCTCGAGGATTGTTTCACAAACTGAAAAGGCAAGTCCCGGAAAAATCCCGCGTTCTCCTTTGTAAAATCTATCCGATTCTTCGCGATTTGCGCCTAGCCATGCAGTTGAATTTAACAGTACACAGTGGCCCAGTAAATCCCGCGTGGGGTTGAAATCGACACAAGACTTTCCACCTCTGTTCACTCCCCTGCCCGTTTCCGTGAGATATAGATATTAACCTTTTGCGGTTCGATGAGCGTTCCCCATTCGTGGAAATCGGAATAAATTAAACGACGTATAGCCGTGTCGCCCGTGTGCACAACAATTTTCTACCGAGAAACAAGCGAATGAATTATCACTAGCAACGATAAACAAGTTCTCCAACTTTGTTCCGCTGTGGAAAGTTAACAATCGACCGTCGCGTGTAAAGAAACCTGAGCTATCATTTCCTAGATTCGCTATCAAACTATTTTAACGACATCCGCGTTACTAAATCTTACACTTACAGAAATAAATTCTATCACCAACCCCTGTGTCAACTCTAAAATTTCTTCAACCCCTGACTCAAATTTTCCACGTTCGATATCGCTTTTGCAGAATACATTTCTTGGTTGAAGAAATAAGTAAAAATTAAATTAGTAAAAAAACTTTCTTCTAACTTCTCTTGAGAAAACGAAATAAGTTTCTCGGATCGAGCAACTAGACGTAACCCTGTTGGCAATCGAAATTATTGCTATCGAGTGTGGCCCATTAAAAAGTCTTTAGCCACGGTCGATGGACATTTAAAAACGACGTAATAATCGGCGGGTAATGTGTTACGAACGATGTCGAAGTCCTAATTACAGTTGCGAGCGAAAGAAATCGCGAAGAGAGTGGAGTAGGCAGTTTAAGTGATGCGTGTTTGAAAGTTCCGTGGTCCTGGCAGACGTAACTTTGAACAAGAAAAGGAAGCGGACTATAGAGGGTTAACAATCATCCCCGGGGTCCATAGAAGACGCGCGAGCGAAAGAGTGGTCCAGAGGCGAGAGAGGCAAAAGTTGCGGGGACGGTAGCCAGGCCATCTAGCCGAGCGAAGTCGCGCACACACATCATCCCCAAGCGTGAGCTTCTTTTCTGTGAGCGTGCGTGCATGTGTGCGTTTGTGCGTGCGCTCGCTCGGCCTGGCTCCTACCAACGTGTCCCTTCTTCTCCGTCAGGAGGTTCGTCTCTACGCACTCGACTCGACGCACCGTCGAGCGGGAGTCTGCGATCAATGCGTGGCACTGGCACCGGTCGTCATGGTAACGGTGCGCGCCACGCACAACGAACGAACGATCCGCCTCGATCGTGCGTAAGTGCGTGCTCGCATAGTCCGTCGGGCCGATGTGTTGGTCCCGTTGCGTGAGCGAAACCCTCTCTCTCTCTCTCTCTCTCTCTCTCTCTTTCTCTCTTTCTCTCTTTTTCTCTCTCCCCTTCTCTGTGCGCGCGCGTGTATGTGTGCGAAACGTGCGAATGCGTGCGAGGCCTCGTACTCAAAGGGCACGGGTCGCGTCGCGCTCTACTGCTAGCTAAGGATCCTGCTTCGGATCCTCTGGAAACGCTCTTCAGCAACTCCAAGATTTTCTCCAAGGACCACAGGAATTTTTCCAACATTTTTTCTCTGAAGATTTTCTGAGAAAATTTGCTGGGGAAATTAGGGCAAGCTCAGGAATGCTCTTCGGTTTGATCAAAGGGATTTTATAGATTTTTTAGGTGATGTTAATGTTAGAGAGGTTTTGGAATTGATAGATAAGATTTAATGGGAAAACTGAGGAGAGTTGGGAAGCAGTAGCTATACTGGTTTTTTGTAGAGATGCTCTTCAGGATGTTTCAGGACTTGAAGAGCACCACTAAGAACTTGTGATGAAAGGGAAGGAATTTTGAGGAGTTTTTAGGTGATGGAGAGCGAGAGGAATTGATAGAAAAGAGGCGATGGGAAAGTTTGGGGTGAGTTCGGGGACAGTAGCTGGGTTGGTTTCTTCTACAAACAGTCATCAAAGTCTCTGGGAACGTTTCGAATTGATAGAAAAATTTTGTTGAATAGATACAGGCGAATTTTAGTGAACCAGCTGGATTCGGTTATTCTAAAGATGCACTTGAGGCTTCAGCATAAATGTCTGATCGGAAGTTGTAGAATATTGAGATCGTCAGGTGAGACGACAATTGACAGAACTGCCAAAAAATCTGTTGAGAGAGTAAGGGTTGAATTTAGAGGAATAAGCTGAACAGAAATTATTGTATAACATCAAGGAATGCGACGTAAATTTTTTCTGCAAAATCCTTCCATCTGGAGCCACGTATATATTACCGTGGGTTAATAAATTTTACTTTCCCCACTAATAGCGTTCGCTCTATAACTCTCTATAGCGGAACGAAAAAGATCCTGAGTTTTTCGCACTATAGCCTGGGCACAGGATTGTAGGCGTGCACGTGCGTAAGCACGGTTGGCGGCGGGCGCAAGCGTGCGGCACACACGCACACAGAAGATATCCTGCGGGCCACGAGGAAAGTCGCAGAGAACCGCGTGTACGAGGCGAGCGAACGATCGATGCCCTGCAAACTTCGAGCCGGAGAGCGCGGCAACGAGCACGTGGCATTTGTGTACGTACCTATATATATTGCCGCGCGTACACACTTCCACGCGGCCAGGAGGAAAAAACCGTAGGAGAGAACGAGGGAGAGACAGAGAGAGAGAGAGAGAGAGAGAGAGGTGGAGGGAGAGAGACCCGGGTTGTTCAGCTTCCGGGAGCAGGTTCGACGCCTTCGGGATCAGCGGAACAGAATTTTCTGCCCTTCCGAAACGATCGCAATCCATTTTCTTCTTCCATTTTTACGCAATCTAGTTTGCCAATCATTTTTTTCTCCGGAAACAATCGCAATCCATTTTTTCCCTTCATATTTGCATATTCTAACTTGGTAGATGTACCAAGAATATTTTTCTGCCACCCATCAATGGACTGCGGATAATTATGCATTTATAGGAAAATCGAGAAGGTAAAATTCAAAATTGTATAAAATTTTAAACAATTAAAGACGTCGATACATGGTTTCTCCTTCATTAAAATCGTTGTGGGAAGATATAATTTTCATTTCTCTCTTTTTTCTCTTTATTCTGGAACACTCCGATTTGGTAGAGTATTTCGGTTGTCTCAAGGGAAGATGAAAGTCAATTCCTTTTCTCTTGCTTATAGAAGAGCTGTTCATTAACTAGGGTTTAAGGGTGGGTAGTGTGCGGTGAAGATTTTCCATGGAATCGCGAAGCATTTTTGCGGGACCGCGGATTGTGGAGGAGCGTGTACGTCCGGCGACGATGAAAGTTGGATGTCGAGGGTTGAGGGTGGTCGCATTAACATGTCCGCGATGCTGTTGGAAACATTCGGTGCAGACGATATTTTGGCAGGGTGTGAGCGAAACTGCGTGCAGCCAGCGGAAGGGTCTCCTGTCAGAGAGAGGGCGAAGAGTGGTAGGCGAGGCGAACAAGAGGAAGAGGACCCCACACCGAAAGCAAAACAGAAGACCGCGGCATGTTTCGGCTAAGCGGGAAGGGTTTATGGAGAATTGGGGTATCTCGTAAACTTGACCTATCTGACCAACGCGCTTAGGACATTGCGCCGCGGCAACGTTCAGAGAAGCGGAAGTGGGTCAAATTAAATATTAACGAAACTCCCCCCGGAATCCCGTGGAGCCGCTTCCGTCGCACGGGAAATTCCCTGTTCCCCGGGAATTTGACAAAGGACGGATTAAAACCCTGATATGCCCTTCAATCTCACTGACCGCGAGAATAATCCCTCGTGATACACCTTGACGCACCGTTTTCTGCTTTCTCGGTCAACCCAAAACTTCGTTTCACGGCTCTTCTCGCTTTAATTCATTGTTTCACCGCTCTGCACTATTTACTAATTAAGTGTAATATTTAATAATTTCGCAAAGTTACGTCGTTTTATAGATCCGGTGCAAATGTATCAATCGTGCTGGAAATTTTTAGTTGTACTTATAACCGATAATAATTGTTGAGCGTGGATTAGTGGACGCGCTACTATCATAATGGTCTGACTTTAAAAGTTGCTCGTCATTTTTCACTTAAGGTTAATAGCGACTCAATGGCGTCGGAGTCCGGTAACCAATATGGCGGCGCGTTAAGGCGTCCATGTTTTATTCCAATCATTCCGTTGGTCGCGACGCACTAGCGATAATCAAAAAATGTTGCACACGAACGGAGTATAAAATTCTACGTATATTTTTATTACGTATACTTTGCTAAAGCAGTAATCATTCAATCATGATACATCATGATTCGGTCTTAGTAGACTCTGGTTGGACGAGTGACTGATATAATTTTGCTAATCGAATAAAAACAGACACAGCTCGAATTGAATATTATAACTTATAAATTCCGCGAAATTGTTGACGCAGCAAGGTAGCAGACGAAACGTGAAAGGAGGAAAATCCGTGAAAATGTTTGCAGATGGTTGATCGACGACGATCGATCTCGCGCACCGAATTCCTTTTCCGGAAAATCCCGGTTGAAGGTAATAAAGCCGCGCGTCGACGCGCCGGCAGAAGCGGCAATGGATGAACGAAAGGGTTAGCTTCAAGATTAAAAGGAAGTTACCCCCTCCGCCCCGGACCGCCCTCCCTCCACGTCTCTCCATCAATCACAATTATATCCTCTCTCTCCCCTGCTATCGTTCATAATTACTGCTCGTGACTTTATCCCGGCGCTCGACGTCGCTGTTGCCGGACCGGGGCCGCGATCCGTTCAGCTCCGCACCGCTCCGCACCGCTCCGCACCGCTTCGTCTCTCCGCTTCGTCTCTCCGCTTACTGTATCGTGGATACAGGGCCGATCCATAGGTGATAACAGAAATAAAGCGTTCGGAGACGAATCCGAACTCTGCAAAGAGCTTTTAGCGCTTGAATCGCGATCCACGAGACGCGCGTTCCATCCCCGAGCGTGTTCTGCACGGTTAAATTTACAGAAAAATGCACTATTTGTGTCCTCGCGTGTAAAAGGGCTCGAGCCTCGCGTTTACAGGGTGACCACTCGACTTTTCGCTCTCCCGCGACGTTGTCTAGAGGGTGCGACAGGGGTGAGAATCTTCCTGGCGGCCGGAAAAGTTGGATTCGGCACGAGAACAGGAAAGTTTGATACGCTCGAGGTGCTGGGAACGCTTCGCTCTTTCTCGTTTTTCTCGCTTCAGAAAGAATATTTTGGGGATGCTGAGTGTCGGGGGTGCGTTCCAACCTTGGCTCGGTCCGCGAACCGAAGCATTCTGGAATATTGCAGGCTTTATGTCGCATAGTTCGACGGCATGTTGCTGCTAGATTGTTTCGCAACACCAACGATCGGGGAGAGTGCTTCGGAAAAGTGTCTGCAAGGAGAGGGTGCTTTCCACGCTGAGAATGTCAGCCATGATTCGAATTTACCTATCCTCGGAATGATCAGGCGCTTTTATACGCTCCTCAAAAGTAGCTGCATAAAATAGACTTTTATTTTACACGTTAAATCAACACATTATGTTTCATTTGTAGCGTCACACTTTAGAGAAATACATCTGATGATGTGACATAAGAGGATGAATAATCTTACGGTATGTGAAATAATTAATCGGTAACCTTTCGCCTTGAGGAACGTTATACGGGTTAACAAAGACAAATATTTTATAAGAAATTTCCTTAGACTGGCAAGTGTGTAAGTACAGTGCAACGTGAACAATCTCGCGTCCTATATACACCGTGAGCTCGTACGTTATCGGAATATCCGGCAACAGTTCATAGAGTAAATAAAATTGTTTAAAGTCATTCCCCGTGTCGACCGTTTATTATTTATTAGTTATTATTCACTAGAGCACGCAGATTACACAGGAGAAAGCTTTTGCGATGAAGTCTATGGATCGTTCGTTAGCGTGTCCCATTTATTCACTCCGTATTATTTTTTCCAATCTGGCCGCTGTCGCGCAATCAGAAAACGATGAAAAAACGAACGGAAAAGAAGGCAGAAAAAAGAGAAGATCTCGCGGCGCGGCGCGGCTCGTCTCTGGAATACGATTTTTATCCGTTCTTTTTTCATAAAACGCTCTAGAAATCCCCACCCTTCTCGTTCGTTCCCCTCTTTTCTCGCTCTCTCTCTCTCTCCACGCCGAGGCTTGATTATTCCACGACGTCGTCGTCGTCGCGGGAAACTAAGATGTATAGTTATTTTCAGAAACGAACGACCCCGCTGCCGAGGAATAAAACCGCGCCAACGTTACACGTATGTATGTATAGTCCGCGCACCCCGGAAACTCTGTCGTATCGGTTTTATAGCGAGACCTCCCCGGAAAATCGTATAACGTTTTAAATCCGTCGCGTTGGTCCTGTTTCGAAAATCAGTTTAGCCCCCAACAATTTATGAACTGGACCCTAAATATTTACAGTCTCCTTCCTGAATACATATACTGTAAAATACATATTTCACTAGTAACGGATCTTTATGCGTTTACGAAGCAATTGACTCGGTGAAATATAAAACAGTGAAAAATCCTTAGTGTACTTGGGAGATAATGTAAATGTTGAAGATTCGTTAGAGAATTAGCCGAAAGAATGCGGCAAGAAAATGTTGAACAGAGTAATGAAACGCAAGAGATCAACGATCTCCAGCAACGATCCACGGAACGTCGAAACCGTGCCGGAAAAGTACGGGAAACGAAAAGCTTTCGAGCCGCAAACAAAAAGCCACTCGACCGCCCCCCTCCCTAAATCATGATCGTAAGCACCAATAATCCCATCGCGCGGTAAATTCAATTCCATGAGATTCAAGCCCCGCGGTTGATTCCTCGGGGTCCCGGTACGCGGAACACGGAAGAGATTCTCGAGGCTCTCGATTCCGGGGAGCAAATCAGAAGACTTGCCTGGAAAAGCCTGGCGCGGGTTTCCTACCGTGGCGGGTTTTTCACCGCGACCGAAGAGAGGAGCGGAACAGCGAAAAGCTGCGTGGCGAGCGGCACGCAGGATAATTGCGCGCGTGCTGATATACGGTTGGCCTATTACCGCGAAGAGAGAATGTAATATATACTCTCTCTCCTCCAGGAGCCGAGTAGAATTTGTCTCTCTCTCCCTCTTTTCTCTCCCCCTCTCTCTCTCACTCACTCGCTCTCTCTCTCTCTCTCTCTCTCTCTCTATCTGTCACTCTCTTTCACCGAGTCTCTGTCCTCGTCGGTTTTCTAGAGCGGAGGGTGGACTACTCCTTGTCTTTCGTTGGGGGTGCGTGCGCGAGCGCCCTTCGACGAGTCGGGGTGCGTGCGCGCATATAAATGGAAACCCTTCAAGTAGCCTCGGTACCCGCGTTGCCATCCGCCTCGTGTGCGAGCTACCCTTCCTCTCCCTACCACTCTTCTCCGCCAACTTTGTCTCTCTCTCTCTCTCTCTCTCTCTCTCTCTACGCACTCTTGGATTACAGTGGAGGAAGAGGAGGGTGCGTAGCGGGGAAAGGGGTGGCTCTCGGCAACGATAGTGCACGACGCTAGCGATGGGCATTCGATCCACCCTCTCGCGAGTTTTCGTGCAAATTCCTGTCTGACGATCACCTCGGACTCAGGCACAATCATTCTTCAATGTACGCTGATCTGCCCGATCAACGAACCCTTAAGCTGCATCTCTGTAGGAAATCCGTCAATTGTTTTTGTTGGGTTAGGTGAGGAGATCAAATATAGACCTGATATTTATTAAATGTTTATTTAATCTCCACCGCACTGCGGAATATACGTTTCCAAAAAGTAAAATGAAGGGAGGAGTTGTGAGCTGTGATTGGTTCGGTAGGCAAACTAGAATCATTTATTCTGGGTAAAGAAATATTAGCGACGCTTGAAATGTAATGAACTTCAGGTGAAAATTCGTTGTACACTCCAACAGTTTTAGTACTTTGCGTCAAACAAAATCTGGTCCGAAATGTGACACGTATCCCGTACAAACGGTAGACAATACAACGATGAAACTTCTTTATTTGTTATCACCTTTTCGAAACAATTTTGCCAACGTAAACGGAGACATTTTTTTCTGATTTAAACGACGCCGAACGCTTCGCAATTTCCCAGCATTAATGAAACGTACGCTCTGGAACGGGCCGAGCCGCGTCGGAGCATTTCGTGGCTCGCTGGACCTGGAAATTGTTTGCGGAACAGGGAACTCAAATTGTGTTATTTTTGTTGCTCGCCCGCGGCGATGTGGTCCGAGATGATTGCTCGTGGACGTTCTTCAGAGGTCCACAGATTTGGGAAGCTGACGAATTTGTTTGTTAATCATGCTCTGCTCGATGACGCGAAATAGATTGGTCTGGAATTTAAACAGTTTGTTCTGACTTTAATCATTTGTAACAAGCTGAAAATAATTGATTTGCAGTAATTTTCATACTTGAATCATTGCAACCTTTCTACTGTTTTAAATAGCATCCACTAACTTTTGCTGTAAGTGCAGTAAATCCACAATCCTCAAGATTACGAGGAATTTGTAAAAAGAAATAACTGTAGAATTTCCAGCCGGAGAATATGAATACCGAAACAGCGGGATCAGAGACTGTCTTAATTCACGCGAAGGGGTTGAAGGCGACTTGAGGACATCGCTAGAGGCAGCTAGAGGGTGGGAAGCGCGTAGAGCACAAGTGCACGCAGATAGTCGATGTAGGTGCGTAGCACGAGCGAGCGCTTACGTGCCTAGAAATTCACCCCTTTTTTCCCTCGTTCTCTCTTGTTCTTTCGCTCCTTTCCCGTCGCTTTCTCTCTCTCTCTCTCTTTCCCACTGACAGGTGGCGCGAGGGAGAGAGGGTCGGTTACGAGAGGGTGAAAAGGAGAAGGAGAGAGAGAGAGAGAGAGAGAGAGGGAGAGGGCCTCGAGAGTGAATACGGCACACAGGAGCGGCACGCACAAGTACACGGTTTCGCAGAGTGGAACAAAATCTATAGCACGCACTTACGCGGCTGTATATGCGTGTACGCGCACGCAACCCTCCGCACCACCCCCCGAGGACACCAACCGAGAGAGAGAGAGAGAGAGAGAGAGAGAGAGAGAGGGCTTTCAATTTTTCCTGCTGCCTTCGCGACCAGGCGGAAGCCGAGATTCTCGCGAAAGAATACGCGCCTGGCGTGCCCGTAATCTAGCGTCTACCAACGGCACCCCACTTGGAAATACAGATACTTCCAAGTGATGTAAGAAATATTATAGCAGGATCTGCCATGCTATATAGAGTTGTCTCGCGCGTCGCACACGTGCAGTAATATTTCGATGCATGTGGAAACGACGTTCGCTACGTTCACGCATTTTTGCATCCACTATTTTTGGATCGAAGATCAGTTCTAGTTCGACATGATTATTTTTCACAGTTTCGTTAATCTTTAAAGTTTGTTTAACCGTTTCCTATTACTCGACAGACGAATACAGTATCTTTATTATTCGACCAAGAGCGCGAAACAACACCACGCATACAGATGGAAAAATAAATCAAAAGTGGAAGATAAATATTATGAAATTTGACTTATGGGAAGCCACCCCTCAGCCAGTGAAACGTTGGAGACGGATGCCAACGTTCGTATGTCTACGAATTATATGCTTGGAAATACGTTACCGAAACTTCTCGATATTCTGTCGAATTTTGTAAATTTCGTCCGATTTTGTACACGCCATCGGAGTCGTGATTGCGATTTCTGCGACGAAATCAAGTTTGATCATTTTTCAGTGGAGGATAATTTAAAATCTCCTTTACAATCGCTCGAGGAAAATTGCACATGATTACGGGAACTTTCGATAATCATCGTTGTAATTCAACCCGGTGGCGGATTGAACGCCGGAAGTGCGACGTTCGCGCGCCATCGAAAATATTCCGAGCGCGTGCGTCGCCCATTTGCCGCTCCTCAATCTAACGTAATTTTCAATGGCCGCGAATTTTCCGTTCTAGTAAAATTAACGGGCATCAGCGCTGAATGTGCTCGACTTTGACCGACCGGATCCCTCCGCGTTCTCCACATTTTGTAACATCGTTTCCTATCTCCTAACTCCATGCTGAATTGTTAGCAACATTTGCCACTGAGTTTCCAACGAATTGTAAATTGTAGAAAAGACGATTGATTGTCAATCTACTGATTTGATTTGAACAGCATTTGATTTTTATCTATATAGTTATATATTTATATATATATTCTTACTCTCAGATAGACAACGTTGGCGGACAATCATTTTCATTCTCTAGTAATTATTCTAGCGTCGGAATTCGTTCCAGAGATTCATTGCCGCGAAAAACATAAATTATCCGGTAGGATCGCAGTCCGGCAGCCGTCCCAGGCGGTTCTTCGTTTTTCCTTCGAAATTATTTCCCAGGGTGTAATCACGTTTTCGTAATTAATGGCTCGCCGGGATTCCGCGCGCGCAAGATGGCCGCGAAGGAATCGAAAGGGCCACATCGCGTCGAGGGGTTGAAAACTCGAACGATCTCGTTCGCCTTGTAAAACGAAGAAGGGGTGGTGGTGCGTGTGGCCTCGGTGTGCCGCGAGAAAGAGAAAATTCCGCGCATCCTGCGCGTGTCTGACCTCCTAGCAGTTATTCCTGCCCCTCTGTCCCACCCCTGTTTCCCTTACTCTCCCATTTTCCCTGCGCCTCATTTTCTTCCTTTTTTCCGGCTGCCGACGGAACTCGCCGAGATATACTTTTATTTCATGGCTGCGAGGTCGTATTCGCGTTCCAACGACACGCGGTTTAACCTATATCGCCTCCGTCCTTGATAACCAGTTACCATCTCCCGTAAATCGCTTCCCGCTTTGCGCGATATTCTTCAACGGTCGATCTAGATCGGCCGGAAATTGACTGCACGCGATATTTCATCGATCCGGCAACGCGAAATTCAATTTCGATAACGATGCGACCGCGAAACATCTTTATGAACATTCGTTCGATCGAATATACACGTGGCCGTAATGACGACAGTGGTCTAAATCAAAATTTAAAAAGAAAAATTAGTTTATCGATCGTTACGTTTGAATGTAAAATCAGATTCAACTTTCATTATGGAGGGCATATTTTATACGTAAAATATTGGTGATCGTGTGTTTCGGTGATAATTAATATTGCAGTACATTACAAACTAATGTGGATATTGCGTTGTGGGTCACCGTATATATTAAATGTAAATATTTTTCTTTAAAGAGGGTATGCAAATGTTATAATTGCCGCTGATTTGCATGTGATAAATTTGTAGAATGCGTAAATATGCGTCGTGATTATCGACCTTGGGAAAGTGACGACTACTATACTTGGGAGAAATTTTTATGAGTTTACGTGACGATCGATGGTCCATGAACTCGCGGACTGGTACAGCTTTCAGATTTATAAGAAAATAAAACACCATTTCAGTTTGATCGGTGCGCAGTAATGCAAATTATTGTTTTAGCGAATGCGGTATTAAAGAAGCATCTATCTTTCGTGTTGTATAATTTCGTAGGGATTCGAAAATACAAATTTCGTATATCTCCCAATACGAAACATTACGTGGTGATTTGAATTTTTGGATCTATAGCGACATCTCGCGGTTAAGTAGAGAAACTAATTCAATTTTCATGCTATGACACCGACAAGATATTGTTAAAGACTGCCACCCTTACGGGACTACGTGTCTCACGAATTTTTCAGTGTCCTCTTACGCCCTCTAGGATATATTCTGACTGGAGTGAGAAACACAAGCAACGCAAGGCAGCCGACGGCATTTCGTCGGTACAGAAGACCACTGAGGAGATCTCGCTGGTAAGAACTGTAAGAAGGCGAATGAAGACATGAAATGTTACATTCTCTGACGAACCGAACTGGTCTCTTTCTTATGCGAAAAATCCAACTTTCGAAACTAGGAGATCAGTGATTTAAATGTAATGCCATCTTAGAGTTGGTCAATTTCAAATCTTTTTGTCGAACAAGAATACCTGCCATGTTTGAATGAAATAACCGTTGCGCGCCGCTTACTGAGCGGCGTCGCTAGGTGGCGCCACGAGAGCACGGTTGTTGCAAACTTTCAAACACGCAGTTTGAACCGCCATTTGCCACCACTCACTGCTTAGCATAGTCACGCGTAGAAAGTTTATTGAATTTTGGTACGCATTTATTTTGATTCTCTATTCAAATTGAATTGATTATTTGTTATTCAATCTGATTGTATGCTATTATTTCTGACTGTTTGCGTGTATTATTTCTTTCTGTTACAGATTCCGTGAGCAAAAAATCCATCGATTGAAAACATCGATGCTACGCCTATCATTCCGAGAAGCAATGTCTAGACGCCAATGGTCATTGCGAACATTCGTCTGCAGCGGCGGACGTGTCACCGTACGTATCCGTTGTTTTTTCAATAATATTGTATTGTTGATCATCCTTTTCGAACACATTAGTCAATAATTAATAAATATTCAACTTGAAGCAAGTTTTTCTTATTAATTCTGAGTTTTTCGTGTTTCGTAACGGTCACTTGCATTTGAAGTCGTGTCG